>VZTH01007176.1:285775-343638 GCA_013397815.1 Aleadryas rufinucha | reverse complement strand
TTTTTTTTTTTTTTCATTTTGGGATGTATTTATTTATATATTCACTCAGATACATACTTATTGTGTATGTATATACTTTATGATTTTCTTATGCCTACACACACACACACGTGAAGGGACTAAAGCCAGTCACTGTCCAAACTCAGTAAAAGAAAAGACAGGGTAAGATTCACTCAGGTCACAACACAGCAGACATGCATTTGAATATCACCAAATTACTAGGTATGACAGAAGTGCTGTGGTCTCACTGTGCCCCCACACCTGAGTAGCTGAGGGAACAGCCTGACCTTAGAGACAAGCCATGAGAAAACATCTGTTCCCATGGTACCTTTTTAATAATAAAAAAATGAAATGTGTTTCGGGGCACTGACACAATCAAACATATATACAACCAACACTTTTGCAATGCACCATGTGTGGAGTGCTGTAAATCTAAGAGATTTTAAAGACAGGTATGGCTCCTCTGTGGAGAGAAGCAGCTAATCCTGAAGCCTAGACGTCTTTGCTAAAAAGAGGGGAAACAGGAGGCAGTCTGCATCTCAGGCCAGTAGTGAAACAAGGGATGTATTCCATTGTTAAGCTGAATTTTACTTCACTTATAATCTTTTCTCTTTCAGCCTGTGTATCTATTCCTTTGACATATGACAACTGGATAATTACACCTGTAATTTGTTTCATTACAAAGACAGACTAGTTTCATGGGATGAGCCAAATGTCATGGGATGAACCAGGGTGAAGATGATAAACTGGGAAGCACTGACTCTGTGGAAATGATCATCCTAAGGCAGAGTGCAGAGATCTGAGTCTTCAAGAGGTTCAGTGGCTGGTGAATACACTTTGCAGCAAGCCAGCACAGGATGATTGTGCTGCAAGTTGTCATCCTTGGAGACGAAAAACATCAGAAAATGTATAGCCAGCAATTACACCTTCACCCCCAGGCATGACACCCATCATCAGTGATTTTCAAGGAAAAGGTTAGACAAACACCAGTGCAAGGTACTTGAGGGAGGGTGGACTCTTCCTCAGAGCAAGAGGATGAATACACTTACTAACTTACATTTATCTCATTAATTTACCATGTTACTGTGCACAGGACTGACAAAAACACCTCCAGGGTTTTGTACCAGCCCAATCCTTCCAACAGTCCCCCAGCTTCCTCTATGGTCCTGCCTGGCCAATTTATTACATTTTATACCCTGAGAGGGTCCTTGTTAAATGAAGGAACTCACAGCCAATTAAAAATAACGTGTTTTTATTATTCCTAAGTGCCATCCACTCAACCACACTAAGGAAGCGATATCCTGTTTCCCAGTGAGTCTAAATTGGTCTTTAGGTCATTTTTACTCTGAGGGCAAAAATAATTGGTCTTGTGGTTAGATCTACTCCTGGATATACACTCTACATTTTACACCCAGTGAGATCAGTAACTCTGCTTGAACAAGGGATTGATCTGGCACTGACTGTTTTCACGCTGCGAGTGCAAACAGGATGCCAGTTCAATTCTCATTCTCTCAACCAAACTCTGCCTTTCTCCTTGTAATATGCTTTTGTTTTGTCTCTTTTATTACACAGTGAAAAGCATTTATCACCAGGTTTTCTAACATATATGCAAAGAGTCGAGTTTTCAGTCCTGCTCTGCACTGTTGCAGTGCATCTTCACAGATCATATCAGCTCACATCTGCTGTGGAGGTCATTCAGCTCCACTGGCACATGGTAATGCCTCACTTCCATCCTCTCTGAGCAATGCAACATGTGCATTTCATTTTCCTCAGAGCCATCTGATTTATCCCTCTTCCAACCTTGCTCCAAAAAACTGTTTGACAGGGGCTTTTTGTCTTTTTTTTTTTTTCTTTCATACCCCTCCCCTGCCACCAAAGTGTCCAATTTTTAGTCATTTTGACCATTAATTTTGTTTTCAAAATCTACAGTTGATGATCTCTTCAGAAGCACGTATTCTTGTCAGACAGTCTTCCCATTTTTTCCATTTGCATCAGTTTGACATGCTGTGAACAGACATTGTAAAACTCAAGTCTTCCAGTCCTGTCTGCATTCCAGCGTTGCTACCAAAGCAGAACTGCTCAGATCACATTCCCTTCCAGCAGCTACTGTGCAAGAATGCTCTTATTTCTGAATAACAGATATGAGTCTATTTTACAGTATTTCCTTTATGCCAGTGATTTTCATACAGCTTCTCCCTGTCGACCACCATTGTCACTGCTGAGGTCAGTTCAGCACAGATCAATACACCTCCAAGTGAAGCTGGTACATCTGCAGTAAGAACTTATATGCTGTAGGAGGATCCTGCATATCATTTCACAGAAGAAAAGATGTCACTGAAATTCTCTGAATGCTGCAGCCAGCATAATATAGAAAATATCCCAATCTAGGCCATTACCATTTCTGTATTTTCCGAGTCTTTCTGGATGCTCCCCTGCTACCACTGGTAGTGGAGCCCCACGTCTCCTTCTCATTATGCATAGAATCATAGGATAATTCAGGTTGGAAAAGGCCTCTAAGGTCATTGAGTCCAATTGTTACCCTAACACTGCTGAAGTCCTTGCAGCACCCTGCAGCCCGGCAGCTCTGTTGCCTGCTGTGGCGTGTCAGCCACAGAAAGTAAAGGACAGGGACATGAAAAGAGAGAGAGAGAGTGCCGTCACATGCTGCTCAGCCCACAGCAACTACAGGAAAAGATAGCAGCATAGGAGAGAGAAGAGGAGATGGCTGTAAGAAACTGGCTGTCAGTCCAGTGCAGGCTGAAAGTTCCTCCCTTCTTTGGTCAGGATTCGGTGTCAGCAGCTCTCTCTGCAGGGAAGAGAGGAGAGCGTTGTGACAGGAGTACAAAGGTACTGCACAAAGGTCTCACTTCAAGAAGATGGGGAGGTCCTCAGACTCAACAGAAAGAAATGTAACTTCCCTCAGAGGTTTGGTCACTAGTGGGGTGTTCTCAGCATGTCTCACAGCTGAGAACATCCTGCATTCTGTGCAGCCAGGGTAGTAAAAGGCACTAGATCTGCTCATGGACATGAAAAGGCAGTCCAGAGTTAACTCAGGGCATTACACTAGACAGGGAGATTTTGGGGTCTGCTCCTTGTTTCATGGTATGACATAAGTGTAATACATAAACCCCTGATCTGATTTTTATCATTTTGGCTAGGTGTCCTAGGCAAAAGGCTAAAGAAGATCTCATTTTTTTCCTTGGGTGTTTTTTTTGTTTGTTTGGTTTCTTTTTTTTGTTGTTTTTGTTTGTTTGGTTGCTTTTTCTGTTTGTTTTGTTTTGTTTTGTTTTGTGATGTTGTTTTTGTTGTTTTTGTTGTTGTTATTGGGTTTTGTTTCTTCTGTTGGGTGGTGGGGTTTTTTTGCCAGCTATGCAAAGGTCTCTCTCTTGCTCTCTTTCTCTCTCTCTCTCTCTCCATTTAACAAAGAGCTTTTAAGTCTTTTTCCACCAAATGCTCCAATGAACTAAGAGCATTCTCATAGTTTATCAGAGATTGGTGTTCAACCTATTTTAGTCTGAATTAAGGTTAGAACGAGGCTTACCTATTTTTTGTGCATGTTCTAGTCGTTGATTTCTGAAAGCATAACTTGTGCACCACCTCCTCAGATGAAGTTAGCTGTATGATCAGCCATGCCTAGCTTTTGGAGTTTTTTTATTTTTCAGGAGACTTGGTTGAGGTGTTCATCCGTTTTCCCCTGAACTCATGATGATAAATGACAACTGCATACTTGTATTCCCAGAAAAGTTAATGCTGAGAATTTACATGACGTAGGGTGACATTTTATTACTCTGCTCTGTACAGGGCTACACAGTCCTGAAACACTTATGGTGATTTTTCCTTGCTTGAGCCCTAACTTGAGTAGAGAGTAGGTTCACAGTTGCTGTGTACGAAGGCAAGTGTGAGTCATGTCCTAAACACTTCAAAAGCTGTAAACAAATAGAAGTACACCAAAACACAATTTTATTTGTTTAGTAGTTTTAAAATAAAGTTTTATTTTTGTATTATTTATATGAATACAGCCACATAGCACTGCTTCAGTACGGTAGCCATGCTAACACTTTTGTAAATCAGATTAGCTGCAACACAATCTGAATCCCTCCTTCACCTTCTTCACTCACTCTGCCTCTGTTGCTAGTGAATTACAGCTGGCTTGCAGTGGAATATCTGGTCTCCATGACCTTTGCTAGTTATTTCATGCTTCCTAATCCTGAGCTTCTTTTTTTTTGTGTGTGTGTGTGCTGAACAATCCTTAATGCAGCAGCACTTTACTCCTTCAAGTGTTACCCACCTCCAAACTGTGGCCTCAGTTGTGATCCACCTACCTTAAAACAGCTACCCACATGCATGCTGCAAGGCATCTCATGAAAGCATTTCTATCAATTAACCTTTAACAACCTTTCAAACCACAGATGATCCATTCATACCTATTCCCTGGAGCACCTGTGGTGCTTGGAAGCAGGCAGGAGTCTTGCAAATAAAACCAAACCTACCAATTTAAGTAGGTCAATGAAGCCTTGGGCAAACACAGCCTGGGACTAGGTCTCTGTAAACAACTACAGAGCTGTCATTATCAAGAATTCTTAAATGAGATGGAAGATACCTGATTTTCCATACCAAAAAATACCCAGCAGCTTGCAGGTCTCCTAGAGTAATCCCAGCCTTGCTCTCCAAATCTACATTTGGTACTTTTCACAAGTACAGTTTGATGTACAACAGTTTTTTTCCCTTGTTCAAACTCTTGTCAGCTGTTACAAAGCCAAACTTGGGAGCTTTTTTGAAAGCAGATTCTATTCAAAACCTCTGTAGTTTGGAAAATTCAGATAAAAATTTTGGAAGTTCCACTTTACATTACAGAAATGCCAATCTTTCAAAAAGTCCCACAGACAGAACTGAACTCTACAATATACATATTTCTTATAAGGAAATGTAGATCAAGTCCAAAATGAAGGTCCAAATACTGCAGAATCAACCATTTATTTCAATAGTGAATCAACCACATTTCACACAAGTACAAATATTTTCCCCTGTGTAAGTCTCATTAGATGTTCAAATTGAAAATTACTATTTGGCTCAAAATAAGTCAAGGTAATATTTCCAACAAAGTTTCAGCAAGATTTTCATTTAAGATGAACGAATCCCCACCTTCCTTGTGAACGAGAAATGTGAGCTCAATGAATTACCTTGCCACCACTATGAAGCAGAGAATTCTTGCTGCCATCATCTGCAGGGGTGTGCTCAAATATATATTCTTAAAATTCCTCAGAGAGGGTGGGATACTGTGATCAGACTGCTGGCATGGAAGGCACTGGAGAGAACCAGCACATGGGAAGTAATTGTTGACAATTGTGGAAAGAAAATGAGGGAAGCAATGACTGCTAGCTATGCTGGGGAGGCAAAATAGCTGTCTGGGCTGAGAGCAAATCTGAGATTTCATCCCACTAGAGAACCCAGCACACAATGCCATGATCTGTATAGGGAAGCATACAGACTGCTGATTCAAATTTGGCAATAAAGACTAGGCTACAAATGATCTAATTCATCTCAATTCGTATCAGCTTAGCAAATTTGGAAGAGTTTATATGAAAATAGGTAACAAGGGAGTCACAAAAGCACAGATTTAAAAGTCTTTAAGCAATAATGACTTTTCATAATGCCTGATCTTTTTAATTGATGTCCCTCTGGTAAACAACAAGGAAATTATGAAGAACAGAAAGGAATTTTTGCTTAGGAAAGGTAAGAAATACAAAAAAGCAGGCAAATGGGTTTTGTAGTTCTTTAACAAGAGGAAAATAGCCTACAATTTCACTGTCAAGGTGAAATACAAAAAACACCTCTGTGCATGTTTACACAGAAAACAGTAATCAGTCAATCATCAGACATAGCTGATTATATACTTTGATACACGAGCATTAATCATAAAGCTAAAATGCCATAAAATGACTCTGCTGACATCATTTGTGAAAACAAAGCAACAAGAATGATTAATACAGTGGAAAAAATCTCAAAAAGAAAATAGTATTTTTAATGCAAAAGCATTTGAAGCACAAGGGATGCAAGAAATAATAAGGAATGTAAATAATGAATAGTGGAGAGGAAAATAATTGCTGTCTTCTTCCTTCTTTTCTCCATAAGACTGAAATGACATCCAGATACAATGGAAGACAACAAGTCCAAATTTGAATAAAGAACAGTTTGATTGAGTAGGCAAACCAAAAAAGTGTGACTATTCTGTTAAACTGACTGTCACAGGACACTCTTGAGATTAATAAACCAGCAAAATTAAAGGAAGTCTACACATAATCCTATCAATAAAATTGTCCAGCTATAACATCAAGCAGCAATGCCAAACAAAAATAAAGAGGTGGAATTTAGAGTTTCAGGGCTGATCTGTAAGGAGAAAACATATTAGGAACCATATGATATCCTACCATCATTTGGTATCCTACAAGCATTTGGTATTAGCTGCTCTGCGGTGGAGATTATTCTCTAAACATAGACACCCATAGTCCAAAATCAATCAGTGTCCATACCCTCAGTACGACAATTCCTAAATTCATATGCCATGTCTACATTCCACTACAGTTTGCAAGTTATTGTTCCTGATATTTGCATACAATGTAATGTTTCTTAAAGATCTATCAAAAAAAAGGGTAGGGCTTTTTGTGTATGTGTGTATGTGTCATTTTCTTGGTTGTTTTTGTTTTTTAGTTAGAAGGAAATCAAGGAAGGCCCTTGTGGCAAGAAGAGCACTGGCAGGAGACAGAGGGAGGTGATCCTTCCCCTCTGTCCAGTCCCGGTGAAACATATCTGGAATGCGGGGTCCAGTCCTGGCCTCCCCAGTACAATACTGACACAGACATGCTGGAGTGAGTCCAGTGAAATGCCATGGATGCAATAAGGCACTAGATAGACCTGAGGATAGTTTGCTTGGAGAAGACTCATGGCAAAACTTTAAGCAAAAGAAATGTCACAAAAATTGTTGATATAGATTGTTGAAATATGAATAAGCCTTTTTATAAACTAGTGTTGGTTAGGATACACAACTGCCTTAAGAAAACTCAACATGTACCAGTAGTTACAAACCACTGTCTTGGTTACTGAAAATATTATTATTTCAACAGTCTATACTAATAATTTGTGAGAGATTAGTTTTTCTTATGGTGTCCATTTGTTTAAGACTTTCTACTACATGCTGTAATTTTAAGGAAGGTCTCCCATTTCATTACTTCTAATTGAGACAAAAAGACTGCATGGAATTTAATTAATCTCCTGGAAAAAGAGTCTAGAAATGACAAACTGCATACAGACAGCTGCCTGATCAAACCATGTGTTTGAGTTATTCCCAAAACAAAGCATTCCAGGGACTTCATTCATTAAATGTTTTCTCTCATTCCACCAATGTTTCTACTGCACTCTCACTATTTCCACAGTATAAACCTCTGAGAGGAATCTGAAGATATTTCAAAATTATAATCTGGTCCAGAACAAAGAAAAAGAAAGGTTATGTTATTATTTGTGCACTCAAAATTCATTGAGTCTGTAGCAAAACAAGACTGAATAAGAAAAGATACAGGCCCACAGAACTAACTACCTTAAGCCTAAAACAAAGATCAGAGGGTTGCTTAGGGTCTTATTTCTCTGTGGGGTTGTTTTTTATTGGCACATATGATGAAATGTGGTGTGTGGCCTTGGACTGCCACTCACTGCTTTCTATTATCTTCAGATTTATTGCTTGTTTTGCACTTAGACACTTCTCTCATTTTTCTGTCTGAGTAGGTTTGTAACACGGCTAAAGTTGTATGAAGAAATTCTCATTTTGTCCTTATTTTTCTGAACACCTTCCCTCTAAATAGCAACTCATATCCTGCCTTTCACCATTCATTACTGTTACATTGTAGATAACTGGCCTATGTGAACTGACTTACTGATCTCAGCCCCAGCCTAGCAAGGTGCAGAAATGCTGTCACAACTGCTGCTGGTTGGCACCTTATTTATAGACTCAATAGCATATTAATCAGTATCTCATGGAAAACCACACCACAACTTTCCCTTTAAAAAATGTCAGTAGCTTTCCAGTAATGTGGCGGCACCACATAATATGTTGTCAAAGAGTCATCTGATACTGCTTCAGTGGTTTTATGTTGTACTCCATAAAATATAAGAGGGACCTCCCAGGTTATTGCCCTGCTCATGGATAAGAGAAAGATTTTAATTACCTCCAGGATAATCGGATCTCTTACTTTGAGCTTTTCTGTAAACGAATGCTGATTTATAGAATGCAAGCAAAATATCAGGAGTATTATATGCTTTCAGAAAAAGAAAATTCTTCACTCTCTTGACAAAGCTAAGCTGTGTCTCCATTGATATCAAGGTCATTTGACCATATCTTCCCAAATCTGTGGCACACCATCAGCCAATACATACTGAAACTTAGGAATCCATGCAACAGTTTGCAATACATGGCCAGACCTGGTGCACACTCTGAGCAGTGTGGGCATCACGGGGTTGTAAACCACAGTGGCTGGGTGGGCTGACAGGGTGCCAACCCCGTTCACCACCTGTACCTGTTCCCTCAGTCCTTAACATCGCTGTCTGTCTCCCTCTTTGTAATGTTGAGTGTGTCAGAGTGGCCATGCTGACATGGAGGTCAGGAGAAAGAGCAGCTGAGATTTAAAGAAGTTCCCAGTCCATGTTGGGTGGGTTTTTTGCAGCCTGATGGTTTTGATGCTTTAGGTTATAGTGCAGCCCCAGTAAAAGTAATGTTTGCAAAACTGATGGGCTAGTAATATGTAGAACAAGTGCCTGGGGACAGAGGTTCCTTCATCTGTCTTTGTCACCAGCTAAAAATTGTCACTGGACAACACTGAGCATCACTGTCTTTGGGAGATCTTCCCTTTGGACTGTTTCCATCTTTCTTCCATGTACTCAGTGACCAGGCCACTCTCTCAAAATATGAAATCTGAAATGGATCACTGGCCAGACATTCCCATTTCTCCAGCTCTGGTAGCATGACAAGTGCATCTGGCATCTTTGAGCCCTTCTTCCTTCAGGGATTTGTGACTGCTGAGCTGACTGCAGTTTTTTCAGAATGTTTTTTTTCAGAACAAAACACTCTCTTTTTCAAAGGTACACACATGCAGAGCAGAGAGCTAAAAATAAAATAACCTTTTCTGGATATTTCCTTCCTCCCTCAAAGAAAATTTTTGCTGAAGCTTTGATACATTCAAGTCAGCTCAATACACTTCCTTCAGTTTATGCACCCCTTTCTTTGTCAGAGACTCTTACCCACCTGTTGGTAACTACTTCATTCGTCTTCATTCCCATTAAACCCTGCCATCTTTAAGGCTTCATTATCTCCTCCAAATTTAGGTCTAGTAAGGCAGATTAAAATTTCTCAGCCTAGTTAAACTACTCTAAAAAACTCGCTTTTCCAGAAAAAAACCCTGTAATATAATACTGATTATTTTTTCCATCTCCCATAGCTTTCTGTGTTCTACCTCTTGAAATCTTTAACTCTCTCTGGGCAGGCAAGATGATATCTACCTGTAAATGGAGGTACACAGAGAACTGATTACCAATCACATCCATATTGTTTCATCCTCTGCCAAGTAACATTGATATAAAATGCTGTTCAGATACATTTTTGAAGTAAATGGGAACACAGCTCCAATTTACTAACAGGACTCCAGTTATCACAAATTAAGCATCTGTGATATGTGAAAAGAAGTCATAAGGAGGTATCCAGAAGAATGCAATTGCCTATGTTCTCAGGAGAGCTAAATTACAGTAAGTATGTGCATATATCCCTTTCTGCTTCATACCTCAGTAGGGAGCGCACTTATTGAAGTCATGGTTAGTCTTGGGATAAATTCCTTCTATTTTTTGAAAGAGTTTGGAGAGTGCTGGTACCAAAACAAAACATTTTCCAGTGAGGAAAAGCACAAGGTTATGATAACAGAGAGTAGGATGTCTCAGCATATGAATCATTGCATCTAAATCTTTGTTCTTGTTCATGCTCAGTTAAAAAAAAAATGCAAAATTGACTGGTTTGGGAAATGAGAGTTTGAGTCCATCCAAGCCAAGGAAGACACTGAGCTGGGTTTTCTGCCTTTTGAGAATGTTCTTTAACTCCTGATTTACTGTAGAAAATGCTGCTGGTTAGTTTCAACCTTATGAATATTAGCTACTGGAAAATCCATTACCGGTACAATCCTAATTGTAATATAAGGATCATGTTGGGCCACAGTGCTGAAATCTGGATTTTATTTTGCAAAGTTCCTCATGCATGAAGAAGGCAATTTCTCCATAAGAGAAATACAAAGTTCAGTTTTCACTCAATAATAACGGATGTATTCCTGAACAGGACTGTGGGATTTGGTTTGTACATGATGATGAGATTTTTCTTGAGATGCTGATAGTAAGTCTGCTGCTGATGGCAATTTACTGATTTCATGTGAATTATTTTTTTTTTTGCAATTCTTCTAACCTAAAACTAAATGAGGATATTTACCAATCTCACTGATAAATTTTCATTCAGAATCCTCATGTAAATCACATTACGTAAACAATGGCCTTTTGTAGGTAATATATTAATATATGGGAATTACATTTAGCAAGTGCATATCTTTTAACATGATCAAACACAGAGCTTAGCCACATTAATATAAATGAAAACCTGATTGTATTACTGTTTGCAGTCGCACAGTGTACTGCACTGATAACAGACGTGCCAGTGCACGCACTACAGGTTATGCAGGACAAAGAAGGATTTTGCTTTGTGAGTCTTTGTTGCTGAATATGTTATGAAGAACAGAGATTTTGGTTGCTAATACTAGTAGAAAGTCTGAAAAAATTTTGGAAACTGTTGGCAAGTGTACAGAGAAGATGAAGAGACGTATCTCTTCCCTATACTTATACAAAGCCTTTGAATTAAGAGAAATGAATAAAAATAATCCTTTTTTGCCTCCCTTAAGAAAGTCTTTGTAACAGGTGAATAATTGTTATTTCCGTAGGCCCTGGGTGTGCATGATTTTGATAGCTATAGTAAAGACATACATACAGCAGAAAAAGGGCAGAACTAATTGCTCATAAATATTTTCAGTATCAGATGACTTTCCCTTTCAGCATTTAAGGGTCCTAAGCATTGGTTATTATTTATTTGATGAACACTAACTTTATGTTCTTTTTCAAGAAATGAAAGCATTTCCACAGATAGCTGTAAAAAAAACTAAAATGTTTTTTGATATTTACCATACACATTTATCAAAACATAAATCTTGTAGTCTTTATTATCTGTTCTTTCTCAAAAAATATCTTGTACTCTGCCCAGTTTAGACTACAAAAAAGTACCAGATTTTGAAGCTAAAGCTCATTTTCAAAAGGGGGAGACATTTTGAATCATAAGTTTCCTTGACAGTTAATGTTATTTTGCTCCTAAATTACTTCTGGGAACAGGATTTAGAAGTGCAAATCAATGAGATTTTTTTATAAGGATTTTTTCCTGTGACCTGCAGGGGGAATCTGAAAATATTGAAAAGAAATTTAAATACTAACTGACCTATTCTGGTTACTTGCAAGAATCTATGGATTTTATCAGTCAGCATGCCTGGTTCAAGACTTCTCACCTTTGTAGGCAAAGCTGAATTTTGCCACCTTGGTGTTCTCAAAAAATACTTTCAAAAGCTTTTCTTGGAAAGGTCACTAAGATGCTAAGGTCTGCACCTTTCTTTTTTTTCTTCTCAGGAGCACACAAAAAAGTTCCAGCTAATGGAGTGAAATAAAAATAGAGGAATAAAAAAAGATCCAAGGAACAAGGCACATCAGTGGGCTCCTCATCATTCTGGTCTTGGCTCATGCCATACTTCTACCTCACACTTCTTCATCTAGGTCTCACCAAGGCAACCCTGTGATAGAAAGGACAAGGCACCCCACGAGCATAGTTAATCTCAGAGTCAGCACTGGGTCCTACACTGAGAGAGAGTGAGGGAGCAGGAGAGGGAGAGCCTGTCTCTTCACGTCTCAACTTGTTTTGTCACACTGCCTCAGTTGTACCTCACATCTTGGGGCTGGCAGGATGCAGTGGGGCAGGTGGACACAGGGCTGGACTTGGTACAAGAACGTTCACATGGCCCAGCCATGGGGAAGGCATGCTGATGGGAGAGGGATGTGGTGACTCCCGGGTCCATTAGGGAAGTCCACACAATCTCCTGGAGAACTGCTTAAGCTGTGATACCTGGCCTAAAAACTCTAATAACTCAGCAAGTGCAGAGCTCACAAATTTGAGTGGAGCCTGAACCCTCTACCTGTTATGCTAAACCAGTGAACAGTGCTTGAAACAGAAGCTCAGTCCTCAAGCAGAAAATTAAATATTGTTAACCTGAAAAATATCTAAATACCCTATGTTTGATAATGCACATTTATATCTACCCACATGCTGGAATGCAACCAGCTTTGCCAGACACTGACAGCAAAAAAAGAAGCATCTTCCTTTAATTAGCATGTCCAGATTCATCCAAAGTTGCAGCCTTCAGTCAAGCAATGCTCTAAAGAGTCAAGCAGCACTCTAAGCATGACAGAACCTGTCAAACTTCACCTCATAATAACAAACACAAGTCCTTGGATATCAATCTCCATTATTATTTCTAGACAGTTTTTTTATCTTAAGGTGACGTAAATCAGGGGATATTAATACTTGAAAAATGAAAGGTTCCAGGCAAATTTGAAAATATTTTCTCACTCTTCTCCCTAAAGCAGGTATACTGACTGTTGCCCAGGGAAGTGGTGGAATCACCACCCCTGCAAGTGTTCAACAGTGGGATGTGGCACTTAGGGACATGATTTGGTGAACATGTTGGTGCTGGGTTAACAGCTGGACTCAATGATCTTAGAGGTCTTTTCCAACTTAATGATTTTATGATTCTATGGCAGTCATTTTTACTTGTCAAGGCAGTACCAGATGAAATAGTGTTCAATATAGAAAAAATAAAAATTACCAAATGATCTGGGTATTAGAGTAAATAAAATCTGCTGTTTAAAAATGGACTTGGCTAAGAAAAAATTCAAAATACGTATCTTGATGGATTCTCATATTGATGAGATTGTTATGAGCTACGCTGCTCAGCATTTGTCAATATTTGAGAAGTTTTGACTGCCCCCACCATTTTCCCTAAGGACTGGAGTTGGATGTTTAACCAAGAGAGAAATTTTTCCAGATTTTACTTGCAAAGACTAGTGAGTATAAGAGCAAAATCAAACTGTCCCTTGCAAACTGAGTTAAATTTCACTTGAATTCTAGCATCCTGAAATCCTTGTAACCTTTTGCTGATGTGCTGGAGGGAAATATGGTCATGTAAGAGCTTGATAACATTAAAAATCAGGTAGCATTCTTTCTTAACACTTTCAGAGGCTGGTAAGGAACCACTGGAGGATGGTGTTTGTTGCTTGAAGATAGAAGTCCCCAAGGAAATCCTTGTAACTGAATAGTATAACTAAACATAAAATCCTATGAATCTCAGAAAGATACTGAAATACACTGCTGAAATAAATATCTGACTCAAAATAAAAAAATCCATCTACTCACTAGGGTTGCAAGAATAGGTGGGATGATTTTAAAGCAGGACATTAAAAACTCCACGAAAGTTGTATGAAAATCATGAATGAGTTAAATTTAGTATCTGTAATCAAGTAATTTACATGGTGTGTAATTCTGTGCTGCTCTACTGGCCAGACTGAAACTCCAGTGTGAACTTGAGTTGAAGGGACTGGGATGTGTGAATGAAGGGGCAGAGATCCACCTGCAGCCTGCGGAGGACCCTATGCCAGGGCAGGTGGATGCCTGAAGGAGAATGTGACTTGTGACCCTGTGAGATGCCTGTGATGGAGCAGGTTTGCTGGCAGGACTTGTGGCCTCACAGGAGACCCGTGCTGGAGCAGTTTGTGAAGAACTGCAGCCTGTGGGAAGGATCCATGTTGGAGGAGTTTAAGGAGGAGTGTCTCCTGTGTGTAGGATCCCACAATGGTGCAGAGGAAGTAAAGATTCCCTTGCAGCCTGTGGTGCAGACCAAGGTGAAGCAGGCNCAGACTGAAACTCCAGTGTGAACTTGAGTTGAAGGGACTGGGATGTGTGAATGAGGGGGCAGAGATCCACCTGCAGCCTGCGGAGGACCCTATGCCAGGGCAGGTGGATGCCTGAAGGAGAATGTGACTTGTGACCCTGTGAGATGCCTGTGATGGAGCAGGTTTGCTGGCAGGACTTGTGGCCTCACAGGAGACCCGTGCTGGAGCAGTTTGTGAAGAACTGCAGCCTGTGGGAAGGATCCATGTTGGAGGAGTTTAAGGAGGAGTGTCTCCTGTGTGTAGGATCCCACAATGGTGCAGAGGAAGTAAAGATTCCCTTGCAGCCTGTGGTGCAGACCAAGGTGAAGCAGGCTGTGCCCCTGCAGCCTATGGAGGACTGTGATGGTGAACTCCAGCAGGAATTCCTTGTTAACCAGGCTGGGAACAAGGGGAAGAGTTCATTGCAATCTTAAACCAGATAACCAGGCCCAAAAGAGCCAGGGATGGAGATTGTGATGGGTGTGCCTTTCAGTTGTTGTGAGCCATGATCTGAGTTGTGTTATGGGAATTAGCATGATGGGAACCTCCTGAACCATGGGGAGCAGTGAATTAATTCCCTGTTTTGCTCTGCTCGTGTGTGTTGCTTTTACCTTCCCTATTAAACTGCCTTTATCTCAACCCATGAGTCTTCTATCTTTTACCCTTCTGATTCTCTCCCTGATCCTGCTGCTGGGGGAGTGAGTGAGTGGCTCCATGGGGCGTGGTTGCTGACTGGGGTTAAACCACAACACTGGAAAGAAGAAACACATTTTAGTAATCCTGAGAGAGCTGGAGATACTTTTAAAACTAGACTGAAGTTTACTATATTTTTTTATTTATTTTAGAAATAATTTTTATTTGCTGTATTTTATCAGATATAAAATACATCTTATATATATATTTTTTTGGATAATACTAAAGATAAATGCTGATGCGAGTTACAGACAAATGGAAGATGACAGGAACCCTGCTCTAAAAAAAGTTGAATCTGTTTTATTTATATAGTTAGGAAACATGAAAGCCCAAGAGAGCATATCATTGCATCTAAGTTATTCAAAGTGCAGGGTGGGGGAGAAAAATATTGTTCCTCTGTTAAGCTCAAGAGAGCTGTCAGCTCTTGGGACTCTGAGGTATGTATTTGCTTTCAATGTGCAGAAAATAGAGAAAGAATCCAGACAAGGGTCAATCTAAATAGCTAGAACAAATGAAACAACTGAAATAAACACTCTCTAGAGGATTCAACAATTCCTGCAGCTACTCCAACATACTGGCACTTGTGATTATAGTGGATTTCATAATGGAGCTGACTTTTCCTATCAGAGTTTGCAGAAGCAAAATAGAGTAATGACAGACTCTTACATTTATTACCTCTGAACAATACCTGGTAAATTGGTTTAGCGATAGAGTTTAAAGAGCAAGAAAACCTACAGCTTCAGGGAAACTGGGGTTGGAAAAATCATTCCAAGTAGGTCACAGCAAGGCAGTTAAGATTACTGCCTCTACACCTTTCTAATCTGGGCCACCCATGGTGATGGGATGAGGACAAGCCATACAAGAAATGACTGAGATCACTTGGTCTGCTCAGCCTGGAGGAGACCAAGGGGAGGCCTCACTGCAGTTACAATTTCCTTGTGAGGAGCAGCAGGAACCGATCTCTTCACTCGTGTGACCAGTGACAGGACTCGAGGAAATGGCCTGAAGCTGAGTTGGGGGTGGCTTAGGCTGGATATCAGGAAAAGGTTCTTCACCCAGAAGGTAGTTGGTAGGGCACTGGAATGGGCCTCCCAGGAAGTAGTCACAGCACCAACCTGCCAGAGGTCAAGAAGCACCTGGGCAATGCTCTCAGGCACATATGTGATTATTGGTGTAGCACTGTGGAGGGCCAGGACTTGGATTTTGATGATCCTTGTGGGTCCCTTCCAACTCAGGATATTTTAGGATTTGATGATTCTAGAATTCTGGGAAATTTTCTTTTCTGTGGTCTTGTTTTTTCTCAAGGCAAGGAAGAATAAAGGAAAGTGGAAGCACTTCCTATCTTCACACCAACTTAAAGGTTTTCAGCAGAGATTGCAAAAAACATTTAAGGCATAATGCCATCAAAATGACCTTATTGTTACTTTAGAACACTTCTTGCTAGTGTTGCAAGGGTTGGGAGTTTTTTGTTTGTACATTTGTTTGTTTGTTTAATTTTAATGCTTTTTGCTTAATTTTCAGCCTCGATTCCTTAGGTCTCAGCCTGTTTAGGATCAAAATACGTGCAAGTAGTAGTATGCACGCATATCTTTCTGTCCTTTCCATTACAATTTTTGAAAATGGAGATGTATTCCAGGAAAATCTTGCTTACATAAATGGACAACTAAGTAAAGATGGTTCTCCATTGCTATCCTGTCTTCTCCAAGGGAAAAGCTGGAGATATTACTCAACAACAAATTTCCGTGGTCAAAAATGCATGTTAGGAACATTCCAGCTACCAAATACTTCAGCTGGATTAGATCAAAGAATTCAATTAGATGACCAAATCCCTTCAGATACCAGGCTTCCTTATCTCTGCCTCTGATAGAGCTACTCTTTCTCCTCATTTGTTTTGAAATACACTGATCTTGAAGTGCTCTTGACTCCTAGCATGCCTCATTTTTGGAGATTAGGGCAGATTCCTGTGAACTGAATACCTCTCTGATAAATTCTAGAGGTACAAAAGTAGGAGAGTGCGAGGTTTTATGATAATTAATAGGAAATCACTAGTTGCATTCCATGAGACATTGCTGAGAGTAATTATTATAGACAGTTATATTCAATGAACAGTTTAAAGGTAATACTGTAAAATTACTTATGACCTTTCAAATATGACAGTGATAAGTCTATATGACCCGTGAACTTGGTGGGTGACCTACTAACTTATTCCTACAAGGTGCTGACCTCGTCAGTTAGAAGACACATCAAGGCCACAAAGTCAAACTTGTTCCTGCAGGAGTTATAGCTAGAGGACCATATGGGTGCACACAAACCGGCACACTTATATTGTTGTGGATGGTTGGAAAAGGTTTTGGTTAATAAATTATAATTATTTCTTCAAAGTACTGCACTTAAATCAAAGGTAATCTTTCAAAAATAGACATGGTACAGTGAAAACAATGCAAGATTAATAGCTTCCCCCAGTTGCCAGCCTCTCTCAACATCATGCAGATATGATGAAAAAGCCTCGGATAGAACAGACTAAGGCTAATTTACATATCCTCTGCCCTGACATGAAATCCCTTCTGGCTGATAAGGTCTAATTTTCCCTCTAATGCTGTGCAAACTCTAAAAAATGAAGAGTTCATTCACAGAGCCTAACGAAGACCTTCCCCTTAAAATATCTGCCTTTTTTATTTTTCCAAGAATTCCTGTAGGCATATTCATTTTCATTTTTGTTGAGGTAACACCAAGGGAATGTACCCAGAAACAGAAGCTAGTAGGAAGGAAGAGGACAATGTGAAGTCTGCAACAGACTCACTTCTGTTATTCCTGCAAGCTAAACTCATGACACTAAAGTCAAAGAAAGGGAATCACTGAACAACTTCTTACTTAAACCTTACTCATGAATGGAGAAAGAAGATCCCACCCAACAAAGGTGACACCTGATGACTTGAGAAAGGAGATGGCTCAAGAGGGACAAAACCACCTCTACTGTACGTCTTGAGGTCATGTTTCCAAACAGTGACTTTTGTCTGAAGTATGGCTAGGTATGGACTTAGCATACTTTAAGTATGTTTAAGTAGGCCTAAGTATGGCCTAAACATTAACTAATTGACCCTAATAATCTGACATTTTACCTCCATGCAGAAAAGTTAGCACAATAAATATCAATGCTTTTTCCAGACCTCTGATATACAATATGTATTATATATCCCACTTATGAAGATCCTTAAACACTCCATAAAAATAATTTTTCTATATGGAAAAGAAAACAAATCAATGGCTTCTGAGCAAAACAAGGCTCTTTCCCTAAAAATGAAATGAAACAGAACATTAGACAGTGCTGCCAGACAGGCTTTCACAAAAAATCAGTTAAAAGACTGGCAGATGCTGACACCAAAATAGGAATAGGGCACTTGCACCTCAGCCATGCTTACCTCTGTAATTTGCACTTCAAGAGATCTTTTAATCTAAACACATCAAAGTACCTGACAAACATTAAATTTGTCAATCAAAAGTTTCCGATATATTAACTCCCTTGTACCTGAAAGGAAACTGAGGCCCAGTATGATTAATCAAAGTTTTCGCAAAAATTAAAAAAAACAAGAAGACATATAAAAAACCCCAAACACTACAGAGATAGAAACACGATTTTAGGTAGCTGACTTTCAGCCCTGTACTTTAATCATCAGTCTAAAAGTTCGTTTGTAAATGAGATATATTTGCCTTCCTAATGAGCTGACAAAATGCAGCAATCCTGATTATCACAGCACAACAATTACTTTTGTGTTATGCTGGCATTTCTGCAAAGCTGCTAAGACGAAAAGACACACAGGAAGCCAGGCTAACACTATAACAACCTCTCTTGCACCCTGCTATCACACATTAGAGAATAAGCAAGTTGTTGAGCTAATGGGGCCTATGGAGATTAACATCAGTTTCTCCTACTATTACTTTATTTTTGAACTCCAAAATTCCAGCTGTGAGAGAAATATATATCCGTGAAGGAACAATAGAGGAGGCTGATGCTGTCAAACTACAGAGCTTTAAAGTTGCTGAGGGAAGGGAACTTCAATCCACCCTACTCCTACCAGTTTGATGCCGGGGCCAGTGAGAAATGCCCAGCGGCTGTAGAGGGATTGCAATTCAGGAGAGCCCCTGAAGAGCAGCATAAAGGAATTCCAGCCACTTCAGGCAGCAAATCAGCTTCACTGTCAGCCAGTAAAATGCCCCTATACAAACATATAATAATGCCCCATAACACATAGCATGGGGAATAAACAAGAGGAGTCAGAGATTGCACATGGCTGCAGGGCTGTGATCTTATTGGCATCATGGAGATGTGGTGGGATGGCTCCTACAACTGGAGTGTTATAATGGAAGGATACAGGCTCTTTAGGAAGGAAAGGCAGGGGAAACCAGTAGGGAGTGTCGCCCTCTGCGTCAGTGACCTGCTGGAATGCAGGGAGTTCCGCCTGGGGATGGATGAAGAGCTGTCCAAAGCAGGGGCAGGCAGCATTATAGTGGGAGTCCAAGGAATATCAAGGTTAATATCAAGGAACACCTCCTTCAAGCTCAGGAGTGACACATCCTGAGGAATTCAGACAAAACTACCAGTAGGTCTGTATGGGTCAACATGGACCTGTTGGAAAGAGTCCAGAGGAGAGTCACAAAGATGATCAGATGATTGGAGTACGTCTCCTAAGAAGACAGGTTGAAAGAGTTTGGGTTTTTCATCCTGAAGAAGAAAGGCTTCCAAGAGACCTTAGAGCACCTTCCAGTACCTGAAGGGGGCTACGAGAGAACTGGAGAGAGACTTTTGACGAAAGCATGTAGTGATAGGACAAGAGGAGAGGCTTCAAACTGAAAGATGGTAGATTTAGATTAGAAATTAGGAAAAAATTCTTTACTGTGAGGGTGGTGAAACTGGAACAGGTTTCCCAGGGAAGATATAGATGCCCCATCCCTAGAAGTGTTCAAGGTCAAGCTGGATGGGGCTTTGAGCAATCTGATCTAGTGGAAGGTATCCCTGCATGTGGCAAGGGAGTTGGAGCTAGACGATCTTTAATGTGTCTTCCAACCCAAACTGTTCTATGTTTCTATGAAAATTTTCCCTACCCACCTTCCTCAGGGAATATTCATAGGAAATATCTTCATGAGGATCTTGCAGTCATGGTCCAGTCTGGCCAGAATAGGCACACTAGCAGGTATAAGTGCCACATGAGTTCTATACTGTGTGCAAAACTTCTCTGTAACAAGATGCTGCTGGGAAAAACCCCAGCTAGTTAGCATGTCTCTGTGAACTGAGCACTTACATATCCTTGAAGCAAGCAGAGTGTCTCTGATTGGCTCCCACAAAAGCTCTCTTCCTGGGTGCAATCCTTTATCACTAGGTTGAGATCAGAAAGGCTGGAATAACATTTAATTACTTGGGCAAAAATGAAGCTGCTTGTCATCATTCTGCCACGATCAGACAGTAAAAGAAAATTTATATGAAGATTTAAGGTCACTGATGTTTTCTTTACTCCTCTCGGAAAACTATTTTAAAATGCAGACATTTTGTGGTTTCTGAAAAATCCTAAAGAATCTAAAAAGAAGTGACAGCTGTGAAGTTGCATCACTGAGATAGTATAATCCTTTATTACATTCTATCATTTTTAGATTAATTTAATCTGTGCTGCATCCTGAAATACTTCGGAAAGCATCTTCTTGAAGAAAAGCAGGGAAGTCAACTTTGTTATTAGGAAATGATAAATTCTTGTCTCTCTGACTTCAAGGAGGTGTGCTCAGGATCTGTTCCCATTCCAGGAAACATCATGGTAAATACCTTGTACAGGAATATACTGTGAAGAGGCCGGTGAATATCTACCTTTATGTGGAAATTGAGACTGGAATCACCACCTAAAGAGTTTTTGATCTGCGTCTTTGACTCACTAGTTTTAACACGTACAGGGATGGGTAAGGGAGAAAATACGATGCTAGCAGAATATGAGCGAATGTACAGCTGTATAACAGATAACATGCTCTGTGACCAGGCTTTTCAAGCCTTAATCTCCTTCCTCACAGACCCACTCAGATTTCCAGCAAAATCTTTCAAATATAGAACACTTGAAGCAAGTTTTCCTATCTAGTTCCTTCCCCACCTCCCTTTCCCTCACCAGTGTGTTTCCTTGCAGGTAGGTGGAGAAGGTCAGGGGTAGGCACTCCTCTCCTACATCAGGGGCCATGTCAGGGAAGCATCACAATTTCGTGCCACGTTCCCCAGCTGCGGGAGTCTAAAGGGCAGTCTGGCTCTCAGTCACTGTCATGGCAGAAGAGAAGAGCAACTTGTACTCACTGTCTGTGAGAGACAGGAGCTCTGTTTAGCTCTGGCTTCAGGTCTGATGATCTCAGGTTGCAAAAAAGTAAGACTAGATCTGGAAGGTTTCCAAGCAAACACTGTCTCAGGATTATTGCACCTCACTCGACATCTGTCATTCCCCACATCTTTGCCTGCCCGGAAGTCCTGTGTGGGACAAAATAGCTCTTCCCTGGATTAAAATATCTGATGTAGTCCGAGAGAGAGGAAAATTACTATCTATATATTGTAGACTTGAACTATTCAGAAACTTTCATACTGCATCTGTCAGTACTTCAGAGGGAGACATTTCCAGTAACTGTAGAGGGTCATTTTGGCAATAATCCTAACAACATAAGAAAGCCCTACTTCCACCTGGTCAATAGAGCCATGTTTGTGAAAACAGAACACTGACAGAAGGGGACACCAGAGGTTTAGCTGTATCCAAATATGAATGACATTTTTAATCTAAATAATATCAGAATGCATTAAGAAAGATTTCAGAAGGGAACGGAGTGAGCTGCAGTGTTAAAAAGTCAGGTGAAAATCTGAACTGAACCTTTTTTTCCTTCATGTTGAAATTCAGAGATGACCTGTCTGTCACTACACAGTATGCATTTGTCTGCCACCTTCCAGGAAAGAACAATCCTAATGTCTGCTGATCATATCAGCTCTGTTAAGTCTTGGCCATTTTTGCCCTCATTAGGCTAATGAGATGATTTCAGATTGCTGATGCGGTTATGAGATAGAGCCTTTCTTGGTCAGAGTCAGTGTTTTTACAAGCAACAGTAAAAAATCAGACTGGCATTCTCACAAAGAGAATATTTTCAGTTCATTTTTCAGGGAGTACGTTGAAGTCAGAGCAATATTCTCTATTTCTGTCACAGCTGTATGGATGTAGGCACTTGCATAATACTATTTCCTTCCAAGAAAATAGGGCAGAAAAAGAAGTGTTCTGAACTAGTATTTATCAGAAAAAAAAATAAATGTGCTGTTATGCAGGTTGTGAAATATTAGATTGTAACAGTGGGAGAACTGTCTGAGCAGATGTAAATAACAGAGTGCATATAAAATACAAGTGTGCTAAATCAACGGGCCAAGCAGCAGACTGATGAAGGCCCACACTAACTTCATTTGTGTTTCTTTTAAATTTGAGCAACTGGGACGAGAAACTCGCCTTCTGTACATGTAGCACAGGTATATGTTCTGTCTTATGGATGGAGGAAAATATTGGTACTTCAGAAACATAACAGCTCTTTAATATTTTCAATTACCTAATGACATTTTGCTTTCATTGTAACAGTTGTCTCAGCCATTTTTTCTTCTTTTTGTCTTTCATTTGAGCCCCTTTTTTATACAATCACATTCTGTATTGTATTGCATTATGAACAAAAAATGGCCCATAAAATGTTATTTGAGTCACCAGAAAAGCAGAGTAGGATAAAGTGACCTACTTAAAAAACAACCATTTTACTTCACAGAACAGCTACAACCCCGATATTGCGGCAGCCCTCTCGTGTTGAAAAATGCTCCACTCCCAGGTACTGTACACAATGAACACAGGACTGCTTCTTTCCCAAGGATCTTATGTTAAAGCTTAAACAACATGTTCCAGAAATTAAATGGCAAAAACTTCATGCTATTTTATATAGCAAAAAAAAAAAAAAAAAATCCAATTTGCTTCTAATTCCACAGTTAAGCTTCCAAAGCCAACAGCGTTATGTGACTGTACAAGTGCATGAGATTAGAATTTCAAGAAATTCAGACTTTGAAAGATCTTGAACATTGTATGGTTTATACCAAGCCAAATAACTTAACACAATACCATGAGAAACTAAAGCCCAAGTCTTCTTTAAATATCTGAGATACTTTTCCATCAAGCATGTCTGTTTTAATGTACTTGAGCCAGATGAATTTTGCACAGATGAATCCAGCTTTCCATTAGCAGGCATGAAATGTAAACGGTGCCAGGTTTGCAGAATTACTCTATGGGAAGTGAAATAAATCAGAAATTAAGTTTAAGAAAAAAGCACCATTTTCGACAAAAGTGCATTGCAACTAGCATTAACTGTATTGGTGTGTCTATAACACTGTACCGTTTACTGATGCAATCTAAAACATCTGCTGTTCTCTAACTGCTTATTTATGTGAAAGTTTATGAGTTTTCTATGCTAAGTGTCTCTCTTTAAATCACTTTTTCTTGCAAGATATTGAATGAAAGAAGAATACCTCAATCTTTTAATTAGTACCATGGCCAGAAAACATCAACAAGATGGCAATAGCAAGGCTCTAAAGGAAAGTATGTTGTGATAAAAGAAGGCAGTACTATTAAATTTTTGAATTGTAATCAAATAATAAAACTACTTTAAGACATTTCAAAAATGTCTCTAAAGTTGTTAAGTGGATTATATTAGCTGTTATGTTCAGACCTGACTAGAAAATTTCATACTGGATATATTGCTCTGTATCACTGAGCTTCATGAGTTGGACGTCTGCAGTTATAGGTAGATCCATTTTCTCTACTTGAAGGTCTGTGCTTGAACAAAAAAAGATTAGAGGTAAAAAATATCATTGTCTAAACAGAAGACAACCTCTTTTTCTCCTGAAGAGAACAAACTACAGATAATACGCCTGAGACTGCATTTTGCACAGCCATATTTGTCAAGACATATTTTCAAAGTAATCACTTGATTTCAGTTCTTGTAAAAGCATAAATTGGGCAATCATCCCCAAAGAAATCAGGAAATCTATTGTAAAAATCAAATGGACTACAACATCCTTACATTCTCTAATTTCTGTTCTTGCCCCTTGCTCTGGAGCAAGCCATTTTTATTTCTTATCATTAAAGAAATTCACTACAACTGAGTGGACAGATCATGGTCAAGGAAAGAGGGCTATCTCAATGTACACAAATTTTGCACAAGGTCAGAATGGGAAAGAAATGGACAGGATAGTTCTTTATTCAATGTGGAACTAGATGAATTGCATTTTAAAGCATTTGATTAACAGCTAGTCTCTAAAGCAACAGTGATTAGTGCCTGTCTCTGTCCAAGATAATGGACAGTGACTGCCTGAACGACCCTTGGTTAAAAATAAGGAAGAAATATATTTTTATCCAGAAATATCACAAAGAAATATTTATGAACACAGGGCTAAATGTCATCTTTTTTCCCAATTTTTTACATATATCATCCAGGAAAACCAGCTGCTTCATGCAGGACTGTGACCACCTAAACGTGAGCAACCAGAGATGAAGAAAAAATAAGAAAATGAAACAACTTCTGAGTAAATATGCTTACAAGTGAAATGTGTCAAACTGGTCCCAATGCAATTTTAAACAACTAAAACAAATATATGAGATTGGAGAGGCAATTCTAAAACATGGATGTCAAATCTAGTTCACATCTGACTATAACTGTGCAGAGTTACCAAA
Source organism: Aleadryas rufinucha (assembly GCA_013397815.1). Lineage (NCBI taxonomy): Eukaryota > Metazoa > Chordata > Aves > Passeriformes > Aleadryas > Aleadryas rufinucha. The sequence continues at coordinate 319,099 of VZTH01007176.1, read as the reverse complement.
CAGTAAATTCAGTTTGAATACTAGGGTGATACTGTGGATATCAGGAAAGCTGGATTAATACTTATGTTTCAAAATCGTGTGGATTGATAAGATTTTTTAAATTGGGCTTCTTCACAACTTGCACTTCTGATGACAGTACTGTAACAAAACCTGACTACTTTTCCACTTTTTTCTATATTTTTACTTTTAAATTTAATTTTTAATTGCTTCATCTTTGGAATTTCCTTAGTCCTGATTCAATATTGAACAATGAGATCTCTGTCTTTTAAATACTTATGCAGTCAGACCAGAGTAATGCTTGTATCATTCCAATGTATCAAATTAGAGGCAGCAAACCAATCTTTCTCTTCCTGTAAGTGAGAAGAAGAAACAAATTACACCTGCATTTTTATGTCTGTTGTGTTCACAGCTCTTCCTATGACATTTTGCATTTGGATTCGGCTGACAAAGCAATGCCCACTTCATCAAAACTTGTGCTGACTTTTATTCTTCCTAGTATGAATTCCTGCCAAACAATCACTCAATTCTCCTACTCAAAATGCACAAGCAAAGTGTACTGGACAGTAATCTCAGGGCTCAGAGAGTGCACGTGTTACCTAAGGTGACTTTATAGAAAGCTGCACGGAGCAGTTCCCCACTGGAACCACTATCGGTGGAGAGCAAGGGTGCAACAAGAGTGGTGTTACTCCCTTTTCTGATAAACTCTTTTGATCAGCAGATGGCTGTCATTAGCCATTGCTGTTGAAGCCTTAGTAAGAGCTGTAGAAGCTGAGTGTGGTATCATAATGCATGTACAGTCAAAGAGGGAGATATCTGTTAGGGAGAACTCCACTTTTCCTTTGGTAACTATGGGAAGAGAACCCTGGTGGACATCTGTGACTAGGCAATTTATAAAGACTCCACAGTAGCAAAGCCTCTTAATCCAGTACTGGCCATCTGAAAAAAGTGTACGACACTGAAATTTGCCACTGGGATGTGCTGCTGATCTTTTTTTTAAATGTATTTAGAAGACAAAACTGGCATCCATCTACTTCTAAAGTCTGCACAGCACAAGTACCCACTTTTATGATCACATGCTGAATGTGAAATAAAATTTTTGGTTTTCAGGCTTCTGTTCTTCGGAATCTGCAGAAGAATATGCAAAGGACCACAGTAGCAATCATCTCAGAGAAAGAACCTGAATGATTTACATTTTTGTTTGCATAATCTCAGAAACAGAACGTGGAAGCATGAAAATAAATGAGATGGGGAGGGGGGAAAAATACCCAAAGAAAGAAAACAGCGCATAAAGAAGAGATCAGTGCAACTGAACATGTACATGCAAAGAAGAGTGTTGGAAAAAAGAAAGGAATTGAAAGGACAGAAATTAATTTGCTCAACAATCCTTCATGAGGCAAGACTGGAGGGAAGCCCCAGCAAGCAAAAGTTGCCTTATAATTTTGTCTGTATTCTGAGTTTGGTCTCTGCTTTATTTGCATGTAGAAGCAATTTTAGTTCCATTATTCTTAGTTTCAGAGGACTGACTCTTACTTAACCCAATCTTTATTTAGGCAGGATGGTTAAAGACTTCAAAGAGCACTCTGAATCAACAAAAATCTGAGCAAGGGGATGATGTTCTGTTTGTTTACATCCTATGATTAGTTACGAGCTGGTAGTACCTAGCTGGCAGAAGGAAGACTGTTATCGCTGGTGGCGATANGGGGGTCACACGGCTCAAAACAGGCAGAGGAATGTCCTCTGCACTTTGGGTATCAACAGGCTGTGGAACAGAATGACCAGGCATTAACGGAGACATGAGTCGGCGGGCATTGACTCTGACAGACATGGGGGAAGATTCTGGCAGCTCCTCAGAGAAACCACCCGTGTAACCCCCCAGCAGTCCCACTGTTACCAAGCCCTCGCTATGCAAATTCAATTAGAATCAGGTTATAAAGTGGGCAAAGCAAGTAGAAACCCCTAAAGTTAAAAAATTTTATGACATTTTGAATTACTCTATTTTGAAAACAAACAAGAAAGCCAGATTTTAAATAAAAAATCTGAATGTAAAATAAAAGTTCTTCACTGTGGCATCTTCAGATGAAAAAACAGCTAAAAAAGACATATCAGCACCATATAATATATGAATTGAATGTAACCTGCTGGGCCACTGATCCGTGTGTTGTTGCTGGCAATTACATCACATAGCTCCCTCTGTGAAATGATTGTATCATCTCTGCTGGATGCTTATGAAATATGACATCATCCTCAGAAATTAGATCATGCATAACCCTGGTTATCAGACCATTACAGTGACATTATATGCAAAAGCGAATCTGCAAAAAATTACCTTCTTCGCTTCATCTATTCATCTTCACCAAAAACATACATAGACCAGAAAGGAACATACTCTTGAAGTGACTGAAGGAAGGCAAATCTGGGTCATGCCCAGTCTCTATGCAAATTGTTCTAAATCACCCTAAAATACTCGTCGAACTTGTATTTTTCCCCCAATCTGTTTTATCAAATGTACCTCATTTATAGCCCTTGAATCGTCACGTCTACAATATTATTCCTACATGTAAGCGAGGCATTTTTGCTCCTTCTACATTTAATGTAGCAGACAGCAGCTATGTCCTTCTTATCCTATCTCTAATTTGTTTAGAAGTTCTATTTGATGAAGTAAAAAGCCCAGTTACAACACTTTAATTCAATTACTCTGTTGTCACTGTTCATGCTAGCAAGGTGTTCTATGATATTAATAGAGGCTTGATTAAGATTTTGCTTGGATCAGAATTGGTATGTGAAATCTTTTTAGAGAATTATTTTCCTTGTGATACAGATAGTTATTTAGATTTCTTAGTTTGCTTCAGCACAGAAAAATCCCAGCGTACAGCACAACTGGCATTCACTAAAAAATTATCAAGGGCCAAATTGTTTGCTGGTATAAGTGCCATTGAACCATCCAGTCCAAACAAAGCTTAGTTTAGAACTACTGAAGAGATTATTTCCAGGATTTTGACCTATCAAGAATAAACTGGACTACAGCCTTTTGTCCCAGATTGTTCTAACCCATCACATCCTGATTATATAATGACACTCCTTCTGACCCAAGTAATTAATTTGGTTCTGGAAATATCAGCTTCCCAAACTCTGTAGAGTGAGGGACTGAATAAATGAGTTGGAGAAAGGAAAAACTGAAAGATAGATTAAGGAATGAAACAAGAAAGAGTCAACAAATACATTAAAATGTGTTATAAATACAGAGAAGGGGGGAAATAAGAACAAAAGAATTTAAAAAAAATACTACTTAAATGTCAAGAGAAAAATAAGCAGATGAAAGGCGAAAGAACGCACAGTAGGACAGGGGATGAAAGCATTTTGGATTTCCCAATTCGTTGTCCCAAAGCAGAGGCCAAAGAAAGGGCTGATAACAATGGATTAAACTCACTGAATAGTGATGTTGCAAATTCCACATATTGTGCAGGCTCGTAAGAACACAGAGCTAACTAGTCAGGGGACACACAGAGAGTCAGCTAGGAGAAGCTGGAGGGCTATCACTCACAAAGCTGGTGTTAAGCAATGGAAATCCTTTTCAAACATCAACAGCTCACTCTTAGCATATGTCACATATCTAATGTATGTGTCTCAAGACTCCGAGACAGCAAGAGTGACATGCAGAAACCAACATATGCCTGGCACTTTTCAAGTAGTGACATACTGAGCGAAACAGCAAGTACAAGGTGAAGAACAGCATGAGAGTATTAGCATCTTCCATTTTCCTGGAAGCTGGGAGTGAGAGACATTCTATAGTTGCCAAAGGCAATATCAGCTTTACACAGAGGCTCTCAGGCACACAGGATGTGCGCTATGCGTGTTACTGGAGAAACCACTGTAAATGCAAAGCTGGATGTCTAGCCAGGTACCAAAATACTTAATTGACCACCTCCACCACCATATATTTTATTTGCTTGAATGTGAAATTGTAGAGGTGTTGGCCGAGTCATGATGCCTCTTTTCACAAGCAGTTATTGTGCCAACATACAGGTGGATGAACTTCACCTATAGAAATGGTACTAGAGGAGATCCTGAGAGCTACAGACTAGACTGGGAATTCTGGCTTCCACTGCTGTTAAGATGGTAGTGTTTATAACAGAGAATAACATCACTGAGAGCCCAAATGGACAGGGACTACTGCAAAAAGAGTCAGCACAGCTTCTGTAAAGTGAAATCTTGCAACACTAATCTGCTTTTACTTGAACGGGAGGTACCTGGACTAAGATAATACCTGCCTAAACAATATATTTGGGTTTTTTAAAAGTCTTTGGTAAGATTCTATGTCACAGACTATGAAATAAATTAATCTGTCACTGGATGTGGTCAAAATCCTCTTTTATAGACTGGAAGCTGGTTAAAGAATAGGTGCTACACAGAGAAGTTACTGGTCTCTTTCTAAATTAAAAAGAATCTTCAGTGGTCTCCCAGAGACCATCAGTGTCTTGGAGAAGGAAATAAACAGTAACATTTCCTAGTCTGCAGACACAAGGCCATCTAAGGCAGAAAGGTTGGCAGGTGAACTTCGGTGTAGACAGACATGAAGTAATGCACTTAGAAAAAAAAGAATCTGAACCCTGTCTACATGGTGCTGACATCAGAACTGATATTAAATCTAGTGAAAGAGATTTTAAAGCAGCAGAGTTGACAGTTCTCTGAATCATCGAGTCAGCATGCAGGGGCAGCCAAAAAAGCCTGCAAAATCTTGGTCACCACCAGGATGGACGCTGTGGACAAGAAAGGATGTCCCTTTGCTGCTGTACAAAAGCTCTGCTGTGCGCACACTGAGTCCTGTGTCATTCTGTTCTCTGCATCTCAAAGAAGAGTGTAGTGGAATTGGAGAGGGCGCAGAAAAGGATGGTTAAAACAGCCTATGATGAGGAGCAGCTGCTTTATAAGGAGTAGAGGCTGAGAATCTTCATGTTGGAGAGGCTAAGCAGGAGAGAAGATATGAACAAGGTTTGCAAAATAATGAAGGCAATAGATTAGCTGAATGCAGAACTGTTATTTGCTGAATATTGGATACTAAACTGGATTGAACTGTAGGAGTTAAGTTCAAACTGAATAAAAGAAGGTATTTTTTTGTCCAGCAGATAGTGTTCCGAGCACAGAGACTGGAAGCAGACAGTATCAGCAGGATTTAAAAGAGGTTAGATAAATTCATAGACAGCACATCTGTTAAGGGGTACTAAAAGGACTAGACAGGAATGCAATAACTTTAACTACTCTAATACAGCACTTCTAGATGCCATGTGAGTATAAGGAGAAAGATCACAGAAAGAAGTCAAGCCCATGTACTCTCCCTAGAAAGCATTCTCTTTTGCCACTTTCAGAAACAGAATACTGGTCTTTGCATTTTCTTGGCACCTAGAAGTTAGATACAGCTCAGCGGTACCATGCCCTAGGAGACAGATAGCCAGCCCTTGCCAAAGTCCCAAAGCCCCAGGCAGACATGGTTAGGTTTCACACAGACTCATAGCTGCCCAAGCTGAAAAACATTTAAGAGATGCTGACAGAATTAATTAAAAACAAATACAGAAAATGCTGATGATACCAGCACAGAATTGAGTTAAAGCACAGCATGGCTTTTATACTGACACTGTCCCACGTTTGTCTGACTCAGACTACAAATTAAACTGTATTGTGTCTGTCTACAAATGATCGTGTAAAGTCTATTTTGGAGAAAACTAATGGGAGCAGACCAATGCACAGAAAAGTAAAAAGCTAATAATCATACAATGACAGTCAAGGTACAGTGCCCAAGCTTGCTCCTTGGTGCACTTTTGTGTAGCAGCACACTTGTGTTCACTGGTGCTGGATTGTTCCACCACACACACTGAAATGGGGCCAGAGCCAAGAATGACTTTTCCCTGGTCACTATACTCTTAACTACAAACTTAAGAGTGCTGCTCATCCTGATATACACAGGCTGCTTTAACATTAGTGATGCTGGGTCCTGCTAGCAGAGTCATGAGGGCAGATGGGAGCCCAGCAGGGTTATGTCTCCTAGTTACATGCCTGAGGTCTGCACAGGCTTCTTCTGCAAGCTTTAAGCTTTGTGTTGTTTTTACTACATTTTATTGTAGAAGAGCTGGCAGCCTACAGGAGCTGCACTGCATTTTTGGCTTCAGCATAGGCATATTTGAAGCAGAAAAGGAGGTAAAACCCACTACGATCACTCACTATGCCAGTAATTTATTTTGTACAAGTCCGCTTTTCCATGCATACACTTAAAAATTTAGATAGGAAAAGGAAAATATTGCTTTTACATTTCAGCCAGGAGAGAAACTTTTCCCTGAAGTTCTTTGACGGTGTTTTTCTTGGCACAAAATTTTGCCACATTTGCTGGCAACTGATTCGTTAACAACTAGAAGCTGTCACATGTAGAAGGAATGGACACACTCCATCTCATGACCAGCAGACATTGATTCTGGGCTTCATTAAAAATCATTCTAATCTTACAGAACTGCAGCAGTGAGCACTAACTGGCATCAATTCATGTGAATGCCTAAATATTCAGAAGGACCTGTTGCACTATGTTTCTATATGTTTTAAGTTCCTTCACCTGGCATGGCAACAGCATCGACTTACAAACTGCAGTTTTATGATGTCCAAAGAAAACCTTTTATTTAAGAGCAAAACAAAGAAAACTTAACAAGCCGTTGTATAAGAAAGACAGAGCATTATTTTTGGCAAGGGAAACCTCACTGTATGTGGGGAAATCGAATGGGTTTACAAGCCATCCCCAAAATTAGTCGTTGCACAGAACAAGCCCACAGATAGGGGGCTCTGCAGGACAGGAAATAGAAGACACTTTTTCAAGCAGACTCAAAAATCTAACACGATCTTTTCACGCTCATATCACAAGTACAGTAGACCTTGCCCCTCTGTTCAGATGATAAATGATGATAGATATCCTTCTTAATGCATTTATATATACTTTTTTTCCTCTAAAATAGAGAATAATTTACCTGTAGGCAGTTTAAATAAGACAACAGTTTAACTGATTAACAGAACAGCTATGCCATATAACCAACAATCGTAATGTTGCCATAGTTTATAGCAGACAAACACCTCAATCTCTTTATAGTACTTTTTTAATTTTTTTTTTTTTTAATCACAAACTTTGCAGCTTCTCTGTACCTGCAGTTCTACTGTTCTGTATTTTACAGTGTGAAGTCAGGAACCTTAATGATGCTCAGTGCTACACCAGTGCAGAGGATAACTGCAAATCTAGGACACTAAATGTTTAAAATCACTTTCCTTCTCAGACTGTAGCAAATACTCTTTCAATTTGTTTAGCTAATGGTGGTATGGCCTGTTTGGCTCTTATTAGTAAATCTCTTTCTCTAACCTTCAAGGGCTAAGTGTGCTGGCAGCAGGTCTCTCAGTAGCCACAAGACACAGCAGTATCACATCTACCTCAGCTGAGCACACACTCCATGGACACCGCTCAGTTCCACCATTTGGCAAGTCACCAAGTACCTGAACTAAAACAAACCTCCACAAATCCTCCTCTCCTTTCCATGCCAGAGGAGGTAACCTCAGCCCACTTTTCTGGTTTGCAACTGTCCCATGCTGTTTCTGACCCTGCAAAGCATCACTCCATCATCCTTCACAAACAGTGTCTGCTTCCTGCCTCTCCCCCTTTCCCTCCTCTTACTCAACATCACAACACCCGTTTTCCTACAGCCATTCTAACAGCCTGGCTTCTTCCTGACCTCTCAATGAACTACTTTTTTGATTATTCACACACACACACATACACTCCTCTTTGACACAAATATTTGGTATTGCCCTCACCCAACCCTCTCTTTAGTATTAGCCTTTCTTACTCAAAACTCAAAGTATTCTCATCTGCCATCCCCTCAATGACAGCTATCCACACATTACATTTTGTCTACGGCTCCTATCATATCACATCAAATTCTTAAGACCATGCTGTCTTTGTCTCCTTTCACTAGTATTTCCTCTCCAGCATTCATTCCAGCTTATGTTTAAGCTCCCTGTTACTCTGCCTGATGGACATCTCTTTCCCTCTCTCTCAAAACATAAAAAATCTTATCAGCTCTGCAGAAAGCAGGAAGATTTGAATGGCTCATCAGGTGGGACAGTGCCACATACCCACCTGAGCTGCAACCTGATGTTCTCTGTGCCTGTCAAACTCTCATGTCATGCACAAACAGGGTTTCTGGGCAACAGATCAAGCTTCCCCATCTGGATAGTCTTCCCACAAGTAACTGACTTCTGATGAAGTAGCAAGAGACTCTTTCATTCCCTAATCCAAGCACTTGACTCTGCCCCGCTCCTCCTGCAGAAGAAATTGCACCAGAAATGCCCAGAAGGATCTGAGGAGAAATAAACACAAGTCAGCTCGGATGGTCAAAAATCAGTTAATGATATAAGACTTCTACTTGTAATTGACCTGAAAAGAATGTATTGGTATGCTTTTCACTTATAATGTGTACTTTATAAGGGACAGATTTCTTGTGTAGCAAATTTATTTAAATATATATAATTTGGTGTGATACTCTTTCCTCCCTCCATGTAGTGTGTGTGTATCTCATAACATTCTTATTCTGTTTTTCTGTAATTCTTCTTTTTTTATCTTGAAATCTGAGTACTCTATCACATAGAGATTAATCCATTTTATTTGCCTTCTGGTTATAGCTTTCATATCCCTTTGTCTTCTAGGAAAAATGTACTTCAAATAACACAAGTAAAACATCAAACAGATAAGACAACCAACACGGTCATTGGTGGGGGGGGAAAAAACCCACCCCAAAACCTGAAAAAAGTAACACAGGAAAGAAATCATTTAAACCTGGAATACTGAGGAGAAACAGGTCCACTTCACTACCTGCAGTCTGGAGATGACTACTTATATATTACTCTATCTAGCAATTTATTTGTGAAATGTCTGGTCACAGAGTGGGGAGATATCCTAGTAAGAATTTAATGAAGTAGAAAGATTGTTTAATATATTCAAATAAATGTTTATTCAAAGGAAAAAACGACAAGATAAAATCCATTTCTTGGCTAAGATATTGTTGGCTACTTAGAGACAGGAACCAGTTTAGGAGGGGGTGTATTTTGCTAGCATTTTTCTCCCTAATATGCACAAAAATTGCAATGAAATGTTTTGATGGCCTGCTATGTTTCTAGACACTTGTGACTGCAACATTGCCTTTATAGACAGAATTGTCCAGCCACTGACTAGTTGACAGTTATTTGTTCGTCTATCAAGCATTACCTTGAAAAACGTTCTTTTTGTTTGATGAAAAATCCAATTTCCGACCAATTTAAAAATTGTTCCTTTGAAAACACTTCAGATTTAAACCCATCCTTTGAAAGAATGGCAGCCACTAGTGGGTTGTTTTTATTTTTTTGAGGTGTACAGTGAGAACATCCATTCATTTGTTCAACAGACTTCTGAAAACTGTTGCTGACGACATTACCAAGATGCCGACCTAAAATGTGAACTGTTATCGAATTTTCTATAAGAAGTTGTAGTTACAATTGGTTTTGCATCCAATGTAACAAGGTGCTTTCGATTCTGAAAAAGCATTATCTCAGTGCACTGCTGCGTTTCTCTTATTGTCACAAACAGGTAGTGCAGGGGGAATTCTGGATAGGATTACATCTGCTAGTAGGACTTGCACTGTTTCCTGTACAAATGTGCCTTGTCTCAAAATAAAGAGGGAGGAAGGAACTTTTCAGATGCACATTAATTAAGCCTTGTTATCAGTCAGGCAGGCTATACTACCTGGAAAGTAGGAGCTGATTTGCAACTCATGATACAGTTCAACAGAAATCAAATACCCATTCGGATGAGTTGATACACACATTCACTGTAGTGGAAAGACCTCTCTCCTCTGGCTTACTATGGATGTGACTTACATATGTTCAGGAATCAGCTTTTTATATCTGCTTGCTATACAACACAGGCAAGCACGGCTATGAACAGCACCGTGAAACTTTATTTCTGATTACATTGTCTCCCTTTCCTATTGTCTTAGGTAGTACAAAATTGATCTGAAGAGCAGATGAGACAGAGGTGCCTGGATAAGCAGTAGGAAGAGGAGGTGCGTGCAATTTCTGCTGTTTCTGATCTCTATCATATCTTTTTCACCCCATATAAGAAGACCCAGATTAGTTAATTATGGAAATTTCCTAAGAAACACTAATGTTGAAAAGAGTAGGGAATTATTGCTTTCTCATTTCTGTCTGCTCGAAACTGGTATATCAGAGCAGATATCACAGGTGTGTGTCAAAGGTTACTCCAGCTGACCTACCACTGCCATCTTTCAACCTTCACCTTGATTATGCAGGAGACAAATAAAATCAACTTCCAGTCTGCAAGAAAAGATGACATATATGATGAAATTGGAACAATTGGATTACGAGGTAAAACTGCATACATATCAATAGATTTGAGACTTGGATGTTCTTTGGGAGACTTGTGCAGTCAAGTCAGTAATCTGTGTTAACATCTCATCTCTGAAATGCTGACCCTGGTTTAAATCAATGGTTCTAGAAAAAGGATTCACTCTTCCTTAGTTTCAATCTGATTATTTGGCTTAGAAAATAACTGCTTTAAACAGGAGGCTTTATACTTGTCTGGGTAAATTTTGTTCCAATTTTTATTTTGGCCACAAGTCAAAGATAACAGCTGTACACTTGTGGGTTCACTGAACTTTACGTGCTTGTTGGCTGCATCACCAACTAGAGGGAATAACCAATAATTAGAACATTTCAGGTCATCTTGAGAAGAACAGAGTTTTCCCGTGTTTGGAAAGGTCATGTGACCTCTTTTTCAGATGTTCCCAAATGTGAAGCTGTCAGCCATAGAGCACAGAGCTGCACAAACAAATAAAACAGCCATCACTGTTCAGAGACCAAAAGAAAACAACACGAGGATCTCCATCTAATGATGAATATTGGACAGAGACTTTTAACTACATATAACAGTTTTAACTCTGCAAATTCAAAGTAGACCTAAGGAATATCAGCAGAACTCAGTCAGGTATTCTTTGCACATAGGCAGCCCTGGTCATAATAATTTTCAGCACAGCATTAAAAGCTTTGGTTTCTTTTTCTGTTTCCTTTTTTTTAAAAATTGAATCAATACCGGTTTACATAAATATATGTTCCTGTTTTCCAATTGTTCCTGCAACAGCATTTATGTCTATCCATTGACAACAAAAACAACAATAAATGTATTAGGTTGAAAGCAGAAAGGAGAAGAAAATAGACATGACTCAGATTAAATGGCTTTAGGTGTGTGCAAATTTTTTATTTCTGTTAGAATTGTAAATATTTTTTGGCACTTTGAGATTATTATAAAGAAAAATAAAAAGCACCAATCTTCAGAAAACCTAGCTGCCAAAACTGTGCTTTTCTTGTTACTAACAGCATAGATCCCTTCTAATATGGAAAGGAATGAAAATAATTTTTGTGTCATATCTTTTATTCCCCAGGTATCCTAAATCTGTTTGCAGAACTTCTATCTAGTAGTTCACTAGTTCATGCTGTAGATGGGTAATTTAGTTGACAATATTGGAGAACTTCTGCATATTAGACAGTACGTATTTGCAGGATTGAGTGAGAGGAGAATTCTTGCAAGGCTACAACAGTTATCTCTTTTATCATTACAGAATATGCCCTGGGAGCTGTTGGTTACAATTGGTGTACTATTGGAGAAAGGAAACTGCTTGAACTTCACTTGATACAACAAAAGGATGGTACCACTGAGAAGGTGCTACCTTCTATCCTGCTATTGGTGTGTACCGTGGTTCAAATGCCAGTGAGGACTTGCAAAATGCAGAGTGCTGTGGGTTCCTTATGCTTTGGGAAATTTCCCAGTACACATGATGTTGAGGCTAAGACCATAAAATATGGGGATTCTCACACATTCATATTTGTGTGTTCTCCTAAGATAGGAAAGTTCCTATTCCAGGTGATTGAGTCCAGCAATTGAAGTTTCAGTCTGAAATCCCAGATGAATGTCTAGCCCACCAGGCTACTAAGCGTTTGAGGAAATTGAAGGGTTTTCTGGTATCTCTTCTTGGAACTGCTACTTGCTATATGTATAAATAAATATCCTTCAGAATAAGTATCTGATCTTTCATCTCCTGTACCCAAAAGCAGTGCTGAAACTAGTCTCTTTTATTCTCCCTCAGTGCATTATCAATACAAAGTGGAAGCCCTCTGAAAAGAAAGATACATCCAGAGTAGTCGAAATGTGTGATGATCAGGTGACTCATCTAACAAAGAAAAGTCTGCAGATTAAATTCTTCTTCTGAATCACACAGAAGAGCATCTTCACACTGATCTCCCACCTCATTCTTAAAACCTCAGGCTACCAGCTGTTCTTGTGGGTAAAGAGGTTTCCTGTTTCAATCATAAATTCCAACACTTTGGAAATTAAACTAGGCATACCTGCAATTTAAGAATTATTACCTACAAAAAACTTTTTCCATCAAATAAAATTTCCCATTGGAAAAATGCGGGCCAGTTCAATTTATGACAACTACAACCTCACTGCTTCATATTTTAAACAGGCTGTGCTGACAAATGATACATGTTACACATAAGTGCAGAGTTAAGTCCATTGTTTACAAGATGCTACTAAAATACACTGCTGAGGCTATTGGATTTGCATTCTGCTCTCATGTTATTCCACAAATGCCTTTCTTTGTGAAACTGCCGTTGAGTATACCCTCGTTGATAACTGGATGATTACACCAGTCTCCAAAGTCTGAATGCATGAAGGACCCAAAAATGCCATAAAATATATAGAATTGTGATAATAATTGCCTGAAAGTCACCCCTCAATCTGTATTTGTCACAGTTAACTCTCAGATTAACACTGGCAAGACACTGCCCAACTCTTGATTTGTTTTTGAGTGCCAAGTTTTCAACAGTGGAGAACTGACTCAGTCTACAGAAAACTTGAGTGATATAATTCCTCCTACTGCCTCTCAGGTGAGCTTTCATCTTCTCTGCTGGTTTCTTTTTCAACCAATAGAAAGTGAATAACTATTCATTAAGACTCCAGGGGAAGAGAGTCGGGAGAATCTATCTGGATAGAAATAGGCAAAATAACAAATAAATGTACCTAAGGCAGCCAATTCCATTTAGAAGCATTAGCCTGCACGGTTCAGCTTTTAAACAGCAGTTTCTAGGCCTGCTTGTCTACAAATCCTTGATAAGAGGATGGGAAAATTAGTTTTGCAGAAGTCTGTCAGTCTTTCAATAATATTTATGCCTAAGACTACAGCCCTTTTGAAAGCCCTCTTGAACAGCAAGGCAGGGGGAGAGTTGTTCACTAACCTCTGCACAGATCAGAATGTGGAGAGCACGAGATTTATGGGAATTAATTTTGCATCCTGAGACAAGTCTAAAAAGCTCAACCTACATAATTAAATTTGATATCGAGGTTACTGGAGAAAAGACATGCAACGGGATACCATCAGGATATATTGCTAATTTTTATCAGATGCTGGATGGAGTCTGTATCTCAGGAAAATTCTTTATTGCTCATGCCAGCAGCCTGCTAGTAAAACAGGAGAAAGGTTCCTGCTGTACTGGAGGTGCAACAGCTCTGCTGAGATGCTGATGACTGGTGCTTAAAATGCAAAAGTTGGAAATACTGGGTTGGATGCAAGATGAACTTGAACTTGTTATACAGCAAATAAAAGTCACTTTTGATTCAGTCTAGATCAATGCTACAAACCACTAATTATTACCCAAGCCACCTGTGTAGTCATCATACACTGCCTTCCTTTTTCCAAACTGAATCTTTAAAAGATACATATACTGATCAAAGAAAGAACTGTCATTAAAACCAGATAGCTCTTCCAGTTTCTGGAGATAGTGGGAAGGAAGAACTGTAAATATAACTCCACATTTATCAAGAGAGCAACATTATTCCCCCGTTCATTTCTTCTTCAGTTTAAATATTTGGTTGATTTTTTTTTTAAAGTATTGCCTCATTTCCCAGTAGTGTAATATCCATAGAACATTTGTGGAGCTTTAACATTTTGTTATAATTAAAGGGATTTATTTTGCTCACAAAATGTCGAGATGCGTCCACGACTCCTAAATCTGCTGAAAAGTAGAGCTAAAATATTGGCCTCACTGAAGTCAGCACTCAAACTACCATAAAGAGAAACATGTTTCCACCTAATGAGAGTGGAGTCATGCATCTTCTAAAAGGGCAAAGTACTGTATTACCAAAACAGAGATAATTCATCAGTGATTTATATTTTTTTATGATCTGTAAGTTATTATCTAGAACACAGTAAATTATTCTGGTCATTTGCAATCAAGAAAAACTGCAACTGGTTCAGACATAAGGTGTTTTTTAGGATAAAGGCTGAAAAGGCAAACCCTTCCCAAGAAGTCTGGTTTTCTTTAGCCCAGCAAGATGAAAGCTGTGAGATGATGTCACCTGTTTCTGAAAGTGCATTGCAAAAATGGGAAGGCAAGCCTAGTTAAATTAAAGGATGAGCCTGGCACAGAAATTAACTGTGTAAATACAATTAAGCTGTGAATTAGCGAAGGGTTTCTAACCTTTATAGAAATGACATTTTGAACAGCCATCCAGCAGTGGAAATGGGATTAAAATTCCAGTTTCTAATATGGAACTCGATAAATTTATGAAATCATGTGTGTGGTTGCTTGAAAAAGTAGAAGCCTTGACTTGTGACCTAGGAGATTCCTTTCAGACCTATGTAAAGCATTAGTATCTCATGGCTATAAAAATATGTTCCTGACAGACAAATTTTCTGGAATTTTGATATTCTAGTGCATTTGTGCATATGTTTATTAATTCAGGAACTAGCACAGATTTAATAGTCCTGTAAGTATCAAAAGAGGTCTAGCAGTTCTAAAAGTAGTATTTTTATGACAAGATAATAAAAAAAGAAGCCAGAGAAAAAATGCAGGATGCACAACTGTTTTGCGAGGACTGAAAACCCTTCATGCTTTAGCCACTGAGTAAACATTCTGTACAACACAAGTATCAGTCCAGTTTAAATCTAAGTATGTCCCATCTTATTGTGCTTGGGTATATGCAATGAATTTTTAAGGTGTTGTTTGCTTTTGACCAAATAAAGTTTACAAACTGGCTTTTCTCAGTCAAATGACAAACCTCTGCAAACCAGGAAAATTTCCTTTCAGTGATCTTACTAATGAAGGCTCATTAAGACTGTGGAAATCTCCCCATACAATGCCCTGCCATGGCATTTTTTGATCCTGGGGACTAAAATAGGGTCCTGAGTCATGGGCAGAGTTGGGGGAGCCAACTGGGGGCAGCAGGGACAGGCAGGTCCCCAGGGCTCTGGCACTGTGTAATTTCCCATACTTTTTCTGCCCATGAACTTCTGAATACAAATGAATGCACAGGAAAACAGAAAGATATGCCTCAAATTCTTTTTGTAATCAACAAATCAACAGTAATCAACACTGAGGAATTACTGGGAAAAGCCTTGTTTTCCTCTCTTGTTTGCATACAGCAGCAGAGAATGCCAGTCTGATGTGTTTGTCCCCCGTGGTCTCCTAGCTTCTAGTTCCACCTCTGTGCCCTCAGAGAGATTTTTTTTTCACAACTTTCACAGTCTGGACTGCTAGAACCTTCCTAACTACATAAAATCTTTAGATTCATCTGATCAGCAAAAGAGCAGTGCTTGCTTAGCTTAAATGAGACAGGTGTTTCCTATTTGTTTCTTGTAGAAAAAGCAAAATCTCATCAGTGTCTCTTGTCCAGTTATGAACCATTCCTTCTACAAAATTTTGCACAGTTTTTAATTTAAAAATAATTTTCAGAAACTGGTAATGAAAACTTACTTCTCTGCACTTCAGTGGGAGTCTTTTTATGAGCACTCTTTTGTTTACCTGCTCCTCTTGCATTGTCAGATTCCCTGTCCTGTTGTCAGATCAGGGCATTAAGCAGCAGATCACATTTAATGGATTTTGACAGGCCTCAGTAGCTGGTACCTCCTACAGTGACAGCCCCAGAGACAAACACAAGGCTATGACAAGGTTTAACATCTCTATGTTTAATCACTAGAGCTCACATAATTCTGCTGCCTACTTGACATGAAACCACTTGTGTGATAAATAATATGCTTAGTTAAAGATTGAAAAGAAAAATATAAACCCCTTCCAGAATAATTTTGGGAAATGCTTTCACATATTATATCCTATACATTTCACTTGTTCATCATGTAAGAATCCTTTCATCCACAATTTGCTTGAACTTTGGTGTTGTGCATCCCTGGATTCAGAGAAGCTAGACAAGGATTTCTGCATAATTTAAGTCAAGTTTCAACAGTCCCACCCCACCTTGATGCTGCAACAGTCCCACCTTCTCTTGGTGTAACAGGAGAAAAAGTAAACCTTTGTGAGATGCTTTATGCAGATGGTTTTGAAACAATTGTACTGTTGCGGTGCATGTGGCTGTCTTAAAGGCAGACCAAAGCCCAGAGTCCTGGTGGAGGGGCACCAAGATCTAAGGATCAGCCCCTTACACCCAGTTTATGCATGAGTTCATGCTTATTCATTACTCCTGTTTAATATGCATAAATTCTAGAAATTTCTGTATTCTATGCCCCATTGGCTCCCTGTCCTGGTTCTCTCCTCCTTGTTATCCCCATTGGTTGTTGTATTGTTAACTCCACCCCTCTCTTTGTACCCCATTGGTTGTTTCCCTTTTCTCCACCCTTTTCCCCCGTACTATAAAAACCTCGGATTCTTCTCTCAAACTGTTCTTCATCCCTAAACCCTCCAATAAACCTGTTGGAACCTATACAGGGAACCCCTCTCGTGCCTCTTTACCTCTGCTGATGCGCTGACCACCCGCTCATTTGGGGACTTGCTCGCTTAGCTGCAGAACCAGCCTGAGCAAACTGAGGCGACCCACTGTGACATCCTCAGGAAGGACGCTGTGCTTCCCTGGGCAGATCCCAGACCGCAGTGTCATTGTACAGCTGAAACTTTAGAATTAATTTCTGTGTTTTGAGCAGCCTCTTTGGGGAAGAGCCATTTTGTCAGCCATTGTCAAGCCCCTGTACCAACCAGTGACTTTGGTCAGCAGGGCAATTAGAGGCACATTCCATTAACTCTTAACTCAGCAGAGAATCATGGGTCAGCTAATAAAGAGCTGGGCAAGAGGAGCTTTGAAGCACTGAGTCTGATGACATGTCAACAAAGCAAAAAAAGTCTGTGGGCATTTAATTTCTTTAATTAAAAAAAAGGAATTTCCCACTTATTCAGGATATGACCTCAAAATATGACATTTACTTTAAATGGTTAAAAGTGTCCTTTGCTAGCAACACTGAGCATCTTCCCACTATTATCTTTTAGTCAGCAGTAAAAGATTGTCTTTTGAAAGATATTAAAAACCTGCTATTAGAATTTCTGGTTTCCAGTTGTTTAAAATGCATTATTTAACACTAACACTCTCCTGGAAGTGCACTGTAGTACTAAAAAAAACCCCCCCCCCATATATCTAGATATATATGATAGCTGGAAAAAGCTATTTATAAATCTGACACTTTTATGAAGCCATAGCCACCTATTTTGGCAATTATGATGTCCAGTGAAAAGAAATGCACATCCTTTCATATAAAAGAGAAGAGAATTAAGGTCTCCCAGATTGGGGACTGCACAGTAAAAGAAATCATTGCAGCTGTTCAAGCAACATCGCAATTCTTCAAAGATTTTATTAATTTATTTGTCACTGGCATAATGATTTTTCTCCTGCTCAAGTGAAAAATAAATTTCTGAGCAAGTTACAGCACTATTTAAAAAGAGACAGGGAGATATGCAAAGTTTCAGGGGTAAAAAGTCCACCCAAGCTAGCTGCAAATACAAGCTTTCTGCAGATCATTAATAAAAGTAATAGTTGTTCATACATGATTGCCTCATTATAATAGTGACATTCCAATTAATTGTTTCAGCACCTTTCAAATTGAACAAATTTTCTTTTGTCGTTCTTTATTGTGCCCTTTATACTCTCTTGTAAAAGAGAAAAGCCCTGATCTGCTTGAAAAGAAAACAAGTAGGAACTTTGCAGGTCCTATTTTTTCAAGTAAGTTAGTGGATTTTCTCTTTCAGAAGAAATCATAAGGAGTATAGATAGTGTTTTTAGTCAACTAAGAGCACTCATGTATTTTTCAGCATCTGAACACATCCCAGATTTGTGCATTTCCCTTACCAAGTGCGGTTCTTTAATAACTGTTTGGTATCTGCCTTCTGTAGGAAAACTGTAAGCTATGCACCATGCATTAGAGATGTGTCATTACAAGGCTGTACCTTTACACCTATGCAGCAGGATTTGTTGTTCCTTTTCAGCTAGGATTTGAAAATAGTTAGCAAATAAAATAATAATTAGGTGTAATAAAATACAAGTAGCAATAGTTTATTTGGCTTCCAGTTTCAGCCCAGTGCTTGCATGCGCACATCTGTGTGTGCAGGACACTAACACACTGACTGTTTTAAAGGGAATTATTTAAAGTGTCTTAAACATGGCTTTCTTCACACACTTTTCCTTGGCAGACAGTACAAATAAATATTTGAATTGTCGGTGTGTAATATCAGCAGCCCATTTCAATATTCAGATATTTATACAATAACCAAAGGTACATTTAGTATTGGTTTCAGTAAAAGCCATGATTAAAGACAGATGCAGATTTGAAATTTGGTCCAAATCCCTGGACAGCTAATATGCAAAATGAAGAACACACTGATGGTAGCAGCAGTATACAAAACTTGAAAGAGATGACTACATATTAATAATTGCTATAGCTTAATAAATTATAGCTCACTCAATTTCTCCACAAAATGTGAAAATCAGCATAGCTAGTTCTCTTCTGCCATATTCCTCCTCTTATTCCTCAGAGTAACTGAATCTCCTCTTCTTGTTATGATGTTGCAGAAGTGATCAACTAAGATGAAGACTGTTCAGAGCAGTAGTTTCACATAATCATAGTGGCTATGCTTCAAGATACAGCCTTTTCATCTATTCCAATTACATGCATGCATTGCAGATTGCAATGAAAAGCATTTATAAAATATGAAATATTGGATTCAGTCCCCTTGCCCACATCAGTAAATAACCAGTGATTATTTTTTCCTGATCACATGATCACTGGAGATTTTTCACTGAAGCTCTGCTCCTTTCAACACAAAAGATAGATAATGCTCAAAGAGTGAGCAGATGCTAGTTTTTTTCCTTTATCCGCAGAATTTGATGTGTGGCCTCAGGCCCTATTTGCTGCACACTATTCAAATGTCATTCTGAAGACTGAATTAGTACTTTCTGCATGGGTATTCCCTATGGCATCTATTATTATTGTATCTGAATACTTCAGAAAGGAGCAGTTAAGCATCCTCCACTTTACCTCTGTGAGCTTTCTATACAGCTGAGCCACTAGCGAACTCCTCAGTTGTGTTTAATGTCTTCATCAATGGCTTGGGCAACGGGGCAGAAAGCATCTTTGTCACCTTCTCAGATGACACCAGACAAGGTAAAGCAGTTGATAAGCTGGAGGGCAGGACTGCGATACCTCCATGACCTGGAGGAATGAGCAAGCAGGAACCTCAGCACACCTGGCAAAGGTGGATTAAAAGTCCTTCACCTGGGATGAATAAGGCCACGTGTGCTGGGCCTGAGTGGACAGGCAGCAGCTCTGCAGAACAGCACTGGTGGAGGAAGCACAGCCTTTGTGAACAAGTGGAACACAAATAAGCAGCAAGGCCTCCTGCAGATGAAGGATAGCCACATGCCAGGATGCATTAGCAAAAGGATAGCTGGCAGATCAAGGGAAGGGATTATTTCCTTGTACTCCAGCCTTCTGAGGTTTGGAGCATTTAGCCCAGCTTTGAGCTGCTTGGTATAAAACAAGCATTGACAAACTGGAAAGGACCCATTCCAGAGTCACTAAGATGTCTGTTTAGGTCACCTAGTGACGAGGGGTGCAGAACACCTAATATACAGAAAGAGCCACAGGAAGATTTGTTTGCTTAGCCTGGGGAAGTGAATGTTAAGTATGAATCCAATTGCTGCTTTTAGTGTCTAGAAGGGCAGTTATAGAAAAGCAGAAGAGCACTGTAAAGGACAGGAGGCAATAGTCACAGACTGCAGCAGAGGGGATTCTGGCAGGATGAGCTGGATAATATTCTTCAGTGTCAGGTCTGCTGAGCACTGCAAAAGGTGCCTGGAAAAGGTGTTGGAAACTGTCTCCTGAAAGATTTTCAAATCTGAATTATTTTATGATTCTGTGATTTCCAAATAATTTTCCATCACTACTGCATAGAAAGGAATGCCAACCTGTGCTTTAGGTCGACAAAAAGGAAGACATTTGTCTTTGCAGCCTTGTAATGAGATCAGTTCTCTGGAGGGGAAAACATCTGGCTTTACTTCTCTTGAAGATTGCTCTACTATGATACTACTGGAAATTACATAAACTTCAATATCCTTGGACAGAACTTGCAGAAAATGAATGTGGAGGGTATACGAAACAAAATGTAGGTACTTTTCTGTATTAAAATTCCCTTATTTTAAGTAGTTTTTATTTGGCTAGGAGCTGCTACTTCTTGCAAGGCAAAAAAGTTTTTAGCAAGTCCCCCCCGAAAGTACTTTGTTTCTTTCTGTGTTACAGATAATTTTTCAGTAGTTGACTTTTATTCATGTCAGTCTCAAAGTAATCTGTTCTGTGAGGTTCACAAGTTGATAAAACATCTATTAGGATTGTGCCAGAGATATTTTTATTAAGGTTAGAAGTATTTAAAGAGCAATCAGTGCAGAACTCTAAACAGTAATAAATTATTTTTTAAAGGTATGAGAGAGATGCTTTCTTTAGAGCAAACACAGTAAATCTTCCAATCTTTGTCAACCTAATATGGTATTTTAAACTCATACAACAATGAAATAAGATTCATTTTCTAAGATAATTCTGAAATGGCCAACACAAATATATAAAGATTATATAGCAATATATGATGTGTCAGGGGGCCAGCTGTAGTCAAATATCTCATTACAGGCCTGCAGATAAGATGCTGGTGAAGGAATTCCACTCCCAGGGTATCTGTACTGTCTCCCATAAGATGCTCAACAGAGGAAAGAGCAACGTCATGCACCTGGGGAGGAATAACCCCAGGCACCAATATATGCTGGTGGCTGCTCATCTGGAAAGCTTCTTTGCAGAACAGGACCTAGGGGTCCTGGGGGACATGGTGTTGAACATGACCCAGCAGTGTCATCTTGCAGTAATGAAGGATGTCAGTATTCTGGGTTGCATTAGAGGGAGCATTGCCAGCAGGAGAATGGAGGTGATCCTTTTCCCCTGTTCAGCCCAGGTTAGGACACGGTTGGGAGTCTGAATGAAGGTTATAAAGATAAGCTATGGCTGACCTCACTTGGTCTGTTTGGCCTGGAGAGGAGGAAACTGAATACTGAGGGGAGACCTCATCACAGTCTACAACTTCCTTGTGAGGGGAAGAGGAGGGGCAGGCACTGATCTCTGTGGTGGCCAGTGACACGACCCAAGGGAATGGCCTGAAGTTGTGTCAGGGGAGGTTTAGGTTGGATATTAGAAAAAGGTTTTACACCCGGAGGGCAGTTGGGCTCTGGAAAGGCTCTCCAGGGAAGTGGTCACAGCACCAAGATAGACAGTGTTCCAGAAGCATTTGGGCAATGCTCTCAGACACATGGCATGATTTTTGGGGTTGTCCTGTGCAGGACCAGGAGCTGGACTTGATACTTGTGGGTCCCATTCAACTCAGGATATTCTGTGATTCTGTAATTCTTTGATACCGTGTCTCATTCTGGGCTTCTCTGTACAAGAAAGACATGGACATACTGGAGAGAATCCATAAGAGGATCAAAAGGATGGTTAAAGGACTGGAGTATCACTCTTATGATGAAAGCCTGAGGAAGCTGGGACTGCTTAGCTTAAAGAAGGCTCAGGGGAATCTTATCAATGCATACAAATACGTGAGGGCAGTCAGTAAGGAGGACAGAACCAGGCTCTTTTCCGATGACAGGATCAAAGGCAAGGCGCACAAAACTGAAACCCTGGAAGCTCTGTCAGAACACCAGGAAACACTTTTTTTTTACTGAGACAGTGATTGATCACTAGCAGAGGTTGTCCAGGGAGGTTGTGGAGTCTCCTTGGAGACAGTCAAAAGCCACCTCGACATAGTCCTAGGGAGCCTGCTCTAAGTGGCCCTTCTTGAGTATAGGGGCTGGACAAGATGGTCTCCAGAGGTCTCTACCCTCAGCCATTCTGCATTATTCTGTGATTCCATTATAATGTTGCTGCCCTAAATGCAAAGTCAGAACTGATCTTATCGTTAGCATGTTGTGGAAATATTTAAACGTTACACTGTTAACTTTTCAATCACAATAAAATAGTTCTGCTGCATATCTGAAATGTGAGGTTAGTCATGGCATACATGAGATCTGAGTGCGTATGCATGTCTGGATGTGAGCAGTCATATCTAACTGCTAAAGCTCAGTGACAGTCAGGCGTTGGATCTAGACCCATGTACCATGATCAGGGAAAGCTGATCCAGAATCTGGAAAATCCAAAAATCCTGGCAAGAGCCCAGTATAGTCAAAAATCTGTTGAAGATAAGAAGCGAGACCTTAAGGTAGAATTCAGGAGGCAGGAAGAAAGAGCAAGATGAGTAAGCACAGCTTCTATCAAATGGCTCTGTTAGACACTGAACAGCTGATAGGTGGGTGCCCACTATGCAAGCTCACACCTCTTCAGTCTGGAGTCTGCTTGAACTTGACTGCTAAGGCAAAGCCTTTCTCTGTGGGAGCTTTGTTGGAACAGTTTTGGCACTTCTTTGAGCTCAAGATCAACGTGATGTATTTCTTTATGAACCAAGGTACCGTGACATTCAAAACCAATAAATTCAGTTCTTTATTTACTGCAGTCAGTAATTTCAGTCTCTCCAAATAAAAAAATTAAACCCACCTTCAAACTGAGCTTAGCCATGCAATATACAGTTTCCTTTCTACCCTCGTTCTTCTAATTCACCTCTTTTATCTAATTCACTGCATTTACCAAATTTGAAGGACGTCTCAACAAACATTTATGTGGAAACTCAATTTCCATTTCTTGTGTCTGTAGTAATGGAAAACACTGTGCTAGACAAACAGAAAAGTGGATCCATATCTACATTTTATAATGTGCTTATGGGTTATAGGAATGCGTAAAATTTGCCTCCATCACAATGGAAAGACAAATTTGTCCTCTGAGGTGTTTGTGTTACCGAGTATTTAGTGAAAATATAAAAAGAAAAATCACAAGGGAATTGGAAAAGTCCTGAAGGTTTTCCTGCTGGCATATTTTTAAAATCACTTTTGAATTTCTTTAGCTTCAAAAGGACAGTCCAATCTGGCCTTTTATTCTGCTGAGTAACCAGACATATTAGCCTTCACAGTCTGACCTTTTATCTCCAGAGACCTGTTTCTTGCAAGTATAAAGGTGTTGAAAGAAACCTTCAAGGAACTCACAGATTTCTTCTGGTTCATATTTCATAGCTCAATACAGTTCTTAATTGCTAAAATAGATCCTTTTTTCATTATTATTTCTTTCCCTGTCTGAGGTTGGAAGCTAGCAGCATATGAGTTTTATTGCTTCCTTTGAGAAAATGCTGTTTTAGTCATTTGAAGTCTGTCAGGTTCTGTCCACTTCCCCCTGAGTTTAGTATTTAACTGCCCACAAAAGGTAGCTCAATTTATAATTTTTAAAGCTGCTGTTTAAACAGGATTTTTCTAATTTTAGATCTCTCTCAACTCTGTGACCAGCAGGTTTGTTCACTCGTCCCTTCCCTCAATCCAACCCAAAGCTGTATTAACAACTTCTATTTATGCAATTTCAGATTTTTTTTGGCAATATCTGGTATTCCACCACCTATTGCTTCTGCATTCTCCCTCTGTCTCCTCTCTCAAAAAGTATCCTGTCTCATTAAGATGCTGTTTATTCTGTAGGCAGAGAGATTTCAGTGCCATCCTGCCAGGTTATCTAGACAGTGAGTGGGTTCAAGGGAAGACTTCAAGTAGAAGAGAAATCCACTGAGAGCCATGAAGGCTTCGGCCGCTGCACGGGACTACACAGGCCTTTGGTCTGCTCTAGTATGATGGCTTTTAGGATCAGATCAAATTAAAGTCCCACATATTCAAAGTGTTTTATGTGGAGTACCATCAAAGGATGCAGAGTTGCATTGAATTTAGAGGGCTGGGGGGGAGTTTAGGTTTTACCTTTGAAGATCACATAAGAGACTGAACCATAGCAGTGTAAGAACAAGCGTCGAATCATGGTGTAG
This sequence comes from Aleadryas rufinucha, assembly GCA_013397815.1. Classification (NCBI taxonomy): domain Eukaryota; kingdom Metazoa; phylum Chordata; class Aves; order Passeriformes; genus Aleadryas; species Aleadryas rufinucha. The sequence goes on along the minus strand of VZTH01007176.1, from coordinate 294,721 downwards.
GTGAAAAGCAGAATGGTCCTTCGCATAGGGTAGTATACACAGCTTCCATTGTTTTTTTCCCTCTGGAAAAATAGTTGTTTTGTTTTAGTTTTCTAAGTTTTAACCCTCAGATAGAGATATCTGGGAAGACGCACAGATGATGAAGGCACTCTAGGGGGAGGGCTGAGTGTGCCAGCAGCTGCCACCTGTCCCACAGTGTCTGGGGGACAACTTATTGTAGATCTGCAGCCATCTTTTTCCTCTCCTCCACAGCCAACCTGGGCCAGGAGAGAAGGAGGGGACATGAATATAAAAGACTGCTTCTGTCTGTCCTCTTCTCACTGGCTACCTCCAGGTCCGAGGAAAGGGACTGGAGAATGAGGGAATGGAACTCTACAGGCCAGGGGCTGTTGAGGTGTAGTGCTCAGAGAGAAGGACAACCACACCCTGTGCAAGGAGCTTGCAGAGAGTGCTGGTAGAAGCCAAGAGGGCTGATGCAGTCACTGTTTGGGCTACCCAGGGAGTTCCCCAGGCATGGTTGTGTGTCCAGATGGGCCCAACCTTCAGCTACTCCAGCCTGTGCCCTGTCTCTGAGGAGAGTCTCACTGAGAGGTGTTGAGCCTTGGCTAGCCACTGGCTTGGCCTGGAGTGAAAGCAAGGTGCTGAGCACAAGGGCAATCTGATAAGACAGCAAAAATTCAATCCTTAAGGCTGCATTTAGGGCTTTATTATCAGGGGGGTTTTCTTCAGGGTTTTGACAATCCAGTGAACTGGTTTTGGTTGCTGATGAAGCATTTCCTTCCTTTCTCACGAGGCAGTTCTCTTGCCCGTGTCACAGACTGCTGAAAGCACTAGACTGATGACACCAATGAGTAACATTTGTCGATATTACCTTAGGAGGGATTAATTTAAGCTTCCTCATATCACTAAATCTCCTTCTATCGCATCTCAATTTAGCTATAATTGATCTCTTCTGTCTCTAAAGAGCATGCTGTAGAATAATCTATATTACATCTGTGTTAAAATACACACCTCTTTAAGTCCTAAGCCCTCCTCCCTCGTTCTCAGAATGTCTTTGTTTACTTCACTAGAGCAGACGTTGAAAAACCTGCATTTCAGTCCAACTGTGGGACTGCTCCCTTTACTACAAGGGCCTTAGTCCTAGCACAAAACAAAAGAATGATTTGTTCCATAATCAGTAACAGAGAATATATAACACCCCCTTATCATCCTGCTATATTACTTTTATGACTGTCATGGGTCAAAGTCTCCAAAGGGCATTTTTTGTGCAACTGCACTAAAATAGAGTTATTCCTACTTGTATCAAGCTACATTTTACATCTCTCAAGTTCTCTCTTGGCATGTACACATGGCAGAATTTATATAACAACATGACTAAGAGAGCCAGAATTTTATCCTACAGAGTTATCTTCAACACTAGTCCCTAATCAAGCATACGGTGTCAGCAGCACTGCAAATTAAAAAGACACATACTATGTAGGAGGAGACACGAGACCTGGAGCTCTAGCAATAAGCTCCATTTCACAGTGCAGTTTTACACAGAGCAGCAGTTGTAAATTGTCTGAACTACTGACATAAAATAGAGCTAGAAAGGTAAAGAATATTTCATAAATGTCTTCAGTATTATCCAGCTCTGGCCCACAGGACCACCAACAATAAATATAATAGTGGTAAATCATACTACACTTCCGGAAGACTTATTATAAAGCTGCTTCCAACCTTTGGTTCTAAGCAAAATATAATCCTGCACATTGTGTTAGTGCTTTGGTATATGAGCCTCTTTCAGGATGTGCCACTTGGCCAACATTTTTGTCTCATTGCCAAGAACAGCAGCCATGGCAAAACCATATTTTGAAACTTGTATTTTGATCATTGGAATTTTTGTGTGAAAATACCACTACTGTGGTAACAGTGGTTTGGGTTTTTTACAATCTAGATTATATTGCCTGCAAACTCAGGTAATACAACACTCACACTGAAACCTCTAAGGACATTTACTTTTTTAAAAGTGAAGTGGGGCAGCAGGACAGACTTCAAAATTTAAAGAGATCCACAAGTGAATACATTGAACCCAGAGGTTTAAACTTGTGTCTGTGTGAAGAACAAATTCATTGATTTGAAAGATTTAATGGAATTTTCCTTTTAAACTACATTACATTATAAAACGCGTTTAGTATTTCAACTAGTTCAACTATTTTTAGTACAAATAGAACTATTACTGCTGTTTAACTCTGTAAATACTAAACTCTTGTCCTCTAAAAAAAGGCTTTGCATTTTCTCCTTATTTGCTGGGATTGACAGTAATCCCACACAGAATCTTACTGTTTAAACATGACTGATTAAAACCCTGATAAACTTTGGAGTATTTTAAAACACTCACTATACACATTTTTGTTTCATGTCACTTTTTAAAAATTTGTTTCTGTAGTGCTATTGCGAGTTACCATTCTAAATCTTTTTCTTACTAGTGCTGGCAGTCATGTATAAATAGACATGTTTTGGATTCAGACAATCTGTGTCACTGCCTTGGAAAGCAAATTTAATGATAGATTGTTTCCGTTAATCTATTTTATCTCTAAACTTTTACTGCATTTCTTGCTTACTTTTTGCTATTATTTTTCTTTCAGGAAGAAATATGATCAAAATTACGTTAGGCTTAGTCCTAAACTATTTTGAACACCTATCATTTTAATTTAATTTAGCAGAATCTGACAATGTTTGGCACCATTTATCATGCCCATCAAAGAAGAGACAGAGTGGTTTGGCAGAGCAGTTGATTGAGTTTTCTTTTGTTAATGAAAACAATACTGCTGACAGTCCATTAAAAACATTCCATTTCTTTTTAATATTCCTGGAGTAGCAAGAATAAAGCCAGAGGGAAAGCTGAAATTGGAAGAATTGTTTTAGACTTCACTTCTCTCATTTGTGTTTAGACCTATAAGGCACTGGGTCGTCTTGGTATTTTTTTTATTCTGATGTCTGGGACAGAAGATAAAAAGAGGAATGGAAATACCCCAGAAACTTGCTTTGGACATTCAAAAGCAGTTGCACCCAATCTGTTCTGTATAAACTTGTAACTCACATTAAAGAGATATTTTTTAGGTTTTGTTCCTACTGAAAAACAAATCCGAGTGTCCGGACTTACCTACCACACAAGTGTTCAAAAATACATTTTAATGCCTTAAAAATGTTAATTAAATGTGAATTTTAAAAGTACATCTAAAAAATAGAATAGACTTTAATTATATGATGCACTGAGTTTTGAGTCATCATGATAACTCATTTTTATTTTTAGGGGAGTTCTGCAGTTGCAAAGAATGGCAACATTTTTTTTTTCCCCATTGGAAAACTATTACTAATATAGCCAGCACAAGCACATGCAGCTTGAGAAGATCAGGTCTTTGCACGAAAGTGCATACCTAAAAAATAGCTTTTTTTCACATGCCCTCCATTCTCCTCACAGCATTTTAGCAAAAATAGGAGAAGCAACTATATCGTGCTGCTCCATTTGCCAATGATACATATTCTGAAATTTAATCCAAAAAGAAATTAGGTATTAATTTTGATTTGCTTCACTGTTTTTGCTTTTAAAACAAAGAAATCTAAGTAAAGGTGCAATGTGCATGCTACAGAATAGCCTGAAGTATGTCAGTCCAATTTAAAAGAAAATTGTATGTACAGATGTAACTCTCTGTGCTATTTCCTCTCAGTTCTCCCACCTTATGAATCCTAGAATTCATAAAGATGATGTTCTGCCCTGCTCTCTCTGATACTGTTTCTCGCAGTCCTAATGCAGTCTTTCCGTCTGTGATGGGTACCCAAAACTAATTCACAGCTGAGTGGTAACATTTGCTAAAAAGATAACCTTGAACTCTGCTTACCTGCCAAACAGTATTCAAAAAATCTGTTCCACATCCTCTCCTTTAGTTTTTATTGTCTCTGAATCTTTGCAATTGTGTAACAATTGGACAAAACAGAGAAAAAGGATAGGTTTAATTAGTATAAGCAAAACCTATGTAAATTATTCATGGAGATTCACCGTTTTCAGTTGCCAAAGCCTCACTCTTGGTTTATTTAAACTTTTTTAATAGCAATAATAAGATTTCAATGCAAATGAAGCTATTCTAAATTAAGGCTCACTTCTCAAATACTTACTGCAAATAAAAAGCACACACCCTATCCTCTTACTGGGTTGCATAATAATTTGAAAACAAAGGTAGAGCAGATAAATCAACTCAGATTTAATTTATTCATTAAATATCACATATGTCCACATATGATTCTTATTTGGATTAAAAAGCGTGAATCAAGACTCCATAAAATTAACAAAATAACAGCATGTTACAATGGAAAGCATAGATAATTGAAATTGCTAAATTGATACTTTTTTTTTTCTCTAGGAAGCAGTTAAAAATATTCCAATTTCTCCCAGGTTTCAGAAAATTAAATAGTGGTTGTTATTTGGGTTTTATTGTTCAGAGTTTTGATCTTTTTTTTTTTTTTTTTTCACCCAGCGAGAAATTGTGTTAAAATTAGAGGATACAGAGCAACTATCTAGTGACTCAGCAGGACTGTTTGTTCTCCTTTATTTCTGTGGCAGGCAATACTTGTTACACTTTTTTTTCCTCAAAAACTTCTTCATTTTTCCTTGAATTAATAACCTTCCATGCAGACTGTGAATCTAATAAATTTATTTGCAGGCCTGGAATCCCTCCGTTTGTGAGCTTCAGTGATACTCCTTGTGGGCCCAAAGAACCATAGAAGAAGCCAGGGTGTTTTAATACTAAAGAAGGATACAATTTTAAAACCCACAGAGTACAGTAGTAATGTAAAGAAGCAGTATATATCAAAAAAAAAAAATCATCCAGAGACTGCAGATGAAGAAACTGTGGAAGAAAAATCCCTATAATTTTATGACAGACTTGATTGGTTTATAAGCTATGACTGATAATAGAGAATATCACTACAACAGAAAAAAAAAGCTCTGTACTGAAATAGGGAAATCTGTTTGTGATAAATGTTCACACTGAGATTTTGCCATCTTGATTATGAGTGGTGCAGGATGTCAGGACACATTCAAAATGCAATGTCTGGGGAAAAAAAATATACTCTATTAAAATGCTGACACAAACAGTGTTCTTTAAGGTTGTTCTTAAAATAATTCCTCAGGTTTATTGAATGGAAGCAAAATGAAATATTTTTCATTTATACAAAATTTTGTTTCACCCATATGTGAACCTAAAGACAAAATCCCAATATTATGAAGGCTCTGGCTTCCCAGGACTTATTTAAAATTAATACCAATGTGAATTTCTCTGAAGAAAATATTTTAAGCAGAAAATGTATCCTCTCTTCATGAGCACTAGCATTATTTTCTTCATCTCTGTCTCAGCAAAATGAAACTCTAGCACTTAGCAGCAGAAGCAGTGTCTGGTTGTCTTGACATGTTTCATCTTGCAGAAGTAAAAAAGACTGCTTTTCTTCATACAAGAAGCCTTTTTTCTTTTTCTTTTTTTTTCTGTCTTTTTTTTCAGAAGTGTGCACATGCACATGCACACACATATTGCTTGAAGAAAGGTGTCACATATAGACAGGATAGGGAACAGTCAAACTTATTAGTCTCTTATACCTAATTTTTCTTACAAAAATTTCGACTGCAGCTGCCAAGACCAGCTAACTTTTTTTCTCCCCTATATTTCTTTAATTTCTTTCTTCTGACAATATTGAATTTTCTATCACCTATGTTGAAAGCATGGAATTTTTCCAGCATTTCTGTGCCATTTATGTTAGGGTAAAGGTGAATTCATAAATATTTCTTTTCTTTTTTATATTTTAAGTTTCATTATCTAGTTTTGCTTTGTTTTGCTTGCATAGTACTGGAGAATTCTGTACTGCTGTATTTTAATTTTTAATTTTAGCACTGTTTTTAATAATTTCTCTGATTTCTCTCTTAAAATTTATTTTAATTCCTTAGCATCTACAGCAAACAATTTTTGGTGAGGCTATGGTGTTAACAGTACTCTCTTTTGCTCAATTAATATGAATTTCTTGAAGTATATAAATTTTTAAGTATAAGAAATTTTAAATTTACAGATTGAAATGATGCAATTTAAAAACTTTTAAGAGTGTTTTTTTAAACCACGAATTATCTTGGAAATATCAAAATCTGTACTCAGACTTTAAATTTCAAGTAACACCTCAAAATTTAACACTCAGTGACTCCATAATGATCTTAACAAAACTGTAACTGAAATTTTTCTTTACAAGTATCTACACAAGACATATCCTCAAGGACAGTTGTGTAGTAATCTTGGATTCACTTTATATGAAAAATTTGAAACCTAAAGAAAAAAAAAAGGAAAACAGCACTGGAAGGATGTGTGCATCACATGCCCTGAGAAAGGAGTGGAATCTAGAAATAAATGTACTGTAGTTTCACAGAAACTTTAACATATAGTTATAACAACAAATCTGTTGAAATTACTGGAGACCAATTTGTGAAGAAATCAACCAACTCTAGGAGAAGTGAGTATTATTAAAATAGGAGCTAACTTTACAGAAAGTGATTATTAATTGCTATCCAAATTGAATTTGATATGGCAGACCCTGAAATATTAGCTCAAGAAACTACAGAGCATGTCCGTCTATTAATTCATTAGGAGTGCAATTTCCCAAACACTGTCAGAACACTGTCAGAAAAATCGTGGTTAACAGCACACAATTCACTGGAGCTACTCAGCACCAGCTTTACAGGATCGCCTTTACATTAAAACAAAGCAATGTTTCATGATGCAGGCCATCAGCTCTTCTGGATTCCTCATAAAATGTTTTTAGGGATATAAATGTCAAAAAATGGAAATCTAGTGATGCCTGGTTTGTTTCTTTTTACTACAATCAACACTACTACAACACAAAAACCCACAGAGAGTGTTATTAATCTGCCTGGAGACGGAACTCTACAGTATCAGTGGACCAGTTGCCAAAGACCTTTATAACCAGTAGAGAGACACAGGTGTACATAGGACATGCACTCCCATCCTAGTTAGGTCAAATGCCTGATGTAAACCTTAACATGTATATTTGTTTCTCCTCAATAAGAAAACCTTAGGTCATTAGATAAGGGGTTCATTTCCTAAGCAGAAACACTTAATATTAAATGACATAATTGCATCTTACTGTTTATTTACATTTGTTTGCATAACTTTTGTCTTGTTTGACTGACATTTGCACCCATGTTTTACAATTACAGTCTAATCAGGAAAAACTGTGTAGAAATCCAGCAGCCACTGGTTTCTTTATTTTGAATGTTTTTGTACTTCTCCAGTTACAGAAAGCAGAATATATTTAGTGACTTATACTGGGATAGGCTGATTTTGAAATATACAGAAGATACATATGAATATTTTTGATATAAGCAAGAATTACATAGTGCTAGTGAGAAATATAAACAATTGAATAAATGTAATTTCCCCACTCCTTTGTTGTGCATTTCACTTACCAAAATGTATAGGTCTTCAAAAAAGTCACTGTGTATCGAACAAAACACAGAGGGAATTGTTGCCTGTTGTTTATGTGTTTCTATATCTGTGGCATTTCTGGTGGGTTGACCTGGCTGGACACTGGGTGCCCATCAGAACCGCTCTCCTCAGCTGGACAGGGGAGAGAAAATATAATGAAAGGCTCATGGGTTAAGATAAGGACAGGGAGAGATCACTCACCTATCACCGTCATGGGCAAAACAGACTTGACTTGGGGAAATTAGTTTAATTCAAATCAACTAGATCAATTCGAAATCAGAGTAGGTTAATGAAAATAAATCCTTTCCCCCCCACTCCTCCCTTCTTCCCTAGCTCAGATCACTTCTGAATTCTCTACCTCCTCCCCTTCAGAGTCTCAGGGGGATGGGGAACGGGGGCTGCAGTCAGTTCATTGCACGTTGTCTCTGCAGCTCCTTCATCCTCAGGGGGAGGACTCCTCACACTCATCCCCTGCTCCAGCATGGGGTCCCTTTCATGGGAGACAGTCCTCCATGAACCTCTCCAACACAAGTCATTCCTACAGGCTGTAGTTCACAAACTGCTCCATAGGATTCACAAACCTGTCCATAGGGTGCAGTCCTTCAGGAGCAGCCTGCTCCAGCATGGGTCTCTCACAGACCATGCCAGAATCCTGCTTCAGGGTGGACTTCCCATGGGGTCATAGCCTACTTCTGGCACCCACGTGCTCCAGTGTGGGGTCCTGCACAGGCTATAGGTGGATATCTCCTCTACCCCAGACTTCTATGGGCTTCAGCAGCACAGCCTGTTTCACCATGGTCTTCACCACAGGCTGTGGGGGAATCACTGCTCTGGCACCTGGATCACCTCTTCTCTGTCTTTCTTCACTGCCCTGGGTATCTGCAGGGCTGTTTCTCTCACACGTTCTCTGGCAGCTGTTTCTCTGCAGTTTCCCACTCTTCCTAACTCCATTATCCCAGGTGCTACTACCATTACTGATAGGCTTGGTCTTGGCCAAGGGAGTTCATCTTGGAGTCAGCTGGCACTGACTCTCTCAGATGTAGGGGGAAGCTTTTAGCAACTTCTCACAGAAGCCACCCTGGCAGACCCTGTTAACAAAAACTTGCCATGTGTGGTAGGTTGAGCCTGAGCTGATGGACAGCTCGTTTGACCAGTGGCGCTTTTTGAAATTTCCATATTTGAAGGCTGGAGAGGACAGGAAGTGCCTCTCTCTTCCTGAGAGTTTGGCCATTCTGCAGGAGAGGGGGGGAAAATGGCTGCTGAGGTTTTCACTCCTCGGAGTGGCCTCGAGCCCCCCCTCCCCCTCCGGTGCTGGGGCAAGACCCCGGCGTGCCGGCGGGACGATCTCCTCAGAGCTCGGCAGCTGAGAAACAACTGTGTTTGCTGCAAGTAGCTGCAACATCCAGCAAAGGCTTCTGAGGACTGCCCC
>VZTH01007176.1:269419-285683 GCA_013397815.1 Aleadryas rufinucha | reverse complement strand
GCTCGTTGAGTTCTCTTAATAAACTTTTCATTTTCTTTAAGTTTTGAGCCTGTTTTGCATTCCTCCAAATCTCCTATCTCACGAAAGATAAAGAGGTGAACTGAAACCTCTACACATGCAAACCCAACACAGCATTTTACCATAACATAAGGAGGGAAGGTTTCTGTACTAATGATCTTGTAATCCATATACATTTATAGATTAAATAAGATTTTACCTCTGTTCTGGTTTTGGATGGGATAGAGTTAATTCCCTCCTTAGTAGTTAGCATGGGGCTATGCTTTGGATTTGTTCTGAAAACAGTGCTGGTAAGAAAGAGATATTTTAGCTATCACTGAGCATCGCTTACACAAAGTTGAGGCCTTTTCTGCCTCTCACCCCAGCCCACCATCGAGAAGGCTGGGGGTGCACAAGATGTTGGGAGGGGACACAGCCAGGACAGCTGATTCCAACTGACCAAATGGATATTCCAGACCATATCACATCATACTCAGCATATAAAGCTGGGAGAGGGAGAGGGGGACATCTGGCGTGATGTCATTTGTCTTTCCAAGTCACCATTACATGTGATGGAGCCCTACTTTCCTGGAGATGGCTGAACACCTTCCTGCACATAGGAAGTGGTGAATGAATTCCTTGTTTTGATAGTGCATGCAGCTTTGCTTTACCTATTCAACTGTCTTTATCTGAACCCATGAGTTTTCTCGCTTTTCTGATACTCTTCTGCTGGTGGGGGAGTGAATGAGTGAGTGTGGTGCTTAGTTGCCAGCTGGAGTTAAACCACAACAACCTGCAAGACAAAAATAATTCAAATATTTCACTTGCTGTGTAAGAGATTACATGCCTCATGTATTCTGGAAGGCTAAGTTGTGACTAAAATGGACTGTTCCTTGGCTGAATAAAGTAAGATACTGGTATAACCATACTGCAAACTGAAATACCGGAGCTCTAGCATGACTTTTTCCAAATAATTTTAGCTCTTTCTCTGAATATAACTCAAAACTTACAGTCTAAATCCAACAGAAGATACTACATATGAATTATCAAATGGAAAGTTGTGAAACAGTATAGTATTGCTCATTCATGTTAGGAATGGAAATTTCATGTTTTTGGTTCTATTGATGGAGCCATGCCAAATTCATGAAAGTGTGATAATTTCCAAGGTGGCAGAAGAAGAATAACTGTTGAATGACTCTGAAATTACCCTTACAGAAAAAGATCTGTAGAATTAAATAGAGAATAATCACCTTTCTCCAGAACTGTAAGCCTCTCTATAGCAACGATGTAATTCTCTATTAAATTCTATAGACTGGATTAAACCTTGAACAGAAAGAATCTAATTTCTAGTTAAATTTCTTAACTTTGTGGAGGAATTTTTTTATAATTGTATTTCATTCTACAGAACCTATAGAAATGGATTTTCCACTTCACTAGGCCTTCTGCAAACCACATTTCCTGTCTTTAAAAGATAGCAAAGAAAGATCATCCTTTGTGAAAAGGAACATTTATGCTTACACTGACCAAGCCAGTCTCTCTTAGTGTCAAAGGGTGAAAGGAGTAGATGTCAGTATGCTGAGATCTTCTGCAGAGGGAGGAAAGATCACTCCTCAAACAGTGGCACCAAAGCCCTTTATACATAATCTCCGCAAGGGAAGGCCTACAGCCACAAAGAGGACTAAAGCTTCTGCTGTTCTTAGAAACATGATTTCCACTAATAACATGTATCTAGCTGTGCTTGACTCTAATGGGTATTTCTGGTGAGAGACTTCAATCTGCAGCTATCTTTTGACACATAAGTTTAACCTACACCAGTTTGTGTGCATTTTGTCAACTGGATGGTTCTCCAGACTCCTCTGACTGTACTAATGAGAACAGGAGAAATACCTCCATCTTTGAGGTTGCCTAGGGTGACTGATACGATGTAAGATCTATGGTTGACACCTGTCCTTCCAAAAGGTTGGGAAAAAAATCATAGAGAAGCTTAAATGACACCAGTCCTTATCTATATACTGTTGAATTAAGCCATAGATTTCCACTGAGTATAGTTTAGCTAGTTCATCTGTTCATCTCTCTGGTGATAGACAACTATCTCTGGTCTTCTCAACCTCTAAGCTCAATTCCACTACTTTGTCTCACTAGGGACTGTTCAGTTGCCTAAACATAATTGTTGAGTGCCTTTCAAAATATCTTAGGATATCTGGCAGATAACTGAGACTGGGAGATTTGGATCAAAAGAAACAGAATGTCCACGCTCTTCTGGTCCAGCATCTAGAAACCCAAGGGAATACCCCAGAGTCTGTGTTTAGCTCACTACCAGTGTTAGGCAGATGTGTTGAAACTATACAATAAGGCTTATATAATAGAGTCTAAGTATATTTCGGGTTTCGTTTTATTTTTAGATGTGTGGAAGAGTTTTATAGGATATGGCAAAAGAATACGTAAAGGAGATTTTTAGTAAAGTCTCCTGGAGTAACCATCACTTGTCTGAGAATAAATTCAGAGGTTCAAGTGGCCCTCCTGTGTTCCTAACTAAAGAAACCATTTATTATTCATTTAAAGGTTTGTGTTTTTTAATATGACAAATACTGATCAACCTCTGCTATGGGTCCTTTGGCTAGCCTGCATACATGGCTAAGTTAACAGTTTTATACTTTCCAACAATCTAGATCAGTCATGTTCATATAGCTTTCCCAATATATTTTTTAATCTGATCACTGTATGCCTTTTGAAGTGTCAATTCTTCATGCCAAATATTCTATACTAAGAAATATACTAAGAAATTAAACGTATCTCAAATTTCTGTGTGTGCAAGTTTGTAAATGCTTTAAGGCATCAGGCCAGTCCTGCAAAACAGCTTCAGAAAGCCCTGAGGAACCATTATAGAAGTGGGGTGCTAAAAGTGCTCTGGCCGTGTTGCTTCAAAAAGCCTGAGAAGATGGACAATGCATGCAGGAAAATTTCTTAATTACATGTTAAGCCAGCTGGTTTGAGGCTTGGTGATGCATTTTATTTTGTCAACAAGCATTATATAGACTTTATTAAAAATAATGACAGCAAACAGATGGTCACTCTTCATGGTATCATACTAAAGACATTTGTGATTTTTTTTTCTTTGAATGAATTGCAACAAACTAATATGTTTAAAAATCAAGCAATGTTTTAAAAAGTGAAGAAATTTTAATTATGTTCCTGTCAGTTTGTTTAGTAAAAATAGTAAGAATTTTTCACCTAAAAAAATAAAGAAACCGAAACACAAACATGCTTTCAAATATTTTGGACATTATGTATAACTAACACTCATTTAAACTGTGTGTGAAAGAACAGTGTAATAAAACATGTTAATAGTGTTTGAAAGATTATCTTTTTTTTCAGGAATAAAACCACATTGTTCAGTAAGGAAATATGCAGACATATTTAAAAACTTTAATCTCATGAAAAGCTTCATCTGGACAGAGGACATTAGTCTTAAGTCGTTTTTAGGGTAAATAACCTCTATAAATACAAATATTTTTAACCATGATGAAGGGCAAGCTGGTAACAAAGGGTTATTGAGAGAGACCAGTGAAAAATCCCATCATACGCTTTAATTTTGAGCATCCCATGATCAGGTCTCTTCACTTATTTCCCTACAGTGTGCCATTAATGCCTCATCATTAATTCCTCTGTCAGGTTGAATCCTATTGACTTCATTTTTGTCTGACTGAAGAGTGCATATGTGTTTTTCACCTATGTGAACAGTAAATGAGTTTTAAAAGAGACTTTCCTCTCTAAATTATTTATGCTGTTGTACTGTCAGCCAGTTTCTGTGAAACCCCACTGAAGTTGTGTGAAAGCACACCAAATGTGTTCTTCCATTCCTTCAGATATGTGTCCCAAACAAAGAATGGCCGTGTGGGGCAGCATCTGTGCTTAGTCCATTAGCTCAAGGGAGAAAGAATTACATTGCAGAGCTACAGATTCTCCCTCTCCCGATGGCTCCCCTGAGTGGTCTGTGCATTTCTCTGTGGTGGAAAACAGAACTTACTTTCAAATTGATTCTGCTAAAAAATGGAGATTATGGATTTGAAATTCAGATCATACAGTGCTGTTTTTACATTTTTTATGTTATTAAACTACCAGAATATTAGCGCTGCAAAGTCAAGCACTTAAATTATCAAATGTATTATTTAAGGTCCCTAAGCAATCTTAAATCTGCCTCTCTTTCAGTATATCCTTTTGATGTGAGATCATGTTATATTTTTCAGGTGGTTCCCCCGCTCCATTTGTTACAAAGCTAGATATTGTTGAGACTACCTAAAAGAATCATAGAACCATAGAATGGCTTGAATTGAAAAGGACCTTAAAAATCATCTAGTTCCAACACCCCAACACAGGCAGGGATGCCATTCGCTAGGCCAAGTTGCTCAGGGTGAGTCTGACCTGGCCTTGAACAGTTCCAGGGATGGGGCATCCACTTCTCTGGGCAGTTTCTCAGACTGGTAAAATTAATGAGGTTTTGCCTGTAAGACCCTCTACCTTGTTTGTGTGTTTGTAGTGAATTTGTCAGGCAATGGAGAAGATAAGCGATTTTTTCTTGTGGTTAATGTAGTCAAATGTCACCCTGGACATATGTCTGCCACAAATGCCCTTAACTGAAAAATAATGCAATAAATGTTTATCATTCACTGCCTATTCCAGCAGAAGAATGGAATACTTCTAATTTACTTTGAATGACTGAAATTGTCTTCCTTTTCTGACAATGGAAATGAATAGGTGTTATTAGATTGCTGTCACCTTGACCTCTGTGTTCTCCACCTCGAAAATTACTGGTGAAATCCTAATAGCTACAAATTTCAAGTGAAATTGAAAGAAGCTGCCTTTTCCGGATGTTTCATATGTAGCACAAATATTAACATTGAGTTNACAGTTGTTCTCTCAAGGAACTATTGTTCTTCTATAGCAGTATTACTCTTTGTTAGTGTTTTAGTATATTCTGTATCTACATCCCCAATTAATATATGTTGTATCTACTTCCCCAAGGATATATGGCTCAAGGGGCTATTATTTTTCTATAAACCTGTTATTCTTTATTAATTCTAAATACCAGTACTGTTCTTTGTTAGATCTGAACACCAGTCTTGGTTGTGCAGGCCCTACAGACCCTCTAGGGATTCTGAATACCCTCAAGAGACAAGCCTTTCTTCTACAGTGCTGTGCTGTGTGAAAGTATCAGCTTAGTTCTGGAAACTGGAATGCAAAAAGAGAAGTCTTTCCAATTTCAAGCCTCCATACACTCTTCATTAACATGAGCACTCATTGGCTTGGCCTGGCATCAACTCAAGAGTCTCTGCACAAGGTGATATTCCCAGTAGTGCAGTGTAGGATATGTGCTGACAAGTCAAAAATCTTGTTTGCACTTAGTGGTGAAGTTGGACAATAGCAAAATTTTTATTTTGGAGAAATGCTATTTCACATTTCTGAAACACAAGAACAATGTCCAAAAGAAAATTAAAGGGACTCATGCATGATAAATTTGATTTGGGGATACATACATAAGGATTCAAATAAAAATGGCATTAAATAATTATGAGTTTAGAGCTAAATCCCATGTCCAGAAGAAGTCACATTGTGGATCTTTGTAAGTATTTAGTCAGCCAATTCCTTGTGTCCTTCTGGTTAATTGAAGGATGTAGGAGTTTAATAATAATAAAACAAAAATCTGTATGTACAAGCACATAAATAACTAATGTTACTTAATCTATGTGTATCAGAGGCTTAGCATATGGTAACATGATTTTGATAGCTTGAATATCTGGGGTAAAAAAAAAGAAATTTCCTAAGTTGTTATGTATAGTTTGGCTATAATGGTTACAACTATTTTTATCAGCTGAGGATTTATTTGCTCTTATTACTCTATTATCATATGCCATAAATCCTACAGACTGAACTATACGAGTATACATGTTGCTTATGCTGTGTATTTGAAAGAATAAAAAAAAAGAAAGGAAGGAAGTTTTAGAAATATCTTAGCTCATTTTTTTTTTTTATTATTACTATTTTTCATGTCCTTCTACTTGGAGTCAGGTTGGGTTCTTTACCATGCCCTCCAGATCACGGGATACGCAAGGAGAGGAAAATGATAGCTAATAAATTTTTGAAACCTCTAAAAATTACCTTCTGTAAAATAGCTTTTCCATATATTATAATGTCACTATTTTATGGCCTGATGTTTCCTGACCTTCCATTATGAGAAGCTGAGGCCCCTTTTCAATGATGTGAAGCTCACATTTACTGCCTTGTGTGGTTGTAAGATATTGGCCCTTAAAGATGTTACTTACGGCTAAGAGAGAACTGCCTGTTCTGGGGCTCAGTATTACCTGAATGCATAGAAAGGAAAATAGGGAAAACATGATTTTGGGATTTGTGTTTGACAATATATACTTCAGAAATAGATTTAAAACTAAATATAAAATCCTGACGCTAAAAGCCCCAACATATCATTGACTACCAAGATTTTATTCCATCAGATGGATACTTTACCACGGCTCTGTGTGGAAATACAGCACTAGCTAGAGTAGAAGACATTTTCAAACAATCTTAAAGAATTTATTCCAGCATCTATAATGACTTAATAAAGCTTTTAATGAGATAGAGTGAGAGAAGTAGCAGACTTTAACTGGGTAATTTTGCAAAGTGATGCATACTTAAGGTTACTAACAAATTAGGTTTACTTTATGAAAAAGTCACTACTTTTCCAAAGTCCACAAAGCTTTGGTATCAATGTTTATCAGAAAAGGGTCCAGTTCACTGTGTTTTTATTGTAAGAATAAAATTATTTATTTTTGATATTTGAAAGATGCATTTCTTCAAAATATTTCAGTGGCAGAACTGGAAATCTTCAATTTTGAATGAATGATTTTTTTTTAAAGGATTTTCCACCCTTGGTTATTAACCCTCAGTGTTTACAAACTTGGGAGAGCAAACATCTGCTACTGCTTCCAGTTTAATCCTTTACCAGTCTCCAACTTTATGCTGTTGGAAGAGGAATTTAATCTTTCGGTGCAAAAATTATGCATGTTTTATTTGGTTAAAAAAAAAAAAAGGTAATCCCCTAACTTTATTGGAATTCTGCTTGCAGTTTGAAAACCTGATATTTCTGTTCACAGTTCAGAGAAGATGATGAATAAATATGATGTGGGCAGGACTGAAAAAATGTTTAGAGACTAACAACTTCTTTTGTTTGGTACTTTGTTGCAGCCATAAAATTTGTACTGTGCTCTTGAACCATACTATGATGCAAGTTCATGTTTACCATATCTGTGTGGGAAAGAGCTGATATTATGTTTGAACATGCTCTGCACATTGGATTCTTAGAGCACAGGTTTCTAAACTCAGTGATATTAGATTGAATCTTTTCAAGTGCTTACTTTAGCTTGAAAATCTTTTTCTACTTAGTAAAATCTTGTGTTTTAAAGTACTGCTGGAGCTGCACAAGAGTTTTATCTGCAGTAAATCATGAAAGATCACAATATTGAGTCTCAGAGGTTTTAGATATATTAACGTTTCAATAGAATGTTAAAGATCTTGTTTTACTAGCAACAACTTGGTGTAACTTGACCTTATAATAGGAAAATAGGATTTTTCTATTCAGGATTTCTATATGCAGTATCAGGGCAGATGTGGAAAAAAACCCCATCATAATGTTTTAAACACCTCTTACAGTAACTGCATTTGCAGTGCTAGAAAAGAAGTTGTATTTAAGTATTTATTTTAGGAAATCCAAATTAAGTACTCCTATTTCTGTCTCCATCTCTTTCACAGCTACATTGTATTAGGCTGTTCCTTTAGAAATATTGCAGAGGAATGAATATTTTGTGAAAGAATTCCTGAGTGCTTCAGTGCAGTTAATTTAGGGAAATAGAAATTTCAGCTGAACACAAAAGCAGCCCAGAAACCTTGAGACAGTTGCTTAAAAATTGCGTTTTCATGATTGCTGAAGACTGCATTGCTATTTTTTGAAAAAAATTCCAGTATGTTGCTCTAGTACGATCAATCCTCTTGTGCAGTCTAACTATTTTAATATTATCTGGATATCTTTCAGTTTAAATCTTGTGTTGTTATTTGCATTCAGATTTTGATGAACATAAAAAAGAAATCTTAGTAAACAAGTAATAATGGTTTAGATGGATAGACTCTAAACAGAGGAGGTGGGAACACTGCGAAGCAGTAGCAGTTCTCAGGTTACAGACTACCTAAAGAACAATCTTCATGTACAAAAAAGAAGAGATAAATGACTGATACACCAGAAAGCTGAAGCTATGTCAGACACTAAAAAAGAAATTATGAGATAGTATTGCTAAAATTTGAAAGCTTGCTTTAAGCATCCTTCTACCTCAAAAATACTCCAAAGTTTTGGGAAGCAAAAGGCTTTTATGTACTGCTTTAATTTGTTTCTTTTCCTTTTTCTTCCTCTTCTGTCACAAGGGCAAGAATAGCTGACTCTCAGGGTCATGGCAAATTGATTTTGTGTTGTACACTTAAAAGGAGATTTCAAAAGTTTTGCTTTACTACTACTTGTTCTCAAACATTTCCATTTTTATTATTGATTCTAATTATTTTTTTCTTTGCTGTGAAATGCTTTAGGAACAAATGACATTATTTTCATGGAATACCTGTGAGCATTTTGATGTTGTACACCAAATTCAAAACAAACTAGATTAAAACCTCCAATGCATTAGAAAAGAACTACAATGACTATTGTGTGTGGTTTTTTGTTAACTGTAACAGATTTGGCGCTTTAAAGGGCATGACCCTCAATATAGGAGGTGGAGACTAGAGGACAGAGAGCTAATCTTGGGATTAATGTAGATTTTCTTTATAATCCCTCCTGTGTTTATATGCTTTTATCCACTGTTAGTGTGGAAACAAGACAAATCCCCTTTTAATTCTTGTTATTAATGAAGATTTGTCCAAAAGCTTTATTGTGTCTTCAGTGAAAGCCTCATGCTTGGGAAATGCATAAGCTTACCATTGCAGCTGGAGGACTTAGAGGTATTATTCCTCAGGGACTTGCAGTACCATTTCAAGTTCAAGACAGGCGTTGTGGGAGCACATCTGTTTGTGTGTCACATCATGTTGCATTCCAGTCTGATACAGGAGGGCCACTGCTGTGGATGTGGATGTGGAGGGCAGTGCCTGCCACCAGCTCCATCCCACCATTCCATCCTGGATCCTGACCATTGTTACAGAGTTATGCTGAGCAGCACCAGCTTACTTGGAAGAGTGTATAAATCCTGAGTAGGCGTATGTAGGCTCAGGGCTGTTTGAACAGGACACTGAGCATTAATCCCAGTATCTTTTGGCTCATTTAAGATTTTTGTTCATAGTTAACATGGTAATGCCTGAACTCAGAAGAGAGGATTGTTGTGAATGGCTGTTGTGAATGGCATGAGGAAAGGGATGGATAGAATAATTTCACCAACATTAACAGTTCCAACTTTGTGCCTTCTTGGCCAGAGCTGATTTGCTGAAGTATCCTTTTTCAAATATTAAAAAAATCCCTCCCAAGCTCAGTTGAATGTTGCACAAAGTCCCCTGCCATATTTTGTAGTTGGAAGCATTTGGTTCAAGGGCTCACAAGATTTACACCATCTTTACTTTCGGAATTCTTTAGAAGGTACTTTTGAGCATCTTTTTGGTTATCCACACTTCTGGAACATGCCTTTTTCTTTGTTCAGCATACAGAAGCTGAGGTCTCTAGCTTGAAGGTTTGGTATGAGCTGTCCAAATTTTAGTGCTCTGTAAGATAGAGATAGCTAATATAAACTGAATGGCTTTTGGTTTTTGTTCTTTATTGACAACTTCAGTATTTTTTTTGTCAGAAATGTCTGAGTCCTAACCAATCTATTTTGAAGGCTAGGTTATAATCAAATGTTTTATTATCTTTGTGTCTGTTGATGCTCTATCAGATAATATGCTGTTGGGAGCTTTTGCCGGACCAAAGTACAACATTAATAAATAGACTATCTACCCTTTCCTGTGGTTTGAGCCAGCACTGTGGAGTGTGCAGGCTGAGTTACAAAAGGAGTGTGGGAAAGAAAAAAACACCCAAATACTCACGAGATTATAACAAGAATGACTCAAATTATGAGGGAGAGAAATCTTATGAAGGTTTTCTTGATGAAATTACTTTCTTCACTGCATGAAAATTAGAGAATCCCTAGATCCAAGCCCCTTTAATACCCCAAAAAAGACTCTTGCCACCACAGGAAGTCAATTATCTCCATGGTAACCAAAACAAACAGTGAACATTGCTTTAGCAGCCACAAAGAATAAAAATTGCATCTAAAATTAATTTATGTCTTGGGATCAGACGCTTGAGATGAGAGAACTGGTCCATAAAGTACCCCAGAGGAGCTAGTAAAAGGAAAAGAAAGTCACTCCCTTTGAAGAGCACAGGGAGCTGTGCATGAAGTACATAAATTTGCTTTCTTGTTTTTTAAAAGAATATTGTCAATGTGTCCATATTTACATGGATACTCCCTTAACTTTCCTCTATAAATCTTATTCTTGGCAAAGGTTTGGCAATAATTGCCTGAAAAGACAATTACCTCATAATCTCCCTTGCTGTGCAGAAGGATCTCTTCTTTATTGCAGCAATTAATTTGGGATGAATTAATTTATTCCTATTTCCTTCTTTGTCTAAAAAAAATGCATAGAATTTGTTTTAGAAATATTTCAGTGGAATAAAGAAAAAGAGAATTCAAACTTGGAACTATATAAAATTTCCTTCACATTTATAAAGCATGAAGACAAGTTCATAATATAATAACAAGTAAAGTGAATCAAAATAGGGAAAAGGCCACCAAAATCTTTTGATTTCTGTGTAACAATGCAGTTAATCTAGATATCTGAGCATTTTGCAGCCAACAACAATACCGTATTTCTCTGTAGAATCCTCTTTTTCTATGCTGCAGGACAAACTCTTCCGGCTTTAAAAACAATTGTATTAATATATCTGAGATATCATCTGTATAAATGGGCTTTGGTTCATGTCATGGAGCCTAGGGAATAGCATCCTTATCAGAAATGCCTTCAGTGACTGACATTTAGGAAGACCTAGCTAAGATGAGGTCATTCGTTACTTATACCCTGTTTCTGTTATTAGTCACTATACAGCTCAGTTAGCCACAGCCAGAGAGAGTACAGGTGAGCCTCTGATCTGTTAGGGCATGTCTCATGTTCCTAAAGTAAGCATAAATAACGCCCAGAGATGAAAAAGGATTCAAATCTGGCTACAAATCTCCTACTACAACACCTCAAAAAGTGAACTTTCAAAAAGCTTTTTCTCAGGTAGGCCTGCTGTGTATTGAATCCCTTGAACGTCTGGCCCTTTGCCTGAATTTTTGTGTAATTTTTCTTATTTATGTATTATGAGAAGGGTAATTTAGTTTTGTCTTAAAAGTGTGCTTTCCCCAACACCCTACCCCTACTCCAGCTCCCCCCCCCGACCCCCTGCTTTTAAAAGTAGTATTGTGACATTTGTATCCACAAAAAAACCACCACAAAAATCTTTGGACTGTTAGTAGATATAGCAAAAAGAGCCTGGAAAAGTACATAGGCAAGAATTGCTGTTATTTAAGTTAAATAATTCCATGCCTTTCAGCTTTTGCTGTGAATTATCATCTTTCTATAGTATAATGCAAAGAAAAAAACTAGTAAAGAATTTTGATCCATATGCTTTCCACCGCTGATGACATTTTCTCCAATATAACAAAACAAGAAAGTTAAAGAGGATTTCTTGCCATTTGAATATTATTGCCAATTATTAAATGATGAAAAGACATTACAGCCAGCTCTAAAATGTTCCCAAAGGGAAGAACCTGTGCTTGGTCCACTTTTTCCTTTTGTTAATTTATTAAAAATTGGAAAGAAAACTGCCATATTACAAATATTTTCAAATTATGGTCTGTGGGCTAAAGTTGATTGCAGTCACTACAAATAACTCAGAACACCTTTTCCTGTTAGCTGTAGAGATTCATCTTCTGGCTTGGCTGGCCAGTTAATAAGTGAAGCCAGACATGACAAATCTGAGCCTTGGCTCCTGTTTTCATTCATGAAATTTCATTAAAGAAAATGCAAACATTTAAAATAAAGTCCGGCTGACACTTTAGCAATTGCTTTCATGGAAAAGGGATTCTGTGTGACTGCAAAACGTACCCATGAGACAATATTTTTTCTCAAGTAATTTGAAGTTTAAGACATCCAGGCTGTATTTGTCAGAACACTCACTGGGACTGACGAAGCAAGGCAGGCTGGTGGCCACCGTTCTGGAACCGGAATCATGGGGTTACATGTGACATACCTGTTCCTAATAGTCCCTAGTACGTTCTAGTTCCCAAACTGTGCCCAGGAGCTCTATCAAAAAGTGGGGAATTAGCATCGCCTAAAATCACACCAGGCAAAGTTTGAATAAACACCACCAATGGTCTTGCCCAAAAGGGATTCTGTGCATTACTTACCTTATTAGCATATACCAATCCCCAATGTGGGCACCTATCCCAGTGTGAAAATTCCTGTCTTTTTCTACTCTCATTAAAGAAGGAGCATAAATGACCAGTTAGGATCACTTGCCTATGTTTTAGAGGGCTGAATCCAGAGGACATACATATAATTCCTATAGATAATTGTTGTGTTTAAAACATTTTCTTCAGATGTTATTTTATACTTATCACAAAATATCCACACAGGACCTAAAAAGGAGAAGAAAAATCTTTTAGATAAACTGATTTGAAAACATCTTGCAATATACTCTGTCTTGGATCAGCCAGAAAACCTAGAATAGAGTCAAATAATATGTAGTAAAAGAAAACAAATGAAGGAAAACTCTTATATAACAATTTTATTTATTGAATAAGGACAGCATTTCAAAAAAACCAATCTAGAATACCATAGACCATGTTAGTAACTGTACCATAAATATTATTTCAGTGCTTTAAAGAGGAGATGTACACTTAGATAATCAGACCTTGAACAATGTTCTGTTCTAGAACCTTTAGTATTTTAAAAGTTATTGGTAAGAAATCTGCTCAAATTGTCTCCTACATGATTAATGTAATTCGTCCTTTTTGTAACACTACAGCACTCTTGTTCAGTGTGATCTAATAAGCATTGGAAATTCTTAAATATAAGATGCAAAATAGTAAAAGGGAAATACAACGCTGTAAGTAGGAAAAAAAAGAAGAAAAATTTAGAACATGGACACCTATCTTTATGTTAAGTAAGGGTTAAA
Organism: Aleadryas rufinucha; assembly: GCA_013397815.1. Lineage (NCBI taxonomy): Eukaryota > Metazoa > Chordata > Aves > Passeriformes > Aleadryas > Aleadryas rufinucha. Next base: position 272,413 of record VZTH01007176.1, on the reverse strand, counting down.
ATCTAGACGATCTAACAAGACATAATAAACAAACCAGGAAAATTAGGGAACTTGACAGAATTAATGTATTTCAAAAAAGATAAATGAACAAGTAGAATAAATTACCAGTAAAGGCAATTGAAACAAAGATTATAAATAAAATATGAAATATAAAGTATAAATGAGGTTGGAAGACTTAGATTTATTTCCTAAGAAAGAGCAAAGTGAATGATCACACAGGAAAAAGAGAGAAAAGTGGGAAGGTGAGACTAATACGTTAGAAATGAAAGGTTGCAATTGCATTCAATAATTTACTTTTCATACTTCATTGAAGTAATTATTAAAGATCATTTATAATATGTAATTAAGAAACAGTAGTCAAGATGAATTTTTTTTTCCTCGCAATTTGGAAAGACCCCTTGACAAAACAGAAAATCGTCAAGGAGAGCAGCAGCACAAATAATGAGCATTATGTGTAAGCCAAGCATGTGGTACTTTACCCGGAGAAGTTACAATGTAAATATTTAAAGAGAACAGATGAATGTGAGGACTCCCAACATAAAATAAAAGAGGAATAATAAATACCCTGCAAGTTTGAAAGGTCAAAAGTCTCTCAGACACAGATTAAATTTTCATGGTGTTTTTGCTAGAAATATGACTGTGTTCCCCTAACAGAACCATGACCTCAATTAATTTGTGTTCTAAATAGAGGAAAAGCAATACCGAACAGGCTTTTTATTGGTGCAAAATAAAAATAAGTATGCTAAAAATCTTCCATACACAACAGACAATTTTTAAAACTTTATGAATATAAAGTTTTTCCACAATTCCTTTTGCACATTCAATGTCATAATCTTTAGCAGTAAAAAGATTTGCTGTGAAGCATCTGCGTCTATTAGAAAATCACACTAATTTTTTAAAAAGTATTTTGTAGTTAAAGAGAACAATAGCACTACGCAAGGATATGCAGCATCATTTCAAAAAAGAGAAGACAGGGACCTAACCCTGAAATAACCTGACATTAGTGGGATGGTGCCTGTGTATAAAGATCCCTTTGTTCCTAATCCTAGTAGTGTTAGTGCCTTGGGCAATATGTTGCAGAAGGCAAAAAATTTCTATTGCAGTCAGTGCCACAATACTAAGACATCAAGAACACTAACCCCAGCCAAATCTTTTAAAGTTGATGTTTTTTAGCTCAGTGTTTTGGCTTTCTCAAGGGCATATCCCTTTTAATGGTAATTTATTTGCAGTCTTTTATCTCCATAGGAAGAATCAGTGCCATTTAATACTCAAACCTCCTGGAAGAGAAACAGCAGAAGCTGTGTAAGGTAAAGTCCAGAATGAACTTTCAATCAGCATAGCATGAAAATATACAAAGACCCTGAATTAATTTCTGCCTTCTCACAACTGGTAGCCCACAGCCTGAAGATTACTTTTCTCTGGCAACATTTCCCTGAAAAGAAATGTGTGACAGTCCAGTGTCTTCCCTGTTCCTGCACAGTCCTGTGTTTACCAGTCATTTCACTCGGACAGAGAAGAGTAATAAGGTAGCTCTCTTGTAAATGTGAGTGACCCAGTGGAGATCACTGGGTTAAGTCACCAAGAAAGGGGCACAACTGAGATTCCTTTACTGCAGCTGTACCATATTTCTAGCCCTGTGGTTTGAATGGAAGTCTATCATATACAGCAGGGACTAAGGCAGTAAAAGGTGAAACTAGAGTTTCCAGGAGACATTCCAGAACTGGAAGCGGTCTGGTCTAGCAGCATTTAGTTTTGCCATAGGTGTTCATTATCATTTATATATAATGATTCAAATCATCTGAGGTAAGTTAATTGAAATATTTCCAAAGGTTAGACTCAACTTAGTGAGACTAGTTTGTCAAGGCTGCCTTTACGGACAGTGGAGGGGAGCAATTTGATAGGGCTGATTACAATATCTGAAATTAGATTTTTATTCTGAATCAACTACAGAAGAAATCACTCTTTTAAATGTCTGTAAACAAAGTCTACACAAGCCACTTTTGATAATGCAAAATGACTTTTTGAATACTTTACAGAGCCTCCTCTTTAAGTCTCATAATTTGGATATTTTGGCTATAGGTTTGCGTTTTATTTACTCTTTCGTGGTGTATTACTTATTGCAGGAAAGCGCTCATTGTGCTGTTGAATTCCTTGGAAATAATTTTAATTTTTAACCACTTGATCTATAAAGGCTTTTCAGGCCAGCAAGGTTTTGGTAGTGGAGGGCTACAGGGGTGGCTTATTTGAGAAGTTGCTAGAAGGTTCCTGCTACATCCCACAAAGGCAGTGCCAGCTGGCTCCAGGACGGACCCACTACTGGCCAAGGCTGAGCCCATCAGCAATGGTGGTAGCACCTCTGGGATAACAGACTAAGGAGGGGAAAAACTGCAGAAATACAGCCAGAGAATATGTGAGAGGAGCGGTCCTGCAGACACCCAGGTCAGTGAAGAAGAAGGGGGAGGAGGTGCTCCAGGGGCTGGAGCTGAGATTCCCCTGCAGCCTGTGGTGCAGCCCATGGTGAGTCAGGATGTGCCCCTGCAGCCCATGGAGCATCAAGTGGAGCAGAGATCTACCTGCAGCCCGTGGAGGATCCCACACTGAAGGACGCTGTGACTCTATGGGAAACCTGTGCTGGAGAAGGCTGCTGGCAGGACCTGTGCACCCATGGAGAGAGGAGGCCACTCTGGAGCAGGTTTGCTGGCCGGACTTGGGACAGCATGGGGTATCCACTGGAGCAGACTATTCCTGAAGGGCTGCACGCTGGAGGGGACCAATGATAGGGCAGTTTGTGAAGAACTGCAGCCCATGGGAAGGACTCACATTGGAGAAGTTCATGGAGGACTGTCTCGTGTGGGAGGGACCCCACATTGAGGGGAAAGGTGTGAGGTGTCCTCCCCCTCAAGGAGGAAGGAGCAGCAGAGAAACTGTGATGAACTGTCTTAGAATGAACTGCTGAAAAGTCTCCAGTGACTGTGTTAAAGGGTTTTGCATTGT
>VZTH01007176.1:205686-268050 GCA_013397815.1 Aleadryas rufinucha | reverse complement strand
AGGGGGAGGAGGTGCTCCAGGGGCTGGAGCTGAGCTTCTCCTGCAGCCTGTGGTGCAGCCCATGGTGAGTCAGGATGTGCCCCTGCAGCCCATGGAGCATCAAATGGAGCAGAGATCTACCTGCAGCCCGTGGAGGATCCCACACTGAAGGATGCTGTGACTCTATGGGAAACCTGTGCTGGAGAAGGCTGCTGGCAGGACCTGTGGACCCATGGAGAGAGGAGGCCACTCTGGAGCAGGTTTGCTGGCCGGACTTGAGACAGCATGGGGTATCCACTGGAGCAGCCTATTCCTGAAGGGCTGCACCCTGGAGGGGACCAATGATAGGGCAGTTTGTGAAGAACTGCAGCCCATGGGAAGGACTCACATTGGAGAAGTTCATGGAGGACTGTCTCGTGTGGGAGGGACCCCACATTGAGGGGAAAGGTGTGAGGTGTCCTCCCCCTCAAGGAGGAAGGAGCAGCAGAGAAACTGTGATGAACTGTCTTAGAATGAACTGCTGAAAAGTCTCCAGTGACTGTGTTAAAGGGTTTTGCATTGTCTATAATAAGAGCTTTGGTAACTATATAGTTAATAACTCTGTAGTTGTTTTCTATTACCAAAAAAAAAAAGAGTGAAGAAAAAAATGCCATCATAGTATGAGGAAATTCTGATTGTTTTAGAGGTGTGCCTTAGCATAAGGATATGTAACATACCATTCTGTTTCCACATACTGTCAATAAAAGGAAATTTAGCAGATTAGTTCAGACGTAAATGTTTACATCTTACCACTTGAAGGAAACCCAAAAGTCCACCCGAGTATGGTGTAAGGAAGGCCTGTTTGCACACCCCTGTCTCTGACTGCTTACAGGCTCATGCAGTGTTTATAACATCAGTCTTACTGCTCTTGAGACACGACCTTTGTTTCATTCCTGACTGGGAAACCTACCAAGATCTACGTATTTGTGATGAATGTATTTCCATTGGTTGAAGGTGTATCTGTAGGAGAGCCTGTACTCTCTATGCTAATAGCGCTCTTGGCATGCTCACTAATCCTTTGTTTCATTGTGCCAGAAGTCTTTCTTATGCAAATCAGTTCACAGGGGCACTTGAACATGTAAATCGCAATCTGCCTCACATGTGAGGAATTGATGGATTTTAAATTCCTTGTCTGTGGGGAAGTAATGAGTGGTACTTCTTTAACATAGACTACTACAGTGGGTGCATCTCCAGTGCCTATTAGCACTCTGTACCAAGTCTAATATAGCGCTCATAGTTTCGGAAATACAAAAGAGAAGGACCAAAAATCGATGATAAATGTATTTCTTTTCCTCCTTTCATCAGTAGTAATCCTGATAAAACATTTAGTAGTCTAGGATTTTTGCTGAGAATATGGTACTGTTCCTTCATTGTAGAATAAATTCTTACCCCTAGGGGAAAATGTTACTGAATATTTGTAACTGAATCCAAAACATTTCACATTAAAAAATGAAAAATAGAAAATTTGTCAAGTCAGAAGAGAACTGGTTCATTAAATGACAATATGGCATGAAAAAAACCAGACATTTAAAAAGTTAGACAAGCTAAATTTGTGAAATTTAAACATGTAGAAATTATCAATTCTGAATAATATGCAACCCGGTGTATAAAAGGAATGAGAAAAAATGTATGACCCAAATTTTTTTGGTGAAAATTCAAGCAAACTTCAGGAGAAGGTAAGGGTTTGTGAGGGGAAAAAACCTCTGATACTAAAAATGGTATCAAAAGATAAAATCCTGAGGACTGTACTTATCAGAGATAGGTCTCAGATCCTATGTATGTGGCCATATCATATGAATGTATTATGCTGGAAAATATAGATTGTTATCTTTACCATAAAAATAGAGGGCTTGTTTCAATCTGATTTAAGTCAAAAACTGAAATGTAGCCGAAACAAACACATGATAAAGTGTCTGCACACTTTGTTCTAGCCATTTTCTCTGTCTGCAGTGTGGTCTGCTCTCTAATAATTAATCATTCCTTTCTACCTAAATTTGTACTTCATTCTGCATCCCATATCTGTTTGCACTAAAAAATGAAACATGCCAACGAGGTTAGATTTTAGAAAGAAGAGAGGTCTAGATGATTTTAGTTGGTAAAGAATATAGTTAGGCCTACTCAGTTTATCATTACAGTACAATATAAATATTTAGGTACTTTTTATGGCGCAAAATTGTAAGTTAACTTTTTTTAGCACTCCAAAATGGAAAGATTTCCTTTAAAAAAATAAGTACCAAAATCAACAGTGTGCTTTTCCTTAAGTTTTCCTTTTATCTGAAGACAAAAATATGGTGCAGTGCTGTTTAGGAGATCAGAAAACAATTTACAAATGGAAAGAACCTGACATACCATGCTTGACAGGCTGGAAGAATTAAAAATGTTAAATAGGTTCTGAGAATCATTATGCTCAAACCATCTGAGAAGGAAATTAAGTCCATGAAAAACTAAAATCCAAATCATCTTTGGATTTCATATATATATATATACATGTATACATACATCGTATATATATACAGAGATGAACCATTTTCTCCCGTGACCCCTTCCCCCCCCCCAAATGTGGAAATAGTCCCTCTCATCTGTTAGTGATATGTAACCAAAATCATAATACTTAATTTTCAGATCTTCTCTAATTCTCCAGGCTAAGAAAACATCATGAAGTTTTGCACCAACACTTTGACGAATGAGAGCCAGCTCACTGAAGGTAAGCGTAGAATGTGAAGGACTATATCCAAGTAAGTCATATCCCTTTATGAAGAGAAATAGGCATTTGTAGGGCATGAATCATCTGTTTCTAAAATAGGTCAAAAGATTTGTGCCTTCAAATGCCCATTTTTCTTCTTTGACTAAAAATGGAATTTCAGTTGAATGATTCAGGTGATTCAGACACCACAGGTGTCTAAAATGAGGTGAAAAGTATATTGCCCATAACTATTTTAATGCAATTATTCATTTGAAAAATACTTTTAAAGTTGAAGTTGCATTATCATCTCTCACTTGCCATACGAGTATGTCCAAGTAGATCAAACATGTTTCTGTTGGGCTAAAGCTACAGCATATTTTAAAATTACTACTTGAAACAATAAAATTTCAAATTATTAGGTTGGATAAATTATTATATTAATCACTTTCTAAAGCCTTCTCTGGTACAAAGGCTTTTTCCCACATTTGGCTACAAGACAAATGTAGAACTTGCCTCTCTCTCTCTTACACATAGTACTCTTTCTGGAATTGTTTGAACTTACACAGACAGTTGTTAGGTTATCCCTGTTTCTTTGCTTTTACAAGAAACATGCTTGAGGTTTTTACCTCCTCCCTCTTTGCTCACATTCATCTATGTAAAGCTGTTGTGTGGAGAAAACAGAATCCTCAAAGACCACCTTTTCTTCTGTGGTTTAGTGACCACAGAGGTCGGATTTATCTCAGCTAACTTTAGGTCACTACTGCAGTTTTCTGTAGCTCAATTAGTTGCTACAGCCTTCTTTTGTAATCAGTAGTGAGAAACAGGTGTTTTAAGGTGTTATTAAATTAAATATTAAATTCCTGTAGATGAGTCAGTTGTGAGAAGTACCTTCTTCTCATTCATTGGAAAGAAACTTAATATGCCAGTCTCAGTTATAAAGCAACTGTACATTTCTCACCAAAATTGACCCAAGGAGCAAACTTTTGAGCAGGAGTTCATGCTATCTAGGTTCTTGGCTCTGTATTCCAGTCAGTTCTCTTTTGCCAGGGAGACTGAACATGTACATGACTGAATAAGAGCTGGGCAATGGCAATTAGTCTTGGGGGCCAGGACTTGTTTTCTTACTTTGGCCTACCCATAAATGTTTACTTAGTAGATTGTCTGCATTTAGTCAAATGAATCCCACCTAAGATCTTTCCTTGTTTTTATAGTATCCTGGACAACAACAAGGCAATATCAAAATTGCTTAGTTTCCCAGAGTTTAAAAAAAAAAAAAAAAAAAAATCAATTCACTCTGTCCAGTCTGTAGGGAAATTTTTTGCTGTGATATCCTTAATTCATACAGCAATTCAACTGGCTCTACTACTACCCTAGATGAAGCCTATCTGAAAATATGGCGTCTATTAAGAAACAGATCTTTCTTCGCCGGAGGTAATTGCAAGCATGAGGAAAACCAGAAAGAAATGCAAGACTGCAGTAAAGCAGAAGACATTTAGTGCCATGGACTGGTTGTTGTACATACAATATATGATTAGGAAATAACTTGGAAAAATGACTGTTAGGGTACAAATAAATTCACAGTTGCCAAGTTTTGGCCGCTCCTGGCATGACATTTTCCCCTCACTTTAACATGTCAGTTCATACAGAGCTGTGATTAAGTAATAAAATGCATAGCATTTTCAAATAAACAGCTTGAGGACAAGTGTGGCATCCAGTGGAAGATTAAGCTTTGGTGGTAATGCAGTAGTTTGAAGGGCTGGAGAACCATACCCTAGTACATTACATTACTGAAGATGGTAATCTTAAATTTGTTTTCCTCTTTAATGTGCCATCCAACTCTTGTGATGTATGCCAGTTTCTTAATTTAACATTTTTGCAGTACTTCTATGGTGCTGACCAATTTTGTTTAGTTAGATGCTTCTTAAAAGCACAAGAAGATGATATTTTGTGTCCTTTTCTCTAATATTTATGGCAAAGTTATAGTGTTAGTAAATCACTGTTTTTCCACAATTGTTTAGTGGTTTCCCTTCTGCCGTAAGACAGAGCTGCAAAAGATTTAATAGTCCCTCTGAGAATGGTATTTTTTGCCTTCCATTAGAATTCCTCAGAGTTTGACTTTATTAAGATACCTGTTTCATGTTAAATCCATTATGCTTTTTGAAAGTAATTTAAAAAAAATGCCTATGTAAATTTTCGATTTTCTTGCAGAAATGTTCACACTCCTATGTATCCAAAATGAGAGTGAAAAATGAGGGTGAATTATCATCCCATTCACTTCTAGGCAAATCTTACTGCTTACAAAGGAACCTAAAAGAAATGCTGTGGCTTTAGAAACCATTTAAAGGATCTTTTGTAGGTCAATTGTAGTGTATGAAAAGGTGGTGACAGTACAAAGAAGTGACCTTTATTTATGATCTTTAAATGCTCTTGATATTTTCAAAAGAAGTTTCACAGTTTCAGTGTTCTGGCGGAAGGGTTTTGTTTTGTTTTGCTTTGCTTTGTTTGCTAGTGTTTGAAGGTTTAGGCAATATAAGGTTGATAAGGGACTTATTCTGACTCTGTACCCCTTCATTTCTGCTGATGTTAGCAGTATTGAGACTTCTGCCCTTTATAGTAAATAGAATTGAGTTTTTAAGAGCACAAATAGTATGCACATAATTTTTGAGGCTGTGTTTTTCATGTTTACATCTTTAAAAAAAAATATGCTGTATGTTCTCCAAAAGACACAGAGAGGGCAAAGAAAATGCCACCAAATAAATGCATGCCAAAGTATATTTACAAGATCCTTCAAAAACATGCTCTAGTTATTTTTAACTCTTCTTTAGATTAATTCTCCTTGTGTTTGCTTATATATGTGTGGGAGTTGTTAAAGGAAAGCAGTGTGTAAGAAGAGGAGTTTTTCTGTTGTCACAGCTTTGATGCCTATTCATCAGTCCAGAAAGCTTTTTCTGGTTTTGGTTTTATTTTTTGGGCTTCTAAAAGTCATTATACAATGAGAATATATGTGTTCGTACATATTTACTTATTTGTGTATATTTTAGTAAGGAGATTATTTTGCATGGGCTGGCCAGAGGACACATGCTTGTTGACATGAAAATGTCTCTGCACCTCTTTGCTGCCAGTATGGGGTTAGAGTGTATTTCTGTGAAAATAAGCTCCTTACTATATTTATATTTGCCAGGTCTCAAATGATTCAGTAATAACATCACCTTATGTAGCTTGGAACAACTATACCATTTTGGGTGAACAAAGTGCTATTGCATTAATAAAAACCAGCAAAAGTGCTGTTCATTATATTTTAACAAATGAGGAATTTAAAATCCATCAGATTGTCATGTGTGAGACAATAACATGATTTACATATTAAAATGCCCCTGTGGGTGGATTACCATAGGAAAGATCATTACATAATAGGGCTGTTTTTCCCGTTCATCAAAATCTCTTTTAAAATGTCTCTTAGAGAAACAAGTGAAGTGAAAACTGTCTTGATTATATATCTCATTTCATTTCTCTTGTCTTTAAAAATCAGAGAAGTTGAAAGCACAATGTAAAAGAGAAAAAAAAAAAGAAACCTTAAGAAATAGGAGTAAAAATCCTTGACAGACTCAAAACAGTTATGGAAAGAGGAGGGAAAAGGTGGAGCAGAGGAAGAGAGGAATGTATTCTGAGTTTATCAATACATGATTTGAGTTTGCACAAGCAGAATAGGCCTAAAAAAATTTATGTCAAAACCCAAACTGGAATGATTGTTCCAAGATCAGCTACTGTCATGTGTACAAGGTCAACAAACAAGAACCTATTTATTCTACAAAAAAATTAATTCTATGAATGTATTTTTCTTCTTCATTTGTCTAGTAACAGTACAAGAACAATAAAATTGCGTAGGTAGACAAAAGAGGACTAAAATATGTAGACTGTAGTCCTACTATATAGTATATTTAAGACTATGATTGAAAGAAGTTTTTGGTGTAGCAATCACTCATGCATCTCAGATTTTGTACTCTCATAATTCCAGAATGACTGCTTTTGAATGACAGATAAATGGTAGTACTGACAGTTCTTGGAGTTAGAATTTCCGTGTGTAAAACACATCCACGTACATGGATCTATGCAAGCAAATTTAGTCCTTGGACCTCCACAGAACTGATGCTACAAAAGCATCGAGACAAGCATCCATACATGTCTTTTAGACAAAAGCAGAAAATAATTGGAAAATTAGGCTATGAATTTGAAATTTAGGCTATTAAACTTCCTCACAGACTTACTTATTTTGTGACAAAACTGCACACACTGGTGATTTTTGATTTTCATATGGCTGCAACATTTTGTTTGGTGTGGGGTTTTTTGTGTTTTTTTCTTTTTTTCCTTTTACAAAACAGCAGTGCTTTTTCTGTGATTTACATCCACTTCCTCTAATGAAGCAATGCAATGATGCTCTGTAGAATGAAGCTTGAACAGTTTCCTAAACTGTAGCCTGTGGACTGCCTATGAGTCGCAGAAAAGTCTTGCTTTTTCTATATAGATTGCTGATGACATAATCCAGGCCTCTTGTTTTTCTTTTCTCCTTATAAGTCATGCTAGGAAGAAAAAAAAGTAAAAAATATCATCAGATTTAAGATATCAATTTCCTAACATTTTTTGCTTTGATGAAAATGATGGCTACTGTATCTGATTATTGATTAGTTGTTAGTGGTCAGTGTGAACAGAGGGTGATCCATGAGACAGATTCTATGTTTAAACACATTCCAAAAAGAAGTTTCTGGAAACCTTATCTTTTAAAAATTAAATTGAAGCTGACAAAATGTCTCTGTGCTGGCTGCCACAAATTCCTAAAGCCTCTAGCTGCTGATATAGAGATTTTTTTGAGATTGTATAGTCTTGAGGCAAGTTTAATAAAAACATTCTGGTTTTGTATAATCAATCTTTTTGTCTGTGTGTTTGCTCTGATCCAAAACCTATTAAAGTCAATTAGAGTGACTGTGTAAATGAAATGATGCAATGATAATGTAAGAGTCACTGTGCCGTGACTTGCATTAAGCTCTAAGCCAACTTCTTGTAACTCAGCTATTTCCATAAACCTCAGCAGATTTGGACTGACCGAGTGATCATTCAGTTAATGAAAATGTCATACTCTATCTGTTGATAAACCTCTCTGTGAAATAGTTTCTAATAGTACAGAGGATTTTCCACGTCTTTGCCTCTAAAGTTCCTTTTGTTTGTTGATTTTTAGTGGTCTATATCAAGCAGCACTGATATTCTTTGACTCGTTATCAAATGAAAATTATACTTAACATTAAAAATTATTACTAATGTCATATTGAAGACATAACAAATGAATAAATCTTCATTACACTTCTTTGGTTTAGTACATATAAATTCTGTCTAGTACGTGCTTAGGAAAAAATGGGTTTTTTTTGACTCCCATTTTAAAGAAAATAATAGTTAATTTAAAATTGCTGTTTCTGTGCTTTTTTTTGTTTTGAAATATGACATTTCGTCTGAGGAGAAAACGTGATATATACATGGATGGAGAAAGAAAAACTAGCAGAGGATAAGAAGAAAGTGTGTTATGAACATGGATGTCAATTAATTTGCTAAAAGACGGCAAGGATGTGTGACAAGATCACTGCTATCTTCACACGGTCTCTAGGCTTTTAAAAATATTTGGGTTTTGTTTGTTTGTTTTTATTTTTGCCAGTGTGGTACAGGCAAATGTTCTTCTCTTGGTTCAGCATTGATTTTAACATGAAATCAAACTGCTAAGAAGGTAGAAGTGTAAATGGCAAAACTGGAACACAGAAGATTGATAGAGCAATAGAAAAAAGATAGTGAGTATTAGAAAGAAGGTTGGGTTTCCATTTGTTTTTAGAGGACATACTGAAAGAAATTCTGTTATTTGGTTCCTTCTCTTAGTTTTTTCTATAGCTATTCTTTAGTGACCAAGAAAGGAGCAAAGCAGAAAACAACATTGTTATCTTGGGGTGTTAATGAGGACTGAAGTTCCCTAAAAGGCAAGAATGAGAAATAAGCTGCCAAATGAATTAAGAAATGCTTTTTAAAAATAGACACCCAACTTTTCTCTCAGAACTATCCATCAGATCAATAATGTGGTAGTGTAACAGTTGTTTAAATGTATACACCCATCCCACTGTAACAGCACTGCGGTCTGGGTGCTCCAGCAGTCCTGTAAAGTTGCCTGGACGTGTGTGCATGTAGTTAACAATCCTAACTCAGTAGTCATTATTTTTATTTGTTTCATCCAATTTTTCTGTGGTTTTTCTCAATAACAGTTTTATTCCTATCATGTGATTTTCTAAAATGGATGTCATTGTCACAGTTGTGCCTTTATTTTTTTTTTTTTTTTTAAAGCAGGAGGGCTTTTATGGACTCCCATAAAAGTAAAGTCAGCCACAAGTTTCATATACTCAGAAAGTGAAAATCATTATATTTTCAAATCTTTCTGTGATCCTCAGCCTCACTGCAGTTCATTTCAACCTGCTTAGGACTTCTAACTCAATGTTGCTCAGACACAAAAATCCAAAGTCTTGCAAGCAGCTGTTACTCCTGTCACATTACTTGAGATAGGGAAAAGTTTGATATTTGGTCTGAGCTAGATGGTAACCTGTGGAGCCAACACACTTGATCTCCAAAGTGTCTTCTCCTATTCTAAAAGGTTTAGGTCAGTTGTTCTGAATGTCACTTTTAATGGGGAGTTTAATCTCTTTAATAATGATTATTTCTTTTCTTTAGCTCTGAAATCAAAGTTCAGTTAGATGTGTGTTTCTTAGGCAGTTACATCTAAGTGAGAAATCCCATTGCTCAGGAAGAATTTGACTCTGAGCATGTATCCACCATAAAGCATCAGTATTGCCTCGGCTAAGATTCCTCATAATTTCCCAGTCAGAAGCTTTTCTCTCAGTGTTACAATTGCCACAGGAAAAAATTTCCTCAGATTTATCAACCAGAGGCAGAATGCTAAGGAGCACCTCACAGCACCTTAGAGTCCTATTTCTTTTCAATGGAAAGTGCAAGCTTCAGTCTCTTTAGAATCTTTTCATAAATTACATTCAAGAGATTCTAAGGTACCATTGAAAGTATTGCAAAAAATATTAGAACAAGACAGTAAGCTGTGTATTTCTTTCATTAATAATCTTGATGTCACACTGGGTAAGATGGAGTGCTGCTAGCAGAACTTCTGCTTTTATAATGAGTGACCATCTCCTGCTTGTCTAGTCCTGCTGGTGTGTTAATACTAAGGGGTCGCTCATTCATTCCATTAATAAACATCCTGTCTGAGCATGAAAGACTAGGGCCACAGCACATATTCTATATAACATAAATTTGTCTTTATAATCTTACTTACATTTGCCTGTTATCAAGAAAGTAATATGAAAATGAAGACAAGCAAAATATGCCAAAGCTTCAAAATTTGAGTCAGGACATTTTTTGGCAATGTAGCAAATTTGGACTAATTATTGTACAATGCCTGAGGCAGTCTCATCAAAAGCATGATGAAATTCTTTCCTCCCACGTTCCTATTAATTTACTTTTACCTCTGTGTAGTTTCTGCTAATGTAATTGTGACTCTATTAACAGAATCTGAAAAAAACCCCCTGACCCACACCACCTCAGGAGAAATTCTTGAAGTTTTTCTGCAAAACTCTTCAAAATTTTCAGTGTATGCATAGAATATGTAGTTGGAACTGCAACATCTTTGAAAGTGACTATTGCCTTCACTCAGATAGGATTCATTTTTGTGGGGGGAGTTAAGTATATCCCCATCTTCTTCATATCTCTTCCTTTAGGAGCACTGGGGTTCCTGGGAGAGCAAAGAAGGACAGTCTACACATCTAACAATTCTGATTGGTTTTTATTTATGTGGGATAATCGGAGAACCATAGAATACCAGGCTGAAAGTGACACCAAGGTTCATCTGGTCCAACTCTTTTCAGCAAAAGCATGGTCCAGACAAGATGACCCAGTACCCTGTCCAGCTGAATCTTAAAAGTGTACAGTGTTGGGGAATCCACCACTTCCATCGAGAGTTAATTCCAATAGCTGATTGTTCTTATTGAGAAAAATTTTCCTCTTTTGTTCAATTGGAATCTCTCTAGGAGGAACTAGTACCTGTTACACCTCACCTTTTCCACATGACTCCTTGTAAAAAGAGACTCACCATCTGAAGATGTTTTTTCTTCTTGTTCTCATCTTGAGAGGCAGGTAAGGAACGTTTGTTACTGCTTTGGTTGTCCTGGCTTGTTCCCCAGTTGGTTGAAATGGCGTTGCCAGTTTAGACCCCTCCCCCTCCACCTCACCAAGACGGCCAGCCCTGCTACCGCAGGCTCCTCTGCCATCCATCATAAGATAGGTAAGAATATAACACTATCATTTCTGCTTTTTTGGCATGGAAACCATGTTTAATTTGCCCCTATATAATATTTGCCATGTATAGAAGAAAACATAAAACAATTAAGTTAGCGTGCTCAAATAGAAAAGAGAGAAGCAGGGAAAAAAAAAATATAAGTACCTAAAAATATCTCCCCTGAGTTCATATATTTTTAAGCATCACACTTAGTAATAAAATAAGGATTTTCATTTTACTTTTCTCCTAATCAGCTATCAGAAGAAACTCCCAGAAGCTTTTGTGTTGACATTCAAAGGCTTTGTAGGCTGCTAAAGCTGCACATACTTCTATAGAAGACAGGAATTATATGCCTTACAAGCCAAGATTTTGCTGGTGCCAGCTGGGACGAGCTGTACAGTTGCTGTGTGAGATATCTGTAATAAAATTTTACTCACCTAGGGGGACAGCTGAACCACAGGTTTCCATCCTTCTTCTGTTGCTGTTGCTGTGTGTGTGATCTCTAGTGCATCTTTTTTTCTGTTGACATAAACATAGCTTACCAAAGAAGTATCTTCAGTAAGTATTTTAGAGCAGGCTAATACAGTTTCTTTCTCAGTGTTTCTTTAGAATCGAATTCTAGGCTTCTGAGTGACACCAAAGAAAACAAAACCATTTTGTTTCAGTGAATAAAATAAATGAAATACACTAATTCATATGAAAATCAAATAGTCGCAACTGAGATTTCCTCACACTTCAAACTCCCCTTAATTTTCTTTTGAGGGAAGACTTCACAGCAGCAATTTTAGATGCACAGCTGAAGCACAAGAGTAATTTCATTTGACTGTTGAAATAAAACAGCACTGACACATACTTGGGTGGAAAAGCATAGAGGGGGATTGTAACCATACTGAGGCTATCTCACTTAAAATCGAGAATTCCTCTGCCAACAAACAAGCAAGCAAAAGTATTCTTGTTTGTAACTTGCTGCACTGTACTTAAAATCAAAGCCTTTCTTGGATTTTATGTGTTGAACCTCTTACGTCATTGGAAGTCAGTTTTAATTTACCAAAATGGCCCCTGAACTGTAAAGGGATGGAAGATAGGATGCAGTTTGTGACAGCTCTATTAAATAACTTGCACAGTTTCTCAGCTTTCCAAGAAAATCTATACAGATACATATCTCAAACTATTTTTACTTTTAGGCATTCCAAAGATAGATGGAATGATAATGACTTACATGTATAAACACACTTTTTATACAGAAAGATTAAAAATATTTGTCATAAAATGAACATATAAAATAGCTTGACAAAGAGCAGACACATAGTCACATCTGTATTACAATTTCAGTAAATGCTTAACAACACTGAGAACCACTACAAAAAAGCATAATGGAGAGTAGAGAAGATTATTGTATCTAATTGAAAAACTGCATCAGGGAATCTGTTTTGTATTTAATTACTTATGCTGAAATGCTCTGCTCTATTCTACCCAGGTTCTGGTACAGCCCTCACCTGGGCAATATGTGAGTATATCCCAGAAGATCATTAATTGATGTGGCTAGCATCTGTCACATCTTATTCTCACTCCTTTCTTTCAAGTGGAAAATTATTTGAAGTTTTTTGATCTAGGAAGATGCATATACTTGTATAATTCATGCCTGAGATGCCATGGATATTTGTGATTGAAAGTAAGATCAAGCGAACTCTTACTGGATTTGAAATGGCAGCCGCTGAAATTCATGTAATGATGACAGTATCTGGGAGTTTCTTCTGTGCTTTGAGAGGGGACCACAGACAGCTTTATTCAAACATATTATGTTCCAGAGTAGAGCTGTTGTTTTGCTTGCTGGTTGGTTTGGCTTTGTGTTTGTTTTGTGTGTACGTGTGTTGTTTTTAAGTACTGTTTCCTTATTTACAGTAGCATAGGAGTTTTACTGTGCAATAATGCACTAAGATTCATTGGTATTTACCTCATAGGAATATATGAACTATGGATAATCACAGTGGTTAGTAAAATTTGGCAATGCTATCAATTTTCAGTATAACAGAATAATACTGAAAAAGAGAATAGAATGACTGTATATTACTACATTTTTTATTTTTAGGTTCATGTTGTGATGTCCTTTATAGATCTAAGAGTTTTTGAAGAGACTTTAATATTTGACTATATTGACTTACACTCTATTCATGAGTAACTAAAAAAACCCAATATACTGCCATAGAATGGTTAATTATAAGAATTTCCTTAATGCCAGCAGAATTTTTTTATTTTTTATTTCATCTTTAGTCTGTAGTTGGATATTTGTGACTGTGAGGAATCTATCAAGAAAAGTGAAACTAATTATTACCTTTTCTCCCATAACATGGTAATTTGAGAAGCTGGTGATGAAGCACTAGAAAAGAAAATGAGAAATTGAAGACGGCTGCTGGAGGATACAAAGAGATATCAGGCAGATCTGGAAAGAAAGCCTTGAAAAATAGATTTTATGAGATAAACAGAGTAACATGAGAAGAAAAAGATCTCATTAATCTCTCATGTTTTTCTCACTTTACAGATTGAGCACTAAAACAGAAATAATGCAGCTGTTTTGAGATCAGCAGTTTTGTTGCAAATAGAAGTATGAGGAAACAGTTCAGTGAGCACCAGAGTGTTACAGGGATAAGGATGCAGATTCTCCCTTAGCTCAGCCTTTCAAACCATTCCAGCCTACTGTGATTGTTCTTGAAAGGATAAGAGAGGCAGGGCTCCCAGACCCATGAATCATTTAGGAAAGTCAGTTATATTAAATTTAAAAAGGAGGAAAAAAAACCCCACTCCCTGTGTTGCAGTAATTCTGCTCCATTGTGGATTTACTGTATTCTAGCTTTAGGATGAGTCCTGCATGCTGTTTTGAATTTGACCATTTGATGGAATGTACTGTAGGGAAGACTTTCCTTTGCATTTAAAAAACAATACAAAAAGTAGAAAATTTTTCATTACTTTTTAATCTAATAAAGTAGTAGTGGTAAGCATAAAAGATACAATTTCTTTAAGATCACCTCTGAAATTTCCAAAGTGATTTAGAACTTTGTCTTTAAATAGAAATTCAAAGGTCAAGGAGAAACTTAAGGGTGGATGTATACATTCTGATGATACTGGCTAAATTGTGGACATCTATTCTATTGTTATCTTGTAAAGAGGATTGGGATGTCCTTCAGAACTGGTCCCCCCTCTTTTCTGCCCTTGCTCTGCAGTTACCCTGGGAGTCATCCAGACTTTAAGATTCTTTTCAAGGTCAAAGCTAATCAAAACCACCTTATCCTTCTCCACTCATTTGGTATCTGCACTGTCTGTTCCTTGCCTCAGAGACATGTAATACTGCTGCAATAGAAATTCTCACTGTCTGCTCTGTTCCGAACTCTAGTACCATGATGCCGTTGACAGCCAAAGGTACATGTTTTCAGCATGTTTGGAGGATGGCTGGTTCCTGTGGCCCAGTTTGAACCAGCTGTAGCAGGCCAGACGAGAGATGTGATGTGCTCCTTGAGGGAGCTCTTCTGTCTCTGTATTGCTGCTGTTGGAACATCTGCAGCTGCAACAGACCTGGCATGTTGATTTTGAACAGGAAGGCTTCAATGATCCTTCCTACTTGCATTTTCAAGTGGAGCAATTTCAAGAGTCTTGGTCCTGTTATCATGCAAGTAAGCTCACACTTTGTGCTAGTGAGAGACATAAGTCAGTATTTTTTCTCTTTAATGCTCCCCAAAGTTGTGTTACAGTGATTTCTGAGTGAGGAGGCACATCTACAGATTGTAACTGAACTGGGTTTGGCTTGATCTGTGAAATGCAGCATGGACCTAGGTAACACAAAGAGTAAGATCCCTTCTGGATGTGAACTGCAAAGCCTGTGTTGTCTCATGGAAGGAGAGCAAGAAAAAGTATAACGATAGGTGGAAAATGTGTGAAGAAAAGGTCTAAAAATCAAGGAATTAATGAAATTGTGTGAGACATAAACAAAGGAAATGAATTCTAAGAAGTGTCGGATTTTCATAAAGATTTTCATCAAGAAATGTAAGATTTCTCCAACATTCAAAACATGAAAATCCTCAAAATGAAGTTATTTCACTGAAAAATGGGCTTAATCTGTTGCTTCCTAGAGAAATATTAAAAAAACTCACCCCTGTAACAACTGAAAAAACACCGACCTGAATCAGGCTTTGAGACTGAGCAGAGAACTGCATTCAGCCTGTGGCAGCACTGCTGTATCAAATTTAATTCAGAGCATTTAATGTATAATTTTCTTTCTTGTCCACTAGTTTCAGATATTTTCTCTATAGCCATTTGAATGAATAAAAAATATGTCATTCATTTCTACCAGAGAGACACAAGAGACGGCTGCGTCAATGCTCCTCTCTTTTAAAAAGAACAACTGTGTGGTGCAGATTCTCATCTGGCAAGTATATCGTCATTCTTAAATGGTGTTATCATACTTTTCCTCTCCTTTCCTCTTTATATTGATCTTTAGAATAGACAAAATGTTTTAACCTTTGGAATTTATCACAATGGCATTTCTTGCCTTATCAATTCTAGTGGGTTGAGCTCTCTGTATCTGCATTGATATCTTTCCTATCTTCTTGCTTTTCTCACATTTCAAGAAGTGTGTCTTGTTGCAAAACTCTTGTTAGAAGACATATATAAATGTCTTTGGGTTTCTAATCTGAAAAAGAAGTGGCTACACTCTCCGGGAATTAAAATTAGGTCTCCAAAGGAAATAACTATTCTTCAGAAAATCCAGATGTCTAAAGAATGATTATTATCTCTGACATGATGGCATCCCTACCATGCCATTTACTGTTTTTCTTTTCTCTTTGGATTTGATCACATTTCTGCCAGAACATTTAGTTTTATTTAAATGCAATGACACAAACATTGCTAATCTGGTTTCCCTTCATTTGTTTGTGTACTTGCTGTCAACAGTGGTTTTATCAGCCATCAAAATCTAATTGAAATGGTAGTGCTGCATGTAGTCATCCAATAATTACGAAATAAATAGATTGAAATTTCAAATGCATTTGAAAAAAAAAGCCCCTAAAGTAACATAAACAGAATAAGGTAATTAAAGGGCTCCCTCTATGATTTTTAATTCTTTTAAAATGCATATTTATCTGAAGATATCACTTCTAAGCTCCAGAGGTAGATTACTATGCCTTGTTCCTGTATTTCGAAAAGAAGTCTGGCTGGATGGAGTTAATATGGAAAATTGTTCTGATAAATAGTACAAAAAAGCACTTCATCATCATACCACCAAACTATGCTTTGCTTTCTCTTCAGACAACTCCTGCAGTAATACACACATGACAGTTAATAATAGATTATGAAAAGCAGTGCCCTTTATCATCTGAACACCAAATCTTTAGAGGCTTGCAAATAGAACAGTCTGTTCAGGGATTGTAGAAATGTGACGTCAAAGGGCTGTTCTGCTTCTGATTTGAAATGTCTTCATGTTACTCTAGATACTCTACACCCTATCTTAGAAAAAATCAGGGGTGTGCATTGTAGCCCACAGACAACAGAGTTTTGCCTTAATGGAAAGCACATAGAAGTAGCATATTTAAACTTTTGGAAGAAAGGGTAACAGAGCTCTCAAAATANGTAGTCCTGTGATGGGTTGGCATAGCAACTATTTCTTAGAACTCTGTTGCTGCCTAAGTAAACAGCTAAAGCACTGAGAATGTCTCAGCTAAGCCGTGCCCGTCTGTAGTACCAGCATGTATTGTGCATGAACATTTTCTTCCAAAGACGGAGATATTTTAGTGGTGCTCATTTATGCTGCCATTGTTGTCAGTGCTTTTTATCACAAACGCTAACTTTCTTACTGATTTCATGATGTAATTTATCTAAAGATTCTATTTTTTTTTCAATTCAGAACATAGCTTGGCATAAAGAGTCTCAGCCTAGACACTTTTATATGCCCTTAGTTTGTATAATTTTTAATGGGATATTTTTCTGAATGCCAACAAAAGCTAAATGTGAACATAAATTAGTCATGGCAATCACTTAAATGAGCAACATGCCAGATTGGACATATCATGAAAGACTACTCCATAATTCAGTCTTTTTATGTGTATTTGTGGCAATTTTTATTAATTGTGTCACAATAACACATTTTTTGAATGCTAATCACTTAATCTGGTAGCCTTCTTGCAAAACATGCATTTAAATGTATATCATCTGATCTTGAAAAACAATTGAAGCTTGTGATAAAAAAGGTTTCATTCATGAATAGTTCATAATGAGTTTACAAAATGATTCTTTAAAATGGTTAATCATTTATAATGAAGTCTAACTGAATCATATGTGTCTTATAATCAGTTCAAACACCTATCAACATGGTTGTAATTATCTGCGGCAGATGGTACTAATGTCCATAATATACTGGTAAACTATTAATAAATACTGTATAGATGGCAATAATCTGCTCATTAGAAGTTATTATTGATAAATACAAGCTCCCTACTATTCTGTTAGAATCTTTAAAATATGGCTAACCATTTTAGTTAATAAAGTTTTGCAAACCATTTATCCATTTCTAATGAATGAAAGAATGTTTCAATTAGTGAATTCTAAGTGTCTGATTCCCAGCATGGAATGTTAGATTCTCTTTGATGTGGTTTCCCTGAACATTTTTCTCTGCACCTCTCTCCCTGGTGAGCTTGACAATTCATGCCATCAAGGCTCGATAACACACTCTCCTCTCCTCATGCTTTAATTTTTCTTTCCTAGGAACCTCTTAAGGGTACTCTTCTTTCTGCTGCTTAGAAAGGTATAATTCATGGGGGAAAGCCCTTGTATCCCACCTGAGAGCATTTGGTCACAGAGGATGGCAGGGAACCAAAATTGTTTTGCTCCTTCTCTGATATGTTTAGATACGATGTAAGATACAATGCCTGTTAAAATACATAACTACAGCATTGACAATGACTATAGCATTGTCTTTGGGTGGGATTTATTTCCCTTCACATTAGTCCTTCCCAGTCTCTTTCAAGGAAACTGCCTCTCAAGTCAGTGGGGAGAAATAAGCATCTCTGAATAGGCACATGATAAATTCAGAGAAGTGCCTTAGTGGGTTTGGTGATGGTTTAGTTCTCAAGCTTCTGCTGCCTATGGAAAGAAGCTGGCAACATGCTTTGGCTGTGTGCTGAATTCTAGATAATTGAAATTAAGTGACGTGAATATGCCACTGGTGTGTGATTCAGCTCAAGGTTAAAATACCTAAATTAAGTTATGTGTAAAGTATCTATGCACCTATATGTGCACCAGGTATCTAAAATTGTAGTTGGTAGTGGCCTGTCAACACACCAGTCTGGAGACTGAAGATTAGCTATCCTCTGTAAAACAAGCAGATATATTCCTTCAGATGAACAGTCCTAAGAACTTCCTTGGCTGTGTTGGTTATATTTCCAGTGATTGTAATAGGATTTTGAGCTTCTACATTACATGTTGTTGCCTACATTTTCAAACTACAGAACTGAGAGAATCTGAATTTTGCCACTCATGTCCAAATAGCATGCTTCAATGAAGAAGTAATCTGTGTTGACTTGCAAACAAAATACCCCGTAATAGTTATGGCTGTGGTCTGTTCCAAAGCCTGCTGGGATGCTGCATGACTTCCCTGTCTTTTATCAAATACTGTCATTACAATAAAAACCTTTAGCAAGCATGGTGTCCTGTAGTTTCTGTTTCATCATAAGCATGACAAAGCTACTCCCAAGATCTCAAATATCTTGGCTTAGTGCAGCACTGCTGCAGGGTGTGCAGTGTCACTGCAGTATGGAGGAATGGAACGCTATTCCTGTAGGGCTTCAGTGTGTACCTGAGGGAATTTATTTTTACTGACCTTGGGTTTACGATTCAGCTGACTTTATATATGATGCTGTGTTGGATTCTCGTCTCATCTGGGCGGTTCCAGTATTCTTGGGAAGCAGCAAGACTTCTCTCACAGCATCTGGATGTCTTGACAGAGTGTGACAGAATGATAGATGCAAGCGCTTGTAAATCTATGTCTTGTATCATTTGTTCTTAGATATGTTGTAGCCCCTACCTTGAAACTGCACATAGCAGACTTAGCTGATGCTTCTGTCTCTCTGCATTTTCTGCATTAATATCAGGCTAGAGATTTCACATTCCTGTTAAGTTGCTGTAGTTGTGCACTGCAAGGCTGCTCTGGATAAGAAATCAGCAATGTATTTGTCAGTGTCTTTCATGCTTACACTTTGCAGTTTCAGTAGCATACACTAAAGGCTTTCTGTGAGTGACAGTGTTTTTTAAAAAGCACTCCCAAGTGATTTATGGGCACTTCCAACTAGAATAGTTTTTCTATCTTTGACTATATTGTTTAAACTTTTTGCATGTAAACACTGCTTCAAGAAATTCCTTTTCTATTTTGACTTATTTGGATTTGGGTGATGCTAGTAATCCTGGACTTGACAACTCTCTTCTACAAGAGTACTGCCCTGTGTCCCATCTCACTAGCATCACAGTGTCAACAGTTTCTTTGTTCACATCCCTGTATTGATACATTTAAAGGGTATGTTTTATTGAACTATTTGTCATATGACATCTTCTTTCAGCAGTAGCTTCAAAGATTTGCACACACGGGTTGTTTCCCCCTCCCCATAAATGCATTTTGTAATTACCGTTATTATTTATATATACTGTATTAATTATTTGTAGTCTTTGAATAATTAGTATCTCAAGTATGGACATTTCTCACTTTGTATTTACTCTTTGAGATGTTGGGGGAAAAGGGCTGTTCTATGTGACCTATACTACAGAGAGTATTGCTCACCATGAAGTCATCTTGTACTTACACAGTTTTTGACTGATTTCCCTGTTTCTTGTATCATGCAAAAGAACTTACAACTGGGGTCTGCTATACCCTCTACAATAGTGTGTCTGTCCAACATCGACTTTGATGTAGTTGGATTAATTTTCATTCCAGGGAACATCCTCAGACAATTTGGATACACTTCTGTTGTGCAGAATGTGGTGAGGTAGATACTTTTGCTACTCAGGAATACTTGCCAATATCTGTCTTTTAAATTTTGGAATTTGGCACCAGGTCTTTTTCCTGTGATTTTTAATTTTTGCTTTTGCCTCGGCAATATTTCATTACTCTAGACATTTGGCAGTGAGCACATTTTGTGTTTTATTCAAATAGCTCGAGTCTATTCAAATGTGTTTTTTGCCTGACATTTCAATATCTACCACACTACATAGCCAACGTATATTCTCTGACTTTCACAAAGATGTCTTTATCTATCCCATCCTTATTTGCCCCTCTTCTTGGTATAATTTTTTTCTTCTAATGCACTGGATATTTTAAAAGAAAGGTGCTGTTCCAGCAACATTGCTTCAGCTATCTTCATATGTAACACAGAAGAAGCCTTTTCAGGTTTTCTAAAACATGCTAACCTTTGGCAAACAAGTACCACCGTGGGTTTGCCTGCTCTGTGTGTTTGGGGTCTCTATGTTTTTAAATTTTGATTACACTGAATCATTGCTCTCAGCCTGAACTCTACTAAATATTTTAATTAACTCCTTTTATCTGAAAGCATTGTTTGGGTGTTAAAAAAGACGCTTGAAATTCCAACATTAATACATTTCTTTGGTTTTGTGCTTGCAGTTGTTATTGAAAATATCATCATATGATTTTAAAACAGGTTAGCCTGACTGCAGGCTCTTTTGCTCATGTAATGCTAAGGAAATCTTCATGTGGTCAACTTGTCATCTGCTCTTAAATTGCTCATGTTTTCTATCATCTTGTCTTTGCAGTTGATGATAGTCCACACTATGTAAATAATTTATTTTTGCTAATTTCCACTGCGTTATTGTGATATATATGCAGAAAAAAAAAAATTCCTATGCATCAATACTTACTTTTTGGACTTAGCAGACTGATTTCTCTTTACTGCAACAATTCTGTATGTCATCATATGCAAAGCATTTCTGCTACTGAGCTCGCAAGTCTTCCTTGCAGCCTCAGCTCTGCACTTGGTTGTGCTTAGTCTTTTGGATTACATGCACCTGTTGCTTTCTGTAAAGCTTCTTTGGGATGCCTGAGCATTTACATTTCAGCTGCTCTGTTTCGTCTCTATTTCTGGTTTATCACATGTTGTCTTCTTGCTTGAGCTGACCCCAGCTGGCACTCACCCAATCGTTCACTCACCCCCATCCTCAATGGAGTGAGGGCAAGAAGCAGAGGGCAGATGTGAGAAAAACTTGTGGGTCAAGGTAAAGACAGTTTAATAAGTGAAGGGAAAACCATGGGAAACATGAGAGGATGCAAAGGCAATCACTCACTGCCTCCCACTAGGAATTCTGATGCCCAGTTAGTCTCTCAGCAGTGGCTGTGCTGGAGAAACTCCCTTCCTTGGTGTTATTGCTGAACACGACTTTGTATGGTTTGTGATAAGCTCTCAGTCAGTTTGGGTCAGCTCTTCGCCCTCCCAGCTTCTTGCCCATACCCCAGCTCACCTGCTGTGTAGCTCAGAGTGAGAAACAGGGAAGACCTTGACATTGTGCAAGCACTTTTCAGCAACAGATGAAACATTGCTGTTCTATCAACACTGTTTTTGTCACAAATCAAAAATGCAGAACTGTATGGGCTGCTGTGAAGAAAAGTAACTCCAGTCCAACCAGATCCAGAACATTCCTAAAATTTCTGAATCACACACCAGCCATCCTGTGAAATTTAATGATATATTTTTTATTTTTTCAGTCTTAATTTTAAATTATTGAGAAAATTCATGCAACATTTTTGTTTCTACTTAAGCCTTTTCAAAGGATTTGTTTTATTATTTAGAATTTTCTTTGAGATACATGCATTTCATTAAAGCTTGGACCAGGCATTGCAACTTATGGAACATATTTTGGGCTTTTCTACACTGAGGAGTATAATAGTGCTTCTCAGACTCAGGCTCTGATCAATCTGTCTGCTGCACTGTCATTCCAACTTGGTAACAACATTTTCCCTCCTGTTTTTCATGCCCTTGTTCTTGTATGAAAGAAATCTGAATTTGAAGGAGGAGCATGGTGTGTTTCAGTTTTGTCTTCCAGCTTGAGCAGTCAAGGGAAAGGACAAAATGGCACAGTCTTGGCCTCCAATCTTGAAACATTTTTAATCTGCATCCTTTTTATATGGATTACTTTCCAGTTTTTTCTGTGTAGGCTAAAGATCAATTAGTCAGGGAATGTTCTTCTCATGCTTATCTCTTTATGGGCCTGAATTGTGCCCTTTTCTTTTCTAGTTCCTTTTTTATTTTTTTTTTCCTGGTTCTTTTTGTTTCTGATTTTGCATTTCTATTGGAATTCATTTCTCATACAAAGTGATCAAAGAGGGGAGAGAGAGACAAACAGAGGGTTGGGAGTGAAGTGAAGAGAGGAGAGGAGCAGAGCAGAAAGCCAGCAATGCCTCCAGATCTTATTTCTTCCTTTATTACAGCTGTTGTTTACTATCAATAACCTCCTGGAGCAAGAATTCTGTAAGGTCCTACTGATCTCAGTATAGGGCCACCCTGTCAGGATGCTATTTATCTTGGCAAAAAGAAGTATGAATCCAAGATCTGAATTCAGCTGCAGCAATAATACAAATATCAAGACCAACTGGGATCTGTATTTAATGATGATGATGATGGTGATGATGATGATAATAACAATAATAAAGATAATAATAATAATAATTACAACAATAGTAATTTAAGATCTACTATTGGTTTCTGGTCTTGCAGTTTACAGTCCCTGTCCTTGCATTACCAGTAATTTATCTTACTGTTTTACAGAAGTGCTGAAAGTTTCCATTAGTGCTTGTAAATAGGATTAGTATGCTTGTCTGAAATGTGTACAGAAGCTGTAGTGAAATAAACTGTTTCTTTTCATGTAGTTTTTACACCTTGTATTTTTGTGTTAAGACAAAGTGTTCTCTGTACTAGACCATATGATGGAAGTTTGAATATTATTTTGGAAAAGTAAATGCTTTGGATACTGACACCTATCAACCAGCCGTCTTGCATGTGACTATGTGCGATGTGACTACATTATAAAAGCTTTAATATTCAAATGTCTTACCTGTTCATGGTGTATGATACTGATTGTACATTTTTTGTGATGATGGAATGCAACTGCTCTGAAGGAGGTATTTTGATGTATGATATTGATAGAGATTAAAACTCCTGTAGTTTCTCCTCAATAACAACAGATTAGAATTATTATGATCTATTGCTCTCAACAATCTGAAGACTTTTTTGTTTGTTTCTGTTTAACAACATAAAGAATGGGGAAGCACAGGCAAAAGAATATCTGAAACCTGGGAAAAAATATAAACTAAGAAATTCACATTTTAGGTTTCAAAACTATTGTTTCAGAAAGTATGTATTGATTTCGCAGTCCTGGGAAACAACAGCGAGGCAGAGCTTTGGTAATGACATACCTACATCTAATTCTTCTAGTGCAAGCAACAGCAATTTCAGAAGTGCAAGGTAAAATTTTGTCCCATTCCTGATGAAATCTTAGAGAGAGGAAAAAAAATGCCTACCAGATATTATTTTTTTTCAGCTTTAATGCTAATCGTCTACTCTCCTGTATCTTTCAAAAGCATGAGAAGCAAGTCAAGAGGGTGTTGCAGAGTGGAGTGCAAATGTTTTGTTGAATTCTGGGTGGCTGAGGTCAGACAGTACTCTGTGTAGGGTGATGTGATGGGGTTACAGAATAGGAATACTGCTGGCAAGAAATGAAAGTTGTGAAGGGGGAAAGGCTCTAAGGGTCTTGTGTGAGATGCTGCAATGGCTTAAATGTTAGGTGTCGATGCAGACTGAACATGCCTGGGGCTAGAAAGCTCAATCCAAAAAAAAAGACATAATGTTGAGTTTTACAATGCCTAACTTTTATGCCTCAGACTTTGGATTGCAGTCCAGGATTCTCTAAGGCATCTGCACTCCGTGCAATGTGCAGGAAGAGACAAACACCTGCAGAACGTATTCACAGTAAATAGCATAGTGTACAGATGCTGTCTAGAGGCAATCCATAAAGAAACATGGAAGAAAGGGATGTTTCTGAATGCCTCCCTCTTTCTAAAGTCCAGACATACAGATATTGTGTTTTTCGCAGCTAAATCTGTAAAGCAAGCAAGAAAAAAATCTAAGCATATATTTTTATCTTTGTTCTATATGCATCATACCTTTCAGAGAAATCAGCAATTGTGTTTTGTATGGAAAGGCTACCAGTTAAAGATATAGTCTGCCAAGAGCTGTACACGGCAAGAAAAGTGGGTTGGGGTCATGTGTGTGGTTGTCTCAAGGAAAAAGCACGAGGAAACTATTGCATGGTGTGGCACATGGTAGTGACTGGAGAGCACAACTCAAGATTTCTCTAGGGTCAATTATAAAAACAGGAAACATTTCCACATGCTGGCTTTGGAGATACCCCCTGGCTAGAGCTCATGTAGTTGGTGTGTCATCCTGCAGAGCAGAGTTGTGCCAAGGAACGAGCTCAGATACCCAAAGCAGTGCCGGAAGTGACAGCTGTGACTACGCCAGCAATCCCAGCTTCTCAGCAGAGCTAGATAGTTTTAAAATGTGCTCTGTTGATAGTTCTATACTCCTTCTTGCTCAAGAGATAGCCTCAGTGATGAGGGTATTCCAGGGTTTTCATACCACACTCCATTGCTTGTTGGAGACATGCCTGAAATGTCCTGATTTGCTATTGACTGCTTCATTAGACTGGTCTGTATTTTCATACTGACTACAGTAAGGTGTTCAATGCTTCAGGGTAAAATACCACCCCATGCCTTTTTTTTGCCATTTGTTGGGCTGACTGGTACCTATCCATTATAAAAGCATTATCTACAATCTTTAATAATAGCTGAAATAGCAGCAACAATAGCGATAATTGGGGTTTATTTTTGTAGAGAGGAACCCTTTCAATTTTTTTGATCATTTTGTTATTGATCTGCCTTTCTTTTTGTTTAAAACCTGGCAGACCCTTGGGGACCAGAGTTTGCAACACTTATGGAGAGCTGCAAATACTGTTTCTGTGTATGGGGGTCTTTTCTTTCCTGGTATTTTTGAAAGACAGGCTCTTGATCACACTAGCTGGGATCTATTGATTTACACCTTTAGGCTCAGCTCCTGACAAGTCATCCTATGTTCTGTAGGCTGTATAAAAAAATGCTATTGAATTCCCATGTGTTGATAAATTCTGTGAAGACGGATACACGTTATTAAAAGAACTTCAGTGATAATACTTGTAAAATCTTAGCATGTGGGCTAGGCATGGCTTTTGTGACACGTATAGTCCCACCAATGATCCTGCAGTTATCCAATGCATATTGCTGTCCACACACCCAAACACTGTGCCAGTCTATCAATCTCTCCTCTTTGCTTTTAAAGCTCTGAAATTCAGGGTGAAAGGTTCCACACAAAAGCAGCCTCCTTGTTTTAGAGTACTGGGAGGGAACTTAAAAAGAGTCTTCCATGAGCTCACTCACACTCACACTGTTGATCAATGGCTTCTAAATTTTCCTTCCATGATGAAGCAGTTAATATTCTGCTAATATTTTTGGTGAAATACTGGAATACCTGGAAGCATTGTCTGCTGAGTGTTAGTGCTGAGGTGTTCATCAAGTACTTACTTGTTATCTTAAAACAGGATGGTCAGCAGAGAGTTTCTTCACTTGTGTTGTTGTTAAAATTATGTCTGTATTACTTTGGCTTGAGTAATGTAACTTTCATTACATGATGTGAGCACCTGAAAAGTGTAATGCCTACAAAAGCATTTCCCACTTAAATAAAAAAAGGGTGAGTATGAAAACTTCACACTGCTTTTTTTCTTTTCGTTTTGTAGCTAAATCTCAACATTATAAAAATTGCATTCTGCTTCATTCTGAGTAGAAGGTTTTAGTTTCAGTCTGAGTAAAATGAAAGGTTCTGCAAATTTATTGTCACAAAAAAAAAAGATTTATGTACTGAAAATTAAGGTATTTTCCTTTTCCATATATCTAGCTTTTATGAGTTCAACTTAACATTTTTCAATGCAATTTTCATTTCAAAATGGAAAAATACATTCAAGTATCTTAGTTTTTCTAAATTCAACATACTCACTTGAGCAATACTTGAGTAGTTTAAATTTGCTTATAACTTCATTTTTCATCTTAATTTTTTTTGCCTTACAGGGTTTGCTCAGTCATAATTTGTACTTGCAAGTTTCTCTGGAGATATGAAAGAGCTAGTGGCAAAATCCAGTTATCCTGTTCATATAGATAGAGTGATCTCTTACTTGACTTATTCTGATGAAATTGTTCCCTTGCTGAAAGCATCTAAGACAAGATGGCAGACAGCATTCTTTATTTCCTTCTTCTCAGGAAAGTTGAGAAAGTTTCACCCATTCTATCATCCTGTCTGATGAACAACAATTAATTGGAAAACTATTTAGGTGCAAGAGATGTTATGTGCTAGATTCATTTAACTTTTACATTAATTGTTGGCAGCTTGCCATTCTTATCACTTCTTTATTTGAATTTGCCCTTGCATCCTTATGCAAATTTTGGGTTTTTTTTTTTACTATGTTTCTTACATGAAAGACAGTTTTGTTTTCATTTTTTTTGTAATTAATTCTCATAAAAAATAAATTGTCAAGATGTAATGCTTCATTGATGTTATCCTTCAACTTAATTATGTTATAAGATGATCAGAGGCTGATTTCACAAGTTTTTTGAATTTCAGCTATATTTTCAGATATTTTCCAACTACCACTGAAAAAAGTCAAAGATGGGAAGTAACACCTCTAGATCTAGACACTGCAAATTGCTTGCCCTCATGTGTATGGGTACATCTAACTCCTCTGCAAGTGTTTTTGTTGTCTGTGACCAAAATCCTCACGTCCATATTTAGATGTTACTGTGTTAAGCAGAGTAGGTTTGGCAGGAGCTGGTGCAATACACATAACCATGGAGTTAGCTGTAATATCCATTTGCAAAGCTGGCTCAGGGAAATGAGACTACGAGCATAGGAGCAACGAATTCCTTCAATTAACATAAATCTGTGCCTGATTTGTGTTCCAGATGCAGTTCCTCTTGTCACAAATATGAGTTCTTTTTCTAGCAGGGATTTTGTTCTTGCTGTATGAGGTAAACACTAATATTTACCTTACAGACATTGTTTCCAAACATTGTCTTTTATTTTGGTAGGCCTAACTGGTCTTACTGTAACTTTCTCAATATTTTTTCCTATGTTACCTCTGAGTTCACCATGTGTGGTATCTTCAAAGAGTTTCACATAAATCTGAGAGCACTAATTTTATCTGGCTTCAGATAAGATTAGTGACAGGTGATAACCATTCCAGTCTTAGGAGCTGGGACCACTTTCTGCAGCTCCCCCTCCTGAGCAATTATTCTGAGGATCACGATCTCCATACTTTTCTAGGGTACTTGTTAAAAATTCAGTTTGATGTACCAATACCTTACACTTTAATCTGTACTACCTCACTCCTGTCAAGTGTTCTGGAGAGAGTCAGCAACCTTCAAATCTTTCTTAGACTTGTGTTTGATTTGCAGATCTGATCGCCATAATAAAAGAAATATATTTTTTTATTTTTAGGGAATGGGATACACTTGTTCCAGCTTAGTCACATTACTGGCAACTGCATTTTAGCAGCTAGTGAACAAGTTTTCTAAAAATGCATGCTTCACTTCTCTAGAGACTAAAAAGCAGTAGATGCTTGTGAACACCTCCAGGGGGAGATCCTGTCAGCTGGAGTTTCACATGCCTAAGTTTTAACAGTACATGCCAAACAAGCAATTTGTTTTCAAATACTGTTGGCCTCTTGCAGTTAAAGACGTGAGCTGTGCAATATCCAGTTACTAAGGCTACAGGGAGTCTCCTTCTGTGTTTGACCGTACTGACAGGCAGGTCTCATTAACAGTTAAGACTCATTAGAAGATTGGGACTAGACTGCTCTTACTGGAGTGGATGTGTATCTGGAGACGACTTAATTTCCTTTTCACTGCTAAAGCACCTTTGGACTAGGGACTCTTTTCTTAAGATCTTTAAAAGTGTTTATGAAGGTTTGCAAATATCTGCCTTTGACTTTCTTTCCACAGAAGCACTCCTGTTCTGCCTACAAATATACTTTCATACTTTACCTTTCAAGGACTCCTTGTATTTCTTCCCTGTCATTTTGGGCTAGCATGATGATCACAGTCTTAATCGCATCAAAAACAAACTCATAACCTTTTATGACTTGCAATGTTTTCCAGGTTCATTAGTCCCAGGAATCTGCATGCTTGATTGTTTAATTTGAAATCTGTTGTTCTGTTTTTCTCCAAAGCTTTCCAGAGATATAGGTGATATTCTTCTGCCTTTTTTTCTCTAGACCAAAACATGAGCTTTCTGACTCTTAGAACATTCTGTGCCATCAGAATCAAAAGACAAAGTAAATGAACTAAGGTAGGCCTTTCACTTAAAAACATCTGCCAGAAATCTTTTGATATATATATAGTACAAAATAATTATTGGGTAGTCTAAATACTTCAGTATTGTTTTCCTTTTACTTTTCTAAAAGACTTGCATAATTCTTTTTACCTATATTTCGGTAAAAACTTGAGACCTCTTTTTCTCTTCAGTGACCACAGAGTGTACTCAGTGGCCATTCTAGTGACTGCATGATCTTAGAGCAATGAGCTGGAGTCATTCTTGAATGACCTGTATTAACTCTGAGCTTTCCTTTGTTCCTTGAAAGAGAATGTCGAACTTCTAGAATTGTTTTGGTCTCTCATACCTCTAATAAATGCAGTATTGCCATAATGTTAGAATTCTGCATGAATCTTTTTATAGTATACTTTTACATCTGCATCTTTTACTTATTAGGCCAAATCCACCTTCAGTTCATTTAAGATCATTATAATCGATAGTTATGATCCTTTATGGAACCAGATAGTCGAAACAATAGCACCCCCCACCCCAAATTCAGCCACCTGTCCCTATCCATAGCATCAAGAGAATGTACACGTGCCCATATGGATGAAGGAGCTTTGCTAGTTACTGTTTTTGAAGATGTGCATCTCTGTGAGAGAGATGCAACTCCAGAGAAGCAGATAGGCAAGGCTGTAAGCAAGGATCAGATGTATTTTGAACAAATCCCAAGAGTGCAGCTTGAAGAAAAGGTAAGAGTAAAAGCTTTCAAGAAAAGTTCTGATTGAAAATAGCACTAACAACTGTGTCCAAAAGCAATGTTTAAAACATTTTTAATTTCTTTGTTTATTTCTTGCTAATTTCCTGCTTTGTTATGAAAAGCAGGATCTGAACATTTTCATAAAAAAACAAGATTGTCAAAGAAAAATCTGACTCTATTACCAATTTCTCTTTGAGATAGAAACCATAGTTGCATCTTGTTCAGGTAGAAGGTAGACACAAATATATGTGTATGTATGTGCATATCTCTAGCTTTCTAATGCTGATTTTATAAAAGTAAATATAAATATAAGTAAATAAATATCAGAAAATTTAGTCTGAATGAAATGATCCGTATTCCTTAAGTCTCTATGCTTTTTATTTACCAATTACACATTACTTATTCACTATCTGTTTCTTACTCCATTACAAAAGCAGTGTGTCAAAATATTGTTTATTGGTCTGTGCTGTTACGGAAGAATGTGCCAGCTACAAAACATAGACAGGAGCATGTGAATTATGGAGACTTATTTTCCTATATAATCTTTTTCCATCATAAACGTAGATAAGCATAGCATTTGGTCTTCATTTGGACTTTTATTTATTGCTTATTATTAAGGAGTTGTGGCCTTTGAATTGGTTTTCATATTCATTTCTGTATAAGTTTGTGCAGATATTATTTTTATTTTTTAAAAGAGATTGAAATCGGATTGCTCTTTCAATAAATAGCTGAATACACATTTACCTTCTGAAGCATTAATTGTCTATTTGTTTAAATATGTATTAGGCCTTTTCTAAAATATATATTAATTACTGGACTGCTAGTTCATAACATAGCTCTTGACTAACATGCAATTCTGCAGTTCTAAAAAGTTTTTATCATGTCAGTACTTTTTCATTTAACACTGCCATTTGGAAGTTTCTGTACTAAGACAAAGTCCAGCATACATTAACATCATGACATACCTATTTAAGAGCAAAATGAGGCAGTTTCTAATTGACGAAGAAAGACAAAAATTTGCCGTCTAAGTTTCTCTGTTGGTATCCGAGTATTGCAGAACTCAGATTTATCCCCTTCCTGCTTTTCCCATGAAGTTGTGAGCTTGTTTTACTGCATTAAAACCTCATAGTAAAAATCCACCTGCTGAGTAGGCTCTTTTCCTCTTAGTTCTGGAGAGCACAGTCTGTTCAGCTGGGTTTCCCTTAGGAAGACTGGAACAGTAAAATGATTCCCCCCTCCTGTTTGTTGTCTTCTAGCAGACAGTTCTAGTAAAGCTGCAGAGGTATGTATTTAATGTTTGCTAATAGAGGACTTCATATTTATTGTGGTATGCTTGAACAATCACTCTCTGACTTGTATCCACCCTCTACATCTTGCCTTATGCATGCTGAGGGTATGTTGTTTCCTTCTTGCTTTCTTTGAAGTAGTACAGCAGATCTTTGTTTGGGATGCTGAAAGTTAACCTAGGGCTTTGCAAACTGACAACTTTGGCCTGTGGTAATAAGGGTTTTCCTTGCTTTGCTCTAAAAATATAAACATTTTACTGTTAAGTTGAAGGTTTGCACCTCCACTTTCAGCCTAGAGATTCTTAATACTGTATTGCTGAAGCCTAGTTAGATGTGTAAAAAAGAGAACATGCAATGACAAGACCTTCAGGTTGGAAAGTGGCTTCACCATTGCCTTTACTAAAGTTTGTGTGGATGCTGCCAGAACCCTCCCCTTCACTCTTCTGCTCACTGAGGAAAGATGGTACCATCCTCCCATGAGTACTGTATGTTCTATGCAAGAACATGGCAGGAGTTTCCTTTAGCTGGCTTTGTATGCTTGTAAAAATGAATGTGAGTTGTTATTCTGCACAGACCTAGCACTGTGATAGTCTTCTGGTATGGTGTCTTACCTCCAGTGAAAATTGGATGGATTAATTTTAAATGGATATAATTTCTGTAAAGAGATATTATTATATGATATTATTGGCATAAAATACCTCTTATTGAATTTCCACTGGGATTTTTTCCTTCTTTTTAATGAATGAGATGCTTCTCTATAAATTTATTTTATATGAGAGCAGTTCTGTAGAAAACTGAAGCTTACAGGATTCCAGTCCTCATAGATCTTTGCATGCAGGCTTCAAAAATGATATTCATCATTTTCAGAGATAAGTAGCACTGACTGGCGTTCACATGGATACCATTGCTTCTTGTGGGAGAATATCATTGACAGTTGTATGAGGTTGATTTGAAAAAGCTGTCATTAGTAATAGCATCTTATTTTTCTGTCCAAAATTTGCTAACAAACATCCTGCTTATGGAATTTAAGATATGAATAGTGCTGGCTTGTGAGAGAAGGAGCTGGCTTTTGCTGTACACACATATACACTTTCCTACTTGTCTCTGCCAATACACCATAATCTTGATTAGTGATACAGCCTGATGTTCCAATCCTTCACATCTCCTGAGTCCAGATTTCCAGCCATGCAGAACTGTGCCATATTTGGAGGTTCAGTGGGGTGTGATAAACAACTCATTTGAGACTAAAAGCGGTATTTGAATTTGGATCTCCTGAGGTTAGTTCACTTATAATTTATGTTATCTAGCTCATTCATGACAAAGATTTTCTGCACCAGAAACACCTTGACAGGTGTTAGTACAAGACACCATAGTTACAATTAATGCAACAGCTTTATTAAATTTGACATTGACATGTGTATTAATAATCCTTGGACTGGCATAAGAAAATCACTGAGATATAATTTAAAGGTTTACTTATACATGTGCATATTTGTGCTTAGTGTATCACACCTACAGCCCTTTTTCTTTGTCTAATGCCTTCTGTCGCATCAGTATTATAAAGCAGATGTTTATTATAAATTATACCTCTTTAATATATGAGTATGTAAGGATGCAAAGTGAGTTTATGACTTTTCAAGATTGTGCCTAACAAATTAAATTACATATTAACATCAATCCTACAGATTCATTTACAAATAAGATTACCTGAAGTGCAATATTGCATAATGGAATACTAAAACTCTTAGAGAAAGAATTTACAAACAGTTGAAGTACCGAAACATATCAAGTCTAAAAGAGACAAAAGACTGTTAAAAACTCCCCATCATACTCATTTCTTCCCATTAATACTCTTGCTATCAACCTTCACTGCTGTTAAAAAACTGCACAAACTTTAAAAAACAGTACTCAAAAACTGTGATCTTTTAAGCCGTGGTCTTTTGCAAAATGCTGCACTCTTCTTTTTGTTTGGAAAATGAGAAAAAGTGTAACATGAATAAATCTGAAAAATACATGTTTTTATGTGTGCCTTTTCCATAACTGCAAGAAAAAAAAAGTATTCTCCTCCATTAACAGAGTGAAAGATTTCTGCATTGTTTCTTAATATTCTTTTCCACTCTCTATTGTATTAATTCTGTCCTATTCTGGAAAAAAGAAAAAGGGAAATTTTTCAAATTGTTGAGTTTGTATGACATGGTAATTTGAAATTTAAAAAATAATTTGAAAATGAAAAAATTACCTGAAGTAATTGTAATTGGTTGTCATGATATGATTTCATCTGTAAATCTGTTGATTGCACTTTAACCCTTGCTGAGTCGGTGGCTTTGAGTCCAGCTATAACAGTAGTGCAGAAAAGTTTAACCCCTTTCTTTTTTCCAAAATTAGTGCGTGTAAGTAGCTTAACATGTGTGAAAACAAATAGAATTTTTAGAAGGAGTCAGAAGGAAATGTAACCAAACTAGGAAAAAGAATGTTCACAGTCATTTTAAAAAGATGAGTTTTTAAATTTTTTTCAAATTTTCCTTTAGGAAAAAGTGGCATTCCTTAAGTTCATATATTTTGAAATATATTTTTATGAAGAGACTAACAGATGTACCACACAGAACAAACTTGCAGTGGTGGTGAGTTAAGTGACCTTTCAGTCCAAAATTAAGGGAAAAAGATAACATGTTTCTTCTGACCCACTTCATATAGATGAACTGAGGTATTTGAGTTCTTTTTGAGATGCTGTTTGACTTTTTATCCTTTTTATCTTTTTCTAACTTTAAATTTGTTACTTCTTAGCTTTTGAATTTTAATTTACATACTGGGGACTCTGGTATTATTTGTTCTGTTAGTCTTTCTCCCTCTTTTTCTCTCTTGGTCTTGTTTTCTTTATTTGGCTGGGATTTATATGACAAATTACAGATGTCTACAGTGAAGGTGTGCAATGTGGATGTCCATGTCTGAACTCCTATGACTCACCCTAAAGAAAGCAAGACACTACTGAAGTACAGTTTATCTCATCCTAATGCAAACATTTAAAGTGGGTCAGAAGAAACACCTTAAAAAAGCCTGTTCCTCTCTATTGACTGCAAAAGGTGACAAGGAGGAACAATAGAAAGGGACGTATCTAATAGCAGGAGTCTAAAAGTAGTAGAGGCATCAAAAAGGAAGTGATATGCAACACATTTTGTTATCTACTCACTTATGTAGTATTAATTCCCATGAGTGTTGCTGATGCAAGCTCAATCTCTGTCATAGGGAAGGCTGCTCCTTCCAAGTCTCACTTGGATTGGATTGTGGTTGGATTTTTTAGAGGAGCTGCTGCATCTCCATTTTGTTGGGGTGCAGGAAGGAATATCAATATTGCCTAGTGATGAAGGAAGGGAACAAATACAGCTCATTACATATTTTTAATCCAGTTTCTGGTAGAACAAATGCATTTCAACGGAACAAATTCTGATGAGAAATTTTTCTTTTTGGCTTTGGCTCTCCACTTGGAAAGAAATAATTTTTGCATTCTAACCATTTTTGTACTAAAACTCAAGTGAGATTGGAGTGATAGGGGAGAGTAAAGTTGAGCTATGATTTCTTTCAATTAAATCAGTTCTCCTTGCACTATTTTTATTTTTTTCTTATCAGAGAAAAAGGGTTAAAAGCCAACATTTAAATGTATTTTCTTACCTTCTTAAGACAATGCTACAGCTAGAAGGTTGGAGATATAAGCAATGTTATTCCTAACAGTACCTTTCCAGGTCTTCATATGCCAGATTTCTTTTCCATTCCTAGCAAAAGTGATCTTCTGATCTATTATTTAAGACTCTGTTTCTAACCAGTCCTCTGCTTGTATCTTAGCTTGTGGCTGTGTTTTTTCTGTCAGGATTCCTAATGCACAGCAATTGTTCATGAAATGTTTGAAGTTGGTTATGCCTTCTGTTTTCATTTGGGAATATAAACAGCATTGTATCATTTGGGATAAAGGTGGGGACCTGTGAAAATACCCCAGTGGAACCATCCAACCGAAACAATAGCAGTCACCAGCAGGAACATTTGAGATACATACCAGTGTGGAGGTATTTTCTTGGGTTTTGTGTTTTTAAGGCTATGACAGCTTGTGACAGAGAAGCAAAAGCTCAGAGAAAGGAGGAAAGAAACAGGCTAGCAAGGAAGTAAAGGACATGTTTTCAGTAGCTGGATAACAAAATAGAGGAAAGTCTGAAAGTGTTATTTTTGAAGCTGAATGTTGTCTACTGTTGGGAGGAAAGGGTTAAAACTGGAAGACTTGTCAGAGGAGGGAATAGTGTCACTCAAAGTGACCTTGCATCTGTGAACGCTAAAAATGTCACTGTGGGAAAACCTCATTTTTTATGCCTAGTTTTGTCCAACTTCTCCCTGTTTTGAGAAGTAGAATTCCTGCATAGAGAGAACACACTCTTACAGACATGCCTGAAGCTCTTGTTATAGTGAGGTGCAGAGTGCCCCTCATCCACCCCTGCTGCCCTTCAGGATGAGCTGAGCCTAACTGAGCCTGTGTCCCCCCGTGTGTCTCTGCTGCCTGGAGTTGTCAGCGAGGTAGTGAAATAAATCTACTCTTTGCATTTCAGCTGTGGTTTGATGGTTGCCTTTGGTTACCTGTATGTGTCGATTCACACACCTACCAAGAGCTGGAGGCACTTAGCAAGGGAACTGCCTTGTCTGATTCCAGTTGAGCGCAAGAAAACTGTGGGATGTGCAATTTGTTGTAGATAGAGAAGATTGAATCAAACATATCTGAACCATCAATATGTTCCTCTAGTTGATTTTCTCTTCCCCAAAGCACTGTAAAATTAGATTAATTGATCAAGTCAAATAATCTAATAGTACACAGGGGAGTAGAATAGTTGGCATTGGCCTAAATGCACAGATGAAAACAGTAGTTTCCAGCAAATACTCTTTTTGTGCCTGTTTCTTCTCTCATTTTAGCACTTGAGAGGCCTGTGGGCTTTATTGTCATTCCAATATCTAACCACTCACTAGCTGCACTGGTGGCAATATATTTTTTGTAGGTTGAAGTGATCCTCCACATGTGTTTTACTGCACTAAACCTGAGGGATTACATTTGTTCATTTTTTTTCCTCTAGCTGCTGTTGTCTTTCTTAGATTACCCCTGTATTTCTTATCAGCACAAAACTTGGGCATTCTTCCTCATGGTATACCCTGATGAGGGCATTAGATGCAAATATTTTGAATGTCAAAGTCTTCATTATTGAAACACTTGAAAAGCCTCATTAGTAAGAAACAAAACAGAAACACCTACATCCATTTTACTTATCTGTGTCACCTCTGACAGTTCAGAAAGACAAACATGTTTCCCCTCTATTACGGGCATCATTCAAATCATAAAGCTTGAAGGAAAACAAATGCAAATAAATACATGAAACTTACTAAAATATTTAATTATGGCTTTAGCCTAACATTCCAGCTGAATATGAGCCAGCAGTGTGCCCAGGAGGCCAAGAATGCCAGTGTTATCCTGGTCTGTATCAGAAATAGTGTGGCCAGCAGGACCAGGGCAGTGATTGTCCCCCTGTACTCGGCACTGATGAGGCCACACCTTGAGTCCCATGTTCAGTTTTCAGCTCCTCACTATGAGAAAGACATTGAGGTGCTGGAGCATGTCCAGAGAAGGGCAATGGAGCTGGGGAAGGGTCTGGAACACAAGTCCTGTGAGGAGCAGCTGAGGGAGCTGAGGGTGTTTAGCTTGGAGAAAAGGGGAGGCCCTATTGCTCTCTACAAATATCTGAAAGGAGGTTGTAGCAAGGTGGGAGTAGGTCTCTTCTCCCAGGTAAAAAGTGAGAGGACAAGAGGAAATGGAAGTTGCACCAGAGGAAGTTTAGATTGGATATAAGGAAAAACATCTTTTCACTGAAAGGGATGTTAAGTGCTGGAACAGGCTGCCCAGGAAATTGGTTACATCAAGAATCCCTGAAGATATTTAAAAGATATGTAGATGTGTCACTTAAGGACATGGTTTAGCGATGGAATTGGCAGTATTAGGTTTATGGTTGAAACTGAAGATCTTAAAGGTCTTTTACAACCTAAAAATTTATATGATTCTGTGATTCTGTGTATTGCAATATGATTCAGTACTAAATAACGCCAGGAAATACTTGGCAACATCCTGTTTTTTTCAATGACATCCAGTGCTCCTTGAAGTCTGAAGCAGAGTATCTGTATCATTTCCATAGGAGCTAAGATAAATAACCTTTCAAGAGCATTTCAAAACAAGAAGAAAGGATTTAATTACTTCCTTTTTGATCCAAACTCAGAAAATAATTTGTCTAAAACAGAGTCACTGAGGAGTACACATGTGAAACCCTCACAGATCATCTTCTGTGTAGTGTGCACACAAGAACTGCTTCTGCGTTATTAAAACCTTTAATTACTTTGGTTGTCAGTTTGGTTTTGTTTTTTTTTTTTAGCAAAGCACTGTCTACAAGCTATTGGGCAAACTGTTGTCTGCAATATGAAAAAATACAACTGGTAAATGTATCAACTGCACAAATATGTGTACTACGAGATGAAAGAAAGTACTGTGAGTGCAGAACTGCTTCCACACTCCCCACAGTCTCATTCTCACTTGTTTCTCTGGTACACCTGTGTGGTTGGCTGGCAAGTCACTTGATTACAATGTGGGAAGTGTCTAAGTTCAAAGTTAGACTTGCATCTCTGTTTTCCCTTTGGAGATTTTTTCCTCCTTACCAGTCTTTTTCTTGTTTCTACTTTTTATTTTTTGAAACGAAACGTTATAGCTCTTTATTTCAAACAAACTTTTTCATTTCACATTCTACTGTACATTTCCCCCCCGGAGGATTAGAAGATGGCTGAAATAACTTGAAAATAAAGTCAAATATTAAGCTGAATTTTTGTTGTTGGTTTCTCAACTGAATTAAAAAAAACATCCACGGTTCACACAATTCTACTTGAAAGGCTTTTGTAGTGAGCGTAGAGATGCATATGAATAAGTGTATAGCACATAACTCATGCAGTAAACATTTAACTTCCCAGATGAAATGCCTATAGCATTTGGGTTAATGTAGCTCATTGTGCCTGTATGCTATCAAGGTCTTCTGAGATCTTGTGTCATGCTTTTCATTTGCTCCACCTGGGCTCATGACTTACTTTCCAGTTATTCTGTCATTTACATCACTTTTTTTTCTACATAGCTGCTAGTCAATGAAACCACTTGTGCCCATGAGGAGACACATTTATTCTGTTCTTGAAATGTGTCCCATTTTATGTTTCAGCACTAGAAATCTGACATGGTTTCAGTTTATTTTTATGTAAATGTTTTAGGTGGCAGTGTTTTGTTATTTATTTTGTTGCCTCTTGAGCTCTACATGCTAATAGCAAATCAGTTCTTTCTCACAGCTTTCTTTTATTCAGATGTTTTTTCAGGGTTTCTCTTGCAATGGAAGAGTTAGAGGATGCTTAATTTTATTTTACACTGCATAGTTTAAGTACAAATTCTTCAAAGTGAGTGTTTCTACTGAAGTAGCAAAGCCTGGATTGTGAGATGCGTTTGGAAAAGTAATTCTTGCACCTGCATGTACTATAGGTAACCCCAGTCTGATGTGTCGGCTGGGCTAATGGGGAGCAGGTTGGGGAATGAGAAATAATTGGGCTATAGCTGAAGAAGGTATGGGACAAAATAGCTCGGAAAATGCAGCATTTTGTTACTGTGAGTCTCACTGTACTGAGAGCCAGAGAAATGTGTGTTCTGTCTGTCTGTAAAGCTAAACAAGTAAGATAAAACTGCATCAGTTTTATACAGGAATATTATAATAACAATAGCATCAACAACAACAACAATAACAGTAATAATAATGATAATAATAATAAAGAATGTAATTAAATTCTTTGCAAAGCCTATGCTGGGTAAAAAAAAATCACAGATTTAAACGGACTAGATTTATTTACAATATTTTCTTTCACATTCTCCTCTACTTTTAGTATCACAAACCCTC
This sequence comes from Aleadryas rufinucha, assembly GCA_013397815.1. NCBI lineage: Eukaryota > Metazoa > Chordata > Aves > Passeriformes > Aleadryas > Aleadryas rufinucha. The sequence continues at coordinate 229,527 of VZTH01007176.1, read as the reverse complement.
TATTCTTTTAATGGGATGCTGCTCGTGCTTTATTTTGAGCTTTTCAAAGAATTTATAATTGATAATTATTTTTAAATAGGAAATGCAGCTCCTTTCTAGCCATCAAAATTACCTTTATGAAATTAAGCAACAAATAAGAAAAAACCTTTGACTAAAAATATAACAAAAAAAAAAGCTGTTCCTCTTATATTCACATCTTATATTTTTACTTTTAATGTTGTCTGCCTTTCTAACTTGGTTTTACTATGCCTTCCAGGGTTGTTCTCAGCAACATTGCTGTGGTAGAACTTGTGCAGACAGCTATGACAGAGCCCTGTTAACTGATCTCTTTTCATACTTAATGACTGGTACTGAGTCCTGATGCATCTTCTACTAAGATCAGTAGAGTCCACTGACTTTAGCTCGGCTTAGTTAGACTGAACTGCTAGTGGTCTGTCATATCAGCCACTGATTTATTGTTACTCTGTACTTTTTCTTTTCTCAGATGCAGCTTGGATTGGCTCATCCAAATGCATCCTAGACTGGATGTGTTCGCTAAAGCCCATTGCAGCACTCACAGAAGCCTTCTGGATGGGAAAGCATTTGCAGGTACATTAGGGGGTTGGTGCCTTTGCACTGTGGAAGGTTTCAATGTTTAATTTGTATAGTTGCTTAGATGGCTCATAGTGTGTCTGAGAATCCTTAACTATTTATCCTTACAGCATCTCTGAGAGCTAGGGAATTGCTTCTCTCACTGTTTTACAGCTAGAGAGCTGGAATGTGCTGCTAACCAGCTTGCCCAAGGTCACATCAGAAATCTGCAGTGCAGAAAGAAGCTGGCTAGAGCCCTAACCTCTACCAGTGTGATCCTCCCTCTACCAGATACAAAGCAAGAATAAACTAAAACCTAAGCCTGAGAGGGAGTTTTTCAGGCTGGTTTGGCAGCATGTTGTACTTTTAACTATTTCTATTAGTTAAAGTTTTTCCTTTACGCTTAACCTAGATGTTCTCTGCTGCTGCATAAGCCCATTAGTTCTTGTTCTGTCCTCATTGACTAAGGAGAATAATTTGTCCCTGTCCTCTTTATAGCAACTTGATGTATTTGTAGACATGTCATGCCTCCCTTCAGTGTTCTTTTCTTCAGTCTGAACATGCCCAGTTCACTTAACCTTTTCCCACAGATCTTATTTTATCATTTTTGTTGCTCTCCTCTGAACTCTTTCCAATTTGTCTGCCTTTTTGAAAATGTTGTGCCCGAAACTAAATGCAGTAACCCAACAGAGGCTTAATCAGTGTCAAAAAAACTGCAATCCCCAGCAATCCCCAGGAGCAATAAATCAGGTAAGGAAGGCAAGACACTGGCATGGCTGGGTAGGGAACCGCAGGTCAAACTAAAGGAAAAGAACAAATGCACAGGCAGTGGAAACAAGGACAGGTAACCTGAGAAGAGTATAGAGATGAAATTTGGTTGTGTAGGGATGGGGTGAGGAAGGCCGAGGGGAAGCTGGAACTGAACCTGGCAAGGGAACAAAGGATAACAAGAAGGGCTTCCACTGCTATGTCAGCCAGAAAGGGAAGGTCAAAGAAGGTGTACTCCCCCTGATAAAGAATGTTGATGGACAGGTTACAACAGGTTAGGAGAAGGCTGAGGAGCTCAACTGGCGTTGCACGGTCCCTTCCACTATAAGTAAAGATAAGGTTCATGACCACCTGGGGAACCCGAATAAGTCTATGGAACCCAATGAAATGCATTCCAGAGTCTGGAGGGAATTGGCTGTTATGGTTGCCAACCCACACCCCATGATATTTGAAAAGTCATGACAGTCAGGTGAAGTCCCAGGTGACTAGAAAAAGGGAAACATTGTACCTATCTTTAAAAAAGATTGAAATGAGAACTCTGGGAACTACTGACCTGTCAGCTTCACCTCTGTTCCTGGGAAGGCTGTGGGACAGATCCTCCTAGAAGCTGTGCTAAGGCACATGGAGGACAGGGAGGTGATTCAGGACAGCCAGCATGGCTCCACCCAGGTCAAGTCCTGCCTGACCAACCCAGTGGCCTTCCGTGATGGTGTGACTGCATTAGTGGACAAGGGAAGGGCTACAGATGTCATTTATCTGGACTTCTGCAAAGCTTTTGACGCAGTCCCTAAGAATATCCTTCTCTTTAAATTGGAGAGAGATGGATTCGATGGGTGGACAGTTAGATGGATAAGAAAGTTGTTACCCAAAGTGGTTAACCAGAGTCAAGTCATCCATTACGGTTGCATCCAGGGGGTAGCAGTCAACAACTCAGAGCCTCAATGGACATCAGTGACAAGTGGTGTCGCTCAGGGACCAGTGTCATTTAATAGCTCCAGTAATGACATAGATGAAGGCACCAAGTACACCCTCAGCAAATTTGCAGATGACACCAAGCTGAACAGTGTGGTTGACACACCTGAAGGACAGGATGTCATCCAGAGGGACCTGGACAAGCCCAAGAATAGGGCCAAAAGGAATCTCATGAGGTTCAACCACCAGTATCAACATGGGCTGGGGGATGAACAGATCAAGAGCAGCCCTGCCAAGAAGGACTTGGGGATGCTGGTGGATGAGGGGCTGGACATGACCCAGCATTGTGCACTCACAGTCCAGAAAGCCAAACATGTCCCGGGCTGCAGCAAAAGCAGCGTGGGCAGCAAGGCAAGGGAGAGGATTCTGCTCCTCTGCTCTGCTCTGGTGACACCCCACCTGGAGTGCTGCATCCAGCTCTGGGGTCCCCAGTACAGGAATGACATGGACCTGTTGGAGTGAGTCCAAAGGAGGGCCACCAAGCTGATGAGAGGGATGGAGCACCTCTCTTATGAGGAAAGGCTGAGGGAATTTATATTGTTCAACCTGGAGAAGAGAAGGCTTCGGGTGACCTAATTGCAGGTTTCCAGTATCTGAAGGGAGCCTACAAGAAAGATGGAGAGCGAATATTTACAAGAGCATATAGTGACAGGACAGGGGGGGAATGGCTTCAAACTGAAACAGAGTAGGTTTAGATTAGATATGAGGAAGACATTCTTTATTGTGAGGGTAGTAAGGCACAGGAACATGTTGGTCAGAGAAGTTGTGGATGCCCCATCCCTGGAAGACTCCAAAGCCAGGCTGGATGGTGCTATGAGCAGACTGGTCTAGTGAAAGGTGTCCCTGCCCATGGCAGGGGGCTTGGAACTAGATGATCTCTGAGATTCCTTCCAACTGAAGCCATTCTATGTTTCTATAATTCTATAAAAACCAAAATAATGATGTTGCTTGTTTTACATATGATATGTCTATTATCACGATTCAATATAATATTTGTCTTTGTGAGAGTGTGCTCTTGTGAAATTGCATTCAGTTTTTAATTTACAGCAAAGCCAATACTTTTCATATAGCATTATTCTTGCTAACATGCTATCATTTTCTGTACCCACTGACCTCGTAAATATACTTCCCTTATCTTATTACTGTTCCTGCTTGCTGTCTCTGACTAATCTGAATCAGAGTAAGTCATATAAATTACAGGTGGTAGGGTCCATTCAGATTTGAGTGGACTAGAGGGCACATGAGAGTGGATGGAAAAGAGAGGTTTGGTGGAACCTTTTGAATTACTACTGTTTTGCTAGCATATTACTGAGTTATGAAAACCCATTTTAAACCCATTATCATGTTCTCCTTTCAAATGTCCCTGCTAAAGAGCTAACAATTCCTTGATTTTTCTTAACAAAACCCATGACTCTAAGAAGCTTTGACAAAAATGTCTTTGACTTTTTTTCTTCATGGCCAGTAGCAGCCTTTCTGCCAAGAAATGTAGGAATAAGAAAGAAACATCAAAACAAGGTTGCTTTAGATTGGGGGATTTTTGGTGGAAATCTCTCATGGATCACTGATACCATCCTACAGTGGACTTGTCTTTATTGAATCATATTTTATTTACTTTCAACAAAAGTAATCTCTTAAATACATTAGGGTTGTATATTGTAAATATGCCATTCAATGTCTATTTTATATATATATCTATATATATATAGTATCTATAAATTCTTTGCCTAGTTTTAATTACTATGTTAGCTGAAATTTTCTCATATATCTCTGTGCTTTTAGCCTGTGGTTAGTCATTACACAGCTGCCACTTCTCTGTCTTCGAAACATTTGTGTATTTCTATGGTGTACCAGTCCATAATAGTTCAGCCTTGAAAGTTGCTGCATGAATTAATGGTTCCCCCTGGTGACAGCTGGTATACAGTGATTTACATTTGTCAGCACGTAGCCAGATTTTCATTTATTTACTCAAAATATGGAAGATTAACATTTCAGTTATTAACCTAAATATGAAAGGACAGGCTGCCCAATGCTGAATGTAAATATATTGAGTCCTGTATCAGCTATTATGAAAAGAATTCCTAGTTAGATATTAGAAAACTAAGCTCCAAGAGAGCTGCTGAGCAGATGTAAACCAAACATGTTTGAGTGACGTATTTGCTTCCATTGTTCCCAAAAGGCCACAGCCTCAGCCAGTTTCTAATCGCACTGCACTTCAACACGAGGCACTGTAACTCAGAGTAGAGGGAGAAAGCAGTTTGTTAAGAACTATAAATCAAAACACTCTGTATCACACTACAGTTGCTTTAGCATTCTTTTGTTCGAGGCTGCTACCTGATGTGCATCTAGCTGGGCACTCATCAAAAGAGAATGTGTAACTGTGCTAATTATATTCTGGTTGTTGCATACTGACCTTTAACATTGTAGAGAAAACAGAAAAGTAATGTTTCCTTTGTCTTCAGTTAAAGTTTGCTTTGCCATCACATTGTCTTCAGTAATTACCTTATGTTTTAGTATTTTGGAAACTGAGCAGACAGTGGTTTATTTGTAAAATTGGATCCGGTGTTAAGCAAGAACAGCTAGGGCAGTTGCAGGGGTCTAGGTAATAAGGACCACACAAGGCTGATTTAGATGCCACGGCTACCCAGGCAGCCCGGTGAGCTTGGTAGGCGACATAGTTTCTGTCCTCCCACATGGACACTCGCCAGGTAAGTTGGGCTGTGGCGACGGAGATGAAAGACGAAGGAGGCGCTCTCTTTGCATAATCCGTGTCTTTATTTCCCTGCCCCAAGCACGGGAAACAGGAAGGCATGAAGGGAGCAACCTAAAGCCTGGCCTTAATAGAATGGCCTCAGCCCCTGGACGTGACCGGAGAGCTGGAATCCTCTGAGTCCTGCCAGGACGTGACCTGCACAGGGAACCCAGGGAGCCATTCTGTCCCTGGGCAAAGCCCGGGGGTCCAGTCTTATGGAAAGGCTCAGGAGTGGCGANACAGAGTAGGTTTAGATTAGATATGAGGAAGACATTCTTTATTGTGAGGGTAGTAAGGCACAGGAACATGTTGGTCAGAGAAGTTGTGGATGCCCCATCCCTGGAAGACTCCAAAGCCAGGCTGGATGGTGCTATGAGCAGACTGGTCTAGTGAAAGGTGTCCCTGCCCATGGCAGGGGGCTTGGAACTAGATGATCTCTGAGATTCCTTCCAACTGAAGCCATTCTATGTTTCTATAATTCTATAAAAACCAAAATAATGATGTTGCTTGTTTTACATATGATATGTCTATTATCACGATTCAATATAATATTTGTCTTTGTGAGAGTGTGCTCTTGTGAAATTGCATTCAGTTTTTAATTTACAGCAAAGCCAATACTTTTCATATAGCATTATTCTTGCTAACATGCTATCATTTTCTGTACCCACTGACCTCGTAAATATACTTCCCTTATCTTATTACTGTTCCTGCTTGCTGTCTCTGACTAATCTGAATCAGAGTAAGTCATATAAATTACAGGTGGTAGGGTCCATTCAGATTTGAGTGGACTAGAGGGCACATGAGAGTGGATGGAAAAGAGAGGTTTGGTGGAACCTTTTGAATTACTACTGTTTTGCTAGCATATTACTGAGTTATGAAAACCCATTCTAAACCCATTATCATGTTCTCCTTTCAAATGTCCCTGCTAAAGAGCTAACAATTCCTTGATTTTTCTTAACAAAACCCATGACTCTAAGAAGCTTTGACAAAAATGTCTTTGACTTTTTTTCTTCATGGCCAGTAGCAGCCTTTCTGCCAAGAAATGTAGGAATAAGAAAGAAACATCAAAACAAGGTTGCTTTAGATTGGGGGATTTTTGGTGGAAATCTCTCATGGATCACTGATACCATCCTACAGTGGACTTGTCTTTATTGAATCATATTTTATTTACTTTCAACAAAAGTAATCTCTTAAATACATTAGGGTTGTATATTGTAAATATGCCATTCAATGTCTATTTTATATATATATCTATATATATATAGTATCTATAAATTCTTTGCCTAGTTTTAATTACTATGTTAGCTGAAATTTTCTCATATATCTCTGTGCTTTTAACCTGTGGTTAGTCATTACACAGCTGCCACTTCTCTGTCTTCGAAACATTTGTGTATTTCTATGGTGTACCAGTCCATAATAGTTCAGCCTTGAAAGTTGCTGCATGAATTAATGGTTCCCCCTGGTGACAGCTGGTATACAGTGATTTACATTTGTCAGCACGTAGCCAGATTTTCATTTATTTACTCAAAATATGGAAGATTAACATTTCAGTTATTAACCTAAATATGAAAGGACAGGCTGCCCAATGCTGAATGTAAATATATTGAGTCCTGTATCAGCTATTATGAAAAGAATTCCTAGTTAGATATTAGAAAACTAAGCTCCAAGAGAGCTGCTGAGCAGATGTAAACCAAACATGTTTGAGTGACGTATTTGCTTCCATTGTTCCCAAAAGGCCACAGCCTCAGCCAGTTTCTAATCGCACTGCACTTCAACACGAGGCACTGTAACTCAGAGTAGAGGGAGAAAGCAGTTTGTTAAGAACTATAAATCAAAACACTCTGTATCACACTACAGTTGCTTTAGCATTCTTTTGTTCGAGGCTGCTACCTGATGTGCATCTAGCTGGGCACTCATCAAAAGAGAATGTGTAACTGTGCTAATTATATTCTGGTTGTTGCATACTGACCTTTAACATTGTAGAGAAAACAGAAAAGTAATGTTTCCTTTGTCTTCAGTTAAAGTTTGCTTTGCCATCACATTGTCTTCAGTAATTACCTTATGTTTTAGTATTTTGGAAACTGAGCAGACAGTGGTTTATTTGTAAAATTGGATCCGGTGTTAAGCAAGAACAGCTAGGGCAGTTGCAGGGGTCTAGGTAATAAGGACCACACAAGGCTGATTTAGATGCCACGGCTACCCAGGCAGCCCGGTGAGCTTGGTAGGCGACATAGTTTCTGTCCTCCCACATGGACACTCGCCAGGTAAGTTGGGCTGTGGCGACGGAGATGAAAGACGAAGGAGGCGCTCTCTTTGCATAATCCGTGTCTTTATTTCCCTGCCCCAAGCACGGGAAACAGGAAGGCATGAAGGGAGCAACCTAAAGCCTGGCCTTAATAGAATGGCCTCAGCCCCTGGACGTGACCGGAGAGCTGGAATCCTCTGAGTCCTGCCAGGACGTGACCTGCACAGGGAACCCAGGGAGCCATTCTGTCCCTGGGCAAAGCCCGGGGGTCCAGTCTTATGGAAAGGCTCAGGAGTGGCGATGGAATGGCGCCGACTGGCCGTTGCAGGGGGAAGTTATACAGGGGGAGGAGAATGGGAGGTACAAGGATACAACCAATAAGGAAATGATAAGGAGTGACACATAACCAATCATAACATACAAGAGGAGGAACTTATTTAAATCAGCCAATGAGAAACATAACAGAACAGAACTTTCTAGACATTAATTGCTTAATCAATGAACTTATTATTAAACATAAATTGACTTAGCCAATGAGTGACTTAGGGGCTAAGAGGGTTCTGGAATCAGGGAGGAGATGAGCCTTGGAGTGACACCCAGTGGGTGGAGAGGGAAAACCCATGTCTCCTCCTCGGATCTGCCCTCGGAGGCAGAACCCAAGGCGGGGAAATCCACCCACTAGATGTCCTCTCTGATGTACAGCCCAAAATGGGCTGACGCACCACAGCATTTAGATAGCATTTTAAGTAATTTATGATGTAAGAAAATAAGGCCCATAACAGGGCATTGGCTTGGGGCCCCTCATTGGCATCGCAGCAGCTTTGCTCTTAGTCCAGTTTATTCCTTTTTGTCTTTATCACCAGATTCAGTAAAAAGCATAGTAACCTATAGTTTCCCGGACTGACCAAGGCTATGGAAAGTAGTGTATCACTGTTTAAACTATAGCCCAACAACAGTGTATAATGCTGGAGTCTCTCGTGCTGCAACGCAGTCCAGGAGTTAATGGGAGAAAATTCCATGTGAAATGCTGTGTCTGTTTCTTCTGTGTATAATTTACTGTGCAACTTAAACTATGAACCTGTTTAACTGTCCTAACAGCAGAGTTTCTAGGCCAACAACTAAATCAGCCACAGTGCTCTGCATTTGCAGGCAGACTTTATGATTTACAGAATTTAAAATGTTTTTTTCAAAGACACAGCTTTTATAACAGTTGCCAAGAAGGTTATCAAAGGTACAAATATCCCTTAGTATAACAAAAACTTTTTTTTTTTTTTGTGAAAGACATATAAACATTTCCAAGTATTGCTAATTCATTAACAGTGAAAAATTCTAGAGAGCTCTGCTGGCTGGCCATGGTAATACATTAGTGACTTTTCCAGCACTGTTCTGTGGCAGTGATATTTCTTGGGTAGCAGTGCAGTAAGCTGCTGGCAGCTGAAGAGCAGGAACAGGGAGGGAGGACTTACACTGTCTCATTTGTAGCCTACTTCTTTTTAAATGAGGGTTGCATGAAGCAAAGTTCCCTGTTTCACCCAGACGATCATTTTCAATGCTAAGTTCTCATCACACTTTTAAGCAATTTATCTTTTTATCCTAGTACTTTGGTTTCTATTCTAAGTATCATAACAAATTTTGTGTCCTTTAATTAAAAAGACAGATATACATCAAACATGCCAGATGACTTCTAAAGATGACAGATCTTGTTTATGTAGTCTAGTTAACCATTCTAGTCTATTGAATACTGCTGTTAGGACAAAGGAAAAAAATAGAAATTTTAATTTATTATTGAAATTTGGACTTTGAAGAGAGAATAAGAGAAAATTCTTCAGTAATTGCAACATTTCATGCCACTTGAACTTGACAAGCTACAGTAAAATACAGTTTGCTTCTCCAGCAACTCCAAGACATGAAACTCCCCATGGCCATAACCCAGAGGCATTTGTCTTCCGTTGCAGGTCACTCTTCCTGTTGACGCTGCTCATATTTTTTTTGTCGGTCACTGTTTAAAACTTAATCACTCTTCCTCTTTAAGACAGTTATCCTAGTGCAAAAATGACCAGTCATTCCAAGTCTTTAAATCAGTTTTGTTTCCTGCACTGTTTCATGTCTTCCACTGTTCCATCCGTTCCCTTCCCCACACCCACCTCCTCCAGCTTTCCCCATTAAATGAATCACTTTCATGTAAATTATCACTACTGTTTTTCACTCAGCCTAACCCTAAAAGAATATTACCCCTATTAGAAATGTACACATTTTATAGAGCTGTTTGGGAAGAATGTGATAAATAAAAGAAAATAGGTATGCTTGTACTACAACCTACCTGCAGAATTCTCTTTCCATTGCAGTTGTATGGCAAAACACATTACAATCAATAGATCTTTTTTCAGTCTAGTTATTCATTGCAAATGATAAGTGTATTAATATTATTATTGTCATTGTTGTTATTGCTATTAATATTATTAGGAAAACGAGCTTTTAATATTTTTCTATGTAATTTAAGTAACAAAAGTGTTTTGTTTCTATCACAGAAGAACTCCTCTGTTGTACTGCTTTACTGTTTAGCATTATAAATATACAATAAACAGATTTTAAGGTCTAGCAGAAAGGAAGATTTTCTTTTTCAAACATCTGTCAGCAACTGCATGGAAGAGAAGACAGTACTAGCATAATTTAGCGTGCTTTCACTTGGTGAAAAATGTTCCTTGGACACTATGTCATGACATGTACTTTAAGTAAAGCTTTTCCCAAGTGCTTTATCTTAACACTGTATGGCTTTGCTTCTCTTACACTAGTATTTTTCATTTTCCTTATTGTTTGAGGCTACAAATATGTCAGAAAAGGATCATAAACATTATTTATTCTTCTGGCATCCGGGCCTTGTGATAAGAGTGAGCAGTAGTCGCTCTGCAGATGGCAGAAAAACTGGTTCCAGATTTAGTGTACCTGGATGTCATTGATGACTGCGCTGGAGCACAAGCCAGTGAGGAAGCATCAGGTTTGGCAGGCACAGTGTGGTTTGACATGTGTCCTTTTCCATCAGGGGCTGCCACAGGGCAGTAATAACCACACCAAGAGACTGGAAAATTATTTTCATCTCCCTCCTTCCATCCCCCCCATTTGCACTTAATGTAAACATACAATGAACCTGTTGGTTTTGTTGAGTCAGAAAAAGAAAAAAGTCACTGAAGAATATGAAATCTGAACTGATTCAGTATAAATGATCTTGGATCCTTCAATGACATATGCCTAAGCTGTGCTAGAATTATCTCCTTGAGCAGGAAAGACATCCAAATATAAGATATAAAAATCATAAAATCCTATTTGTTGCAAAACAATGTATCTGAAAGGAAGCAAATTTCTGCAAAGAAAGTAGGCTTTAAGCTTAATAGAAAAACTCTGGCACTAACCATCGCCTGCATAGTGTGCAGGGTTCAAAACCACAACCCTGTCACTCGGCCTACACAATGAGGAGCCCAGGAAGCCGGTGGAAACTGAAAGTGTTCTGAAACTGAAATACTGTCAGATAACAGCAAGATCTGTAAAGTCACACCATATATAAAGGGGCACCTCTTTTCACTCCAGTTTATGCAGTGAAAAACAACATAGGCAGACTTCAGGGCACAAAGTCCACTTACTGGGTAAGACACATATGTTTTCCAACTTTATTGGAAGATATGAGATATACGGCTTCTTCCAATTACCGTTGTTAAAGAATTCTTTCTTCTCTGATAAGAATTTTATGGTTAAATTACCATATTTGCATTAGCTTCCGTAAATTACATTTGTAAAAGTAAACAACTCCAGAGGGAAATTTGGGAGATATTTAGGGTAAATCGGAGGAATTACTTCTGGAGGCTTTTTTTTACCTTTAACTGGGAAGAAACATGGCTAAAGAATTAAATGTTTACATTCTGTATGTTACAAGATATGAATCCCAACCCTTGTGTCTCTTACATGCTGAAACTATCACAGCTGAAATATTGTTGTTTATAATTTTATTGTTGTACTAATTTGAAAACAAACCAGTGAGAGATTGCAAGTCAGAAGTATAATTTAATAAGAAAATTAAAATATTGCAATAGTACAAGAACACTGGCAGAGTCAGGATACAACCTGACACCCTGTTAGTCACAGTGGTGGTAGCAGTCCACATGAAGTGGTTCTGTTGAAGCAGTGATCCTGTAGCGAAGGGTGGGGTCTTCACCTGAAGGTCCAGTGGTGGTTATGTAGCTCTTGTCCTTTGGGAATCCAGTAGGTAAGGGCTGACTGTGGTGTTCCAAACCTCAAAGTATATCCAGGTAGGAATGCTTGGTTCCTCCCCCTGGGCAGAGCACCTCACAATGGGATGATGTAATTTTATGAGTCATGCAGTGAGGCTGGATGGCCCATTAACAGAAGAGATCCCTCTGAAGGGAGTTATCAGGGATGTGTCATGGAAGAGATAAAGAACACTGCCCCAACTGGTTTCAACATCTGGTGATAGAATACATACTTTAGGTTACATCTTACATTGTAACCTAAGACAATTGTAAATAAGGCATATCAAAGGATTTTGTGGGATCTACAAAAGCCACTTCTGTTCGCTTACACAGCAGGTTGCATATATAGAAGTGTGGTTACATTGCCAATGTTTTGCTTATTGAAAAAACAATTACATGATTATATTGCTTCATAATGCTATTTGTCTTCTGAAAGAAAACAGTAGATTGTGGTGCCGAAGGAACCTTCCTATTGATAAAGAAAATTGTGAGATATTACCACCATACAAAAGGTAGTACTAGCACAAACTCAAATTAATAAATAAAAAATGGCTTGTGAGGTAAAGAAGGCTTGTATTTTTCTGTTAAGACATGTTGGTATACTATCTCTCCATAAGAAATAGGACTTTCCTAGAATTGATCGTAACAAATACATTTATTCTATAATAAAAGAAAAAGAAGTAATGAGAAAACTACATTTTCAGAGCTGTATGAAAATTCTATGCAACCAAACTTGCAATAGAAACACAAAGTATGCACAGCAATTGAGGAACTCGGTTCTGATATTTAACTGACTTTACTCCTCCTAGAGTGTCAGCTTTATCCCCTTTTTCCAATAATGGGACTGCTGGCTATAGCTTTAAAGCAAGGTCTGATTATCTAGAGCAGCTATATAACTAATGAAGAAAAGAAGTGTCAGGGTTTTTGAAACAATGTATCTTCAATCTAAAGGGATTTCAGAATATTGATTACTGTTAATAAAAGCTTGTGTGAAAGTAGGTAATTTTAAATTATTTTACTTTTTAAGTTTAGATATTATGGGGGGAAATTTGTGTCATGGGAGAGAATTTCCTGAATGGTCTGTAGTTCAGTGCCTGTGGATTTCACTTGAACTGTGGAAGAGTCAGCTGCAGACGAAGTCTGTTGTCAGACTTAGCTTCTCCTGCAAATACTGTTTGTGTGAATAAGGAAGGGTTCAGGGAACCAGACTGGTCCAGATTTCATTCATTCTTGATTTTAGGCCCTTAACCAAAATGTCTACACCACCAATTTCTTATTTAGTGGTCCTTTTTTTTTTTGTCGTAATTTTTCTATTGTGATGTGAAGACACACAACAGAACATTCAGTTCTCTAAAAGTTCAAATTTCTTTCTAGAAATCATCTGCTCCTTATTGAGTAGATAGGTAGAATGGATTTGTGCTTGCATAAAAATAAGTTGAATATATTTATGAATGTACAACCTAGCAGCAGAAGATTTCATATTCCAGAATTGCAGAATCACAGAATCAGTTAGGTTGGAAAAGACTTTTGAGATCATAAAATCCAACCTATGACCTCACAACACCTTGTCAACTAGACCATGGCACGCAGTGCCACATCCAGTCTTTCCTTAAACACCTCCAGGGGTAGTGACTCCACCATCTCCCCGGGCAGCCCATTCTAATATCTAATCACTCCTTTTGTGAAGAAATTCTTCCTAATGTCTAGCCTAAACCTCCTCTGGTGCAGTTTGAGGCTATGTCCTTTCCTCCTGTCACTACTTGCCTGGGAGAGGAGACTGACCCCCATGTGGCTACAATCTCCTTTCAGGTGGTTGTAGAGAGTGATAAGGTCTCCCCTGAGCCTCATTTTCTCCAGGCTAAACAATCCCAGCTCTCTCAGCTGCTCCTCACAGGATTCACTCTCTAGACCCTTTACCAGCTTCGTTTTCCTTCTCTGCACTTGGTCCAGCACCTCAATGTCCTTCCTGAATTGGGGGTCCCAAACTGAGCCCAGGACTTGAGGGGCAGCCTCACCAGTGCCAAGTACAGGGGAACAATCACTTCCCTGGTCCTGCTGGCCATACTATTCCTGATACAGGCCAGGCTGCCATTGGCCTTCTTGGCCACCTGGGCACACTGCTGGTTCGTGCCCAACTGAGTGTTGACCAGCACCCCTAGGTGCTTTTCTGCTGGGCAGCATTCCAGCCACTTTTCTGTATATTTTGTGACTGTTTTTTTTAAGTTCCAGTTCCTTTCTAAAGCACAGCAAAAAGTAAGTAGTTGAACATCAGCATTTTTCATAAAAACTTATTTTTTAGGCTTGTCAACTGTTTATGTTGAGTTCTGTACTGTTATTTAGTTTCCTAGCCATCTACACAAGATTGGAAGCAATGAAAAGCATAAGTTCTGATACTCTTTTTTATTATGGTATGTAAGAAGTGCTTTTTAAAGAGAACTCATCTTTTATTTATCTCACCAAAAAAAATAGCCAGACTTCTGAAGAGTTCAGCAGTGAATATGCTGAGCTTTGGGAAAAAAAATTGTACACTTGCAGCTCTGGACAAAAAGTTACAATGAGAGTCACCCACTCACTTCGAAATATGGCTTGTAATATGTTGCGGTAGATATTTTATCAGTTTGGTTAGATCAATATTTGTTTTAATGTGTTAGTTTTGTCAGTGAATTCATCTGGTTGAGGACTGTACCTTGCTAGGTACTGTTTTACTATACTTGAATTAAAAAAATTCACCTTAATACTTGGTGACGCAGAAATATTCAGTAAATGGGATATAGAGATCTTTCTTCCAGCACACTGCTTACAAATCTTTAGTAGAGGTGGTGGGTAAACGCCCCACAGTCCTTCATGCAGTAGACACACATGGTCTTAACTTGTTCTGATGTTGACTTGATGATGACTTGATCTTTCTTGGAAGAGGTAACTGAAAAAACATTGATGCAAAAGATATGTTAAAAAAAATCAATGACAAAATGCCACTGAGAATCGAACTCATGTAAAGATCCTTATAGTGATGGAATATAAAGTGAAAGAGATGCTGTCACTCTGTTTTTATCTCTTTGATCCCATGTTCAAGACTAGTAAAGGCCTGCAGCAGTGCTTAAACGATAACACTGTTACAAGAGCAGCTATTGACTTCAGCCCTATTGAGAACCTAATACCATTTATTTGAGTTAGATTTTACTAATTTTGTACACTGACAAGATTTTTGTAAAGGCAGATCTAGTGAAGGTTTCATTTGTATTTCACAGGAAATTCCCCTAAGTCTTAAAATAACAACAAAAAAAGCCCCCAAACAAACAAACAAATGAATTAAAATAAAAACTTCACCCACAGCTGTCAAAGAGTATATATAGGAGTTTGTAATAGTCATGACAGAAAAGGAGAAAATGTATTCACATTTTTAAATTTATTTCCATAACATGGAAATAGCACAGACGAATAATATTAATTCACCTTCTGATGTGTAGAGATATTACTAATATAATACTGCCTGAAAATGTGCATTTTAAAAGAAAATATTCAATTTTAAAAATGTATGGGTTTTATTTTTTGCAAAACTCATTAAAAAGGAAAGAGGCTGAATGCAGAATACATAGATTGGTCTTTCCAAAGAGCTACTTTAGTCTCTTTTCCGTGGTTATAAATTATGTCTATGGTTTGGTTTCTAGGTCAGCTTCAAGTCAGTGGTAATACTTGAGTGTTAACATGATTCCATATCTTAAGTTCAGGAGAAACAAGCTGTCAACTTTTCATTTGCAGGTTTTATCCCTTAAGTGAAATTAACTCGAAGTGAACACATCATGGTGAAGTGGTCTTGCCAAGGCATAATGAAGCATCAGAATAACACATGCTGGAGCCAAGTTTTGCCTCATACAGTACTGGAATCCCAAGCCATGTGGGAAACCCAGAAAAATTTTGGTCTTCTTTTCCTTGTCCTAGTTTGAAATGAAGTTTCCAACTATGAATTTGTGAGCTGAAAGGAGTGACGAAGCATGACTTATTTCCTGCCACATTTTTCTGTGAATTGTCTATGATCAATTTGAGATTTTATGCACCTTGAGTAACACTGAATAAGCAGCGGCAAAGAATAAGTCTCTTCCCATTCATAGGTACAGCTTTCCAAATTGTGGTTATATTTCTGCTTGTAGTGCATTGGAGGGGAAAGTTGGTGACTTGATTTTTTATTTATAAAATATCTTTTATGGATAAAATATAAACATACACATTGAATGACTAAGCGTGTGGTAGCTATGAGACATGGATGATCCTTTAAAAATATATGTTTGACTATTTTTTTGTTTAGTAGTGGCTTTACATTTTCTGCTTTCTGTGCTTCATCTTGTTAGATCATAAAATTCAGTCATACTGATAGACTAGAACAGCATGGGCTTGACTGAGGCAATGAAAACTTTTAAAGGTTTGTCCTATATCTCAAGCATTTCCTCTTTTTGATCCAATTTAGCATGGGAAAACACACATATCCTGAGCATACTGCACTTTTAAAAATAGATATTTCTCTATATAGCAGCAAAACAAAAAGTAGCATAAGCTGTATTCTACACAGAGATGTATATGTATTCCAGTCTGAAGTTCATACAAGTATACTGTAAAAAGCACAACTGAAAATCACCAGTCACTTAAAATGTCATAGTCTGGAGTATGCCTGAGTTGTGCTGTCAGTATGGGAAATGAATTCAAATAATAGGTGTCATTACTGTAGCATGAAACTATTAGTTAAAGTTCACTGTGCTTGACTAGAGCACTTAAACCTTTATTAAGAAAAAAAATGAAATTTTGAATGTTCTTCTTTTCTTCCTTAATTTGAGCAGGGGCTCAAAGTTTAACCAAAAGCATCTGGAAATAAGTTCCAGTGCTGTGCTCCTGGTTCAAGTTTGAAAGAACAGAAGGCAAAACTCCCTGAGCATGGTGCTAACTAGTATCATGGGGGTGTCAAACTTGATTTGAGGTAGATTGACGTGTCATTATTCCTCACATTCCTGCTTCCTTTTTAATGATCTGCACCTGAGCTCTGGTGTGTATTTTGTGACACTTAGCAATCTAGAGGTCTGAGAGAACTGTTGTTTATCCATCTCTCACCTGTTAAAATGTTAACAAGACGAGACACGCCACAGTGTCTGGTGCCAACTGAAGGTCATGGCTGGAGTGAAGAAGCCCCTGACATCTGTCTCTCGCAGTGGGCTTTGCACTGTGCTTCACTGAGAACAGCAGGCTGAGCGATTTCTCACCATTAATATCAATGGGACCTGAACGCTTGTTACCAGCACGCATTCCTTGGCTCCGGGAGTGGAAGTGTGGAGCTATTAACACACCTCATTCACGTCTGAATTAAGAATGTTGAAACAATTCCACATGGCAGATAAACCAAACAAGTCATTAGGCTTATCCTTGTCCACGTGCACTCCAGTGCCTGATGGCAACTGTGCCCCACTGTTTTAAATCAAGACTGAGACTCAAGGCTCCCTAGTATCAATCAACCTGGATTAATATTTTCTTTCTCTTATTTTTCTTTTGCGAGGGTCTGCTTCAGAACAACTAAGTCTCATTAAGTAAAACTATCTTTTTGATTTCCACCCTGCAATATATTCATAATACTCTAGTATTAATGGCATTTGCATTTTGGAAAATTGTCATACCTTTTCAGTTAAGTTTTTTAGGATGGAATAGAGACCTCTCATGTAAAACAGTTTTAAATCATAAAATCATAGAATGGCTTGGGTTGAAAGGAACCTTAAAGATCATTTAGTTACAAATCAGCTACCATAGGCAGGCATGCCACTCAATACACCAGGCTGCTCAGGGTCCCATCCAACCTAGCCTTGAACACTTCCATGGATAGGGCCTCCACAGCTTCTCTGGATGACCTGTTCCAGTGCCTCATCACCCTCTGAGTAAAAAATTTCTCCCTCACATTTAATCTAAACCCACTCTCTTGCAGTTTAAAATCACTGACCCTTGTCCTCTCACTACCTGCCTGTAGAAAAAGTCCTTCTTCCTCCCTTTCATAAGCCCCTTAAGGGGGCTGGAATGCTGTGGTGAGGTCTCCCTGAAGCCTTCTCCTTCCCAGGCTGANTCCTCTCCTCTCCTCTCTTCTCCCTCCCCCTTCCCGTGAACATCTGCTCCCCTTCTCATCCTTTTCTTCCCTCTTTTTTCCCTTCTTCCTCCTTTATTTTTGTCTTTTCTGTGTAGTAGCTTGNGACCTCTCATGTAAAACAGTTTTAAATCATAAAATCATAGAATGGCTTGGGTTGAAAGGAACCTTAAAGATCATTTAGTTACAAATCAGCTACCATAGGCAGGCATGCCACTCAATACACCAGGCTGCTCAGGGTCCCATCCAACCTAGCCTTGAACACTTCCATGGATAGGGCCTCCACAGCTTCTCTGGATGACCTGTTCCAGTGCCTCATCACCCTCTGAGTAAAAAATTTCTCCCTCACATTTAATCTAAACCCACTCTCTTGCAGTTTAAAATCACTGACCCTTGTCCTCTCACTACCTGCCTGTAGAAAAAGTCCTTCTTCCTCCCTTTCATAAGCCCCTTAAGGGGGCTGGAATGCTGTGGTGAGGTCTCCCTGAAGCCTTCTCCTTCCCAGGCTGAACAACCTCAGCTCTCTCAGCCTGTTCTCATAGGGGAGATGCTCCAACCCCTGGATCATCTTTGTGGCCCAGTAGTAACCTTTCCTTTCCCTCTGAGTCTATGAGTGAAGGGCTATGCAAGGAAAATACGCAGTTATTTTTGACTATTTCTCTGTGTGAATTACCTATGAAAAGAGAAGCAAAACCAGATATGCAACTATCATAGAACATATATCTCTATGTGAACATTAGTGAATAGAAATTGGTCTCTTACTGACATATACATAAAACAGCTTTGCAGAGGTGCATACAAAAGTNTTTTTTCTGCTAGTAACATTTTCTTTCTTTTGAAAATCATTCAGACATTTTAGCCCATGCTGGGCTGTCAGAGACACTAACAGCTTGTTGAAAAACCCTTCTATTTCTTGTGGAGCACATGAAACAATGCCGTTCAGCAGAGACAGTGGAAACAAGGTGCTCGGTCCTTTCAGTTTTTATTTATGGCAATGGGGAGCATATTGCTGGAGGTACTAAGAACAGGTTTAGTTTCAGAAGGAGTCAAATTTGTCTCAATTGTCTCTGGATGGAAACCCATCTATCCCAATAGCCATGGAAACAGCTTTTCTGATCCCCTGATACTTTGTGTTCTGAAATACAAGTATGTTCCATGAATGGTTAAACAACTTCACTCTTAATCTAATTGGTATAAGGCTCTCACACAGGACTCACTGAAAACGGCTGAATGACATTCCCGAATTTGAGTAGATTTTAGTTCTGACACTAACAAATATCCCACTGGCTCAGCCTTTCAAAAGGCAGAAAAATGAAAAATAACTTTAAGCACTTCTATCAAAAATAAATACCAGTTGTTTTCAGAGGTCTTTTTCTCAGCAGTTCCCACTGATGTAAGCTATAGCAGGCTTTGGAATATGACATACTTTTATAGGCTTGTTCCTTTTGAAACAAACTCCAAAGCATTGTTTTGTTTTGTTTTGTTTTGGGGGCTCATGGCTATTTAGAAAAAACTCCCAATGTCTTGCAAATTACAGTTGTACTCCTAAGTACAGTAGTGGGCAATAAATAGGAAAGATTAAGTATTCTGTAGCTAGGTTAGAGTGGAACAACAACAAGAGACTGCTGTATTCTTTCAAAACAAACAAAAAAGCATAATTGGAAAAATTCATTTATATTTTCTCTTACATTAGATGGGGCCACTGAGTGAAACATTCACTGATGAATTACTCCTCTAATCTGTGGAGGAAAACCAGCTACTGGTGAATTAGAGTCCTGGAACAGAGCCATGAGAGCTAAATGGCTAAAAATGAAAACAGGCAAACATTTGAAGAGTATTCTACAGAACACAGATCTTTCAACACCTCCCCCTTTCCATGGCTAATTCATTGTCATGGAAACTGAATTTATCAAAATGTTCTTGTTCACTCCTAGTGACCCAGTGAGTCGACTTACAGAGCTGGTGAAAGGTAACTCAGGCTGAAGCAATTTTTACAAATGATATGCAGCAGTTCATAAATCAGTAAATTTTGAATGGCACCATTGTACTTCCCAAGTTGTTTTCCCTAGTCTCAAAAGACTCTTTCTGTCTGCAAGCTTGAGGTGTCTGAAACCCTTACTAATAAGTTAGCATGGGAGGTATGTATGGCTATAGCTCCTTTCTTCCCCCTCTGCTCTCCTTTAATTTGTTTTTCTTCTTACCCTGTGAATTTATGCTAAAATCATGTTGTTTGTGTCATTTCTTTACTTCATGCATTCTCCACAGCATTTTCCTTTGCTGATCTGTAGCCCAAGGATGCAAAAATCCTTCATCACCTCATCACAAACATCTCTTCTTATCTGTTACTGAAGATAGGTGTTGACTACCAAGTGTAACGCACAATGACTACTGAATGCAGCCAGCTCTGCCAAATCCAAAATAACCCTGGAACTCTGAATGCTTTCACCATGTTTCGGAAGGTGGGGTTGCTTGCATTTCTTCATCATTCATGAAAATTGTCATATAATTATTTGGAAGGTTTTTCAGCTTTCATGTCACTGCCAAATTCCATCAAGGTTGATTTTTATTTTATTTTCTGTTAGCAATTAGTGACTTGTTGTCATGGAAACCATACTTCACATGATTCTTGAACTTAAATGGCTGAATGTGATCATACAGCACCCTTCATTCTTTAGCCTCAGTAGTTAAAGACTTCTTTTTTGTGTGTGATCTTGATTACAGAACCACATAAAATATCTATAAACACACAAAATAATAGCAGAAGGCTACATCAATTAAAACGGAGTATTCAATAATTCATTCTTTAATTAAAGCTCTTCCTTTTCCTGCTGCTGTAACCTTTCAAGTGTTAAAACAGATATAAGAGCTAATCATTTGTATGAAGTATCTTTTCTAATTAGCAGTTTGTGAAACAATAATGAAGGAAACCAAAAATGGATACTTAAATACTTTTGCTTTTACTCTTAGTGCAATGAATGGAAACAAAAATACTTTAGAGAAAATATTTTCTAGGGGATAAGCCTGTATCTGTGTTTGTGGACAGTATGCATTTATGTACACAGAAAGGGATACACTCACTTCAGCTTTTTGTTTGCAAATATATGAAATTACTTCAGAAAAAGGAAAGGATATGTACCAGTACAAGCTGAATAACAGATACATGTGAATTTGTTCATCCACTAAATATTTTGTATCTGCAAATCAAAGTCTTAAAACTTAATTTCAGAGCCTATATTTTTCAATAGAAACTACATCAAAGGATTAATACATTGCATTTTATTTTCATGTGAGTGACGTCTCCACCATTTAGAAATATTCCAGAAATATTGCTGCATCATAAAGATCTGTTTTCACTGAAGAATTTTTAGATATATTGCTCTAATAATAATGGCAGAGTAAGCTGAAGTAGATCAATAATAAGGCCTGTGTGAAGTCTCCTATTCCAGATCCTAACCCTATTCCAAACTATCTGGAGATTGCTCTGTGTGTGTATGTGTGTGTGTGTGTGTGTGTGTGTGTGTGTGTGTGTGTATGTATGTATGCATGTGTACAAACAAATTTTATTCAGTAAACAGTTCTACATGTAAGAGTTATGTAGACATGACTACAATATTTTAAATTCACAGCTTGCACCGGTTCAATTTCTTTGTCTAAATAAATGGTTCATGAGGTTTCATGTTCTTGTCCCTGTCTGACTCTTAAAAAATGCTGAATGGTTTGTAATCAATAAGAGTTCAAGTTATTTGAACCTCATAGGAAATTATAAGAATCAGGCCTGGGCATGTGAAATTGTAAATGTCACTAATGAATGCTAACCAGTAGACAGTGATTTTTGAAGACTTTCCTTGTGCTTGATGCATGAGAAGACTCAGTCTGGAAAGGACACTACACTTATTAAGCTTTTCAAATGCCTCTTTGGAAAATTAGAACTAAACTAAACTATCAGTTAATATAGCTGTTGGAGAGAAAAGTAGTCCAAAGGCATGATAAGACAATTTATTCCCTGTGGTAACATGTGAATTCAATGTTATTTTCCCCTATATCTCCTCTCATACTGGTGACTCATTACTTGGATTCATTAACTTTACACAGTAAAGATAACTGTTTGCTTTCAGTAATATAAACCCAAATATTATATGATTTTAGGATGCACTTGCTGTGTTCAGAGGTTACTTACAAAGAAGTAATTGTGAAGTCTTTTAATGGAAAAGTGTGCAATTATTTATACAGCATGCTGTAATAACATCAAGCATTTAACTGAACACATTATTTTTGTAAAAAAAAGGGAAGAAAAAAATAGGTAAACTGTCTATTTCTTATACTTGGGATAGTAAATATATCTGCCATAAGGCAACATAGTTATAAAATTTAACCTGTTTACTGAATATTTTTATTAACTTTTAAGAGAATGGGTACCTGTTTCATTATTTGCTGCCTGTCTCTGTGCTCACTCAAATCCTGGAAAATCAAACCAATTGTTCTGAAAACCATGTAGAAAGCAGTGTGAAACCAGAATTTATCTCATATTAAGGTACACTGAATTTCATGTTATCACACCAAGTACGGCATTTCCTAGTAAATTGTGAATTTGGGCTTTAAGCTCTTTTTTAACTGTTCTCCCATGTTAATGCATCAGATTACTTTTGATTCCTATTTCTCTAGAATTACTCCAAATATATCTTTGCACTGCTGACTTCTCCTAAAATTTCTTAGAAGTACAGTCTATGCTTTAAACTTTTAAAATCACAAAACTAGTAAAATTGTATTAGCCCTGTGGTAGCTACAACACATACAGATTTTTTCTTGAACACCTCCAGTACATATTGGTTTTCTAAATATTTGTGTTTAACTAAAACTTGTTACTAGTTGCACCATGTATTTGTTTTCACAGATGTGTTAAATGTTTTATCTTTTTTTTTTTTTTTCATTAAAAATGCACAGGAAAGAAAAGCATTGAATTAAGAATTCAAGTTTGTACTGGAGTGAAACATTTGACCTTGCATTTGTGCAGGGCCAAAGAGTTCCACAGAACTATTGCTATTATTACAGCAATTTTAAAGAAAATATTATGAAAATAAAAATAAAGAACAAGGTTCTTCAATATGTACAATCAGGAAAAAAACTTACTCCTTGAAATCAGATGTAAATGGAATTTAAAAATCAGAAGCTATAAACCAGCTGATTTTCTTCGTTGCCCAGGATTCCTTTGGGGTATTATTTCAGTCTTGTAATCTTTTTAACTTTTTTATACTTGGGAAGACAATGGAATATGACAGGTTCTTTGACAGTTTGCTAACACAAATTAACCTCATTTATGGGAAAACTGGCTGTGCGTGAACATCTACTTTTGCAGCGCTTTGTAAGACAATCTCTAAATTGCTGAATTTCTGGGAGGTCTGCTTCCTAAATTTTAAACATTCTGCTGAGTAATGACATTTATAATATAACATGTATTTTGTGATAGGCTTGCATATTGATGACTCTATAATATTTGTAGAGGAAAAGGAAGAAATGAAACATGCTTGATATATTCTCTCAAACTAATGAAAATTCACTGCTGCTTTGCATATGATTTCTTCAGGTAACAGAGTGGGGTATTTGACAATGATTTATTCTTTAATTCATAAAGAACTGTTCAAACCAATCTTAAGAGGTTTGTGGGGGGAATTTCTCATATAGAAATAATATTAGTCTAGGGGAAATAAGTAAGTTTGTATTTTTTTTTTCTAGCCTGAAAAATGAATAAATGATTGTTCCCAGGAACAAGGAGAAGGATACAGGAGAATCTGACCTAAATGTAATCCCCTTACAAAATATTGGTAATCAAAATAACTACTAGGCTTTTCTTATTTTGCTAAATTTCATTCTTTCCGGCTGGGACCTATTTTATAATTAGGTAAGAGGTAGTATATAAGTTGGGAGTTGATGATGAAGAATATCTATCAAATAAAATCTAACACTAGTGGACTTTAAAAATAAATTTATAAATGAAATGGTCGAAGGGTCCTGTCTATCCACCTTCTAAAATCATGTGTATTTCTCCATTTGGTTTGAGAGATACTGTTGAATAAATACACAGCTAGACAGTAGAAGACAATACAAAGGTTATACAAACTCCTGTGTTTCCTCATCAATTGTTTTGGGTGTTTTTTTTTTTTTTTTTTTTTTT
>VZTH01007176.1:64129-205676 GCA_013397815.1 Aleadryas rufinucha | reverse complement strand
TGGTGTTTTTTTTTTTTTTTTTTTTTTTTTGTGTAGAACTTCTGGTGCTGAAATAAGGACCAGGAAAATTTCATGGAGGGTGGGGGCAAATGCCATATTATAGTCTCTGTAGTTTCTCTGCAATGAAAAATCTGCAATTTTAAAGAGAAATATTAGCTCTGTGGGCATAAATAAATAAATTAAAAAAAAATTAAAAAGGCTGACTTCTTCTTGAGTACTCTAAGCCTGGACTGAAAATTTTCACTTCAGGCTACCTTTTCTGAAACTCTTTGCTATCAGTTTTATTTGTTCTGGATGACCTACATTTATGTTGGTAAAACCTTTAATGCATAATCGTATCATCATATTTTCTGTACATGTCAAATAGGTTAGAAATAAACCATTTTAGGTCCATACCAAAACATTAAAGTATGTTTATGGATTATCTCTTGTACCGTTAAGGTAAAGTTAGATTCCCTGTTTACTGGAGGTCCAATTGTGTGACGGTTACAGAGGGAGCCTTTGAAACGTCTAAATATAGCTTAAAAGAGTTTCTCTAGATCTAAAATGTCATGACATTAACATCCAGTATCTTGGGATGTTCCAAAGTTATAAGCTGGGAAACTGATCCTTTCCAGTGGCATAGAGCTCTAATTTCTAGCCTTACAACTATTCAAAGAAATGGACTTACCTTCTGACATTTTAGATATAAAAAAGGTTTTGTGAGTCCAGCTCATCCTGTATATTAGGAACCCATATTTTCTGAGGAAAAATTACTGATTTAAAAAGAGTAAGAATGAATGATTTGGTGTTGTATTTAATTAAAAATAATAGTAAGAAAAATCCCTACTGGTTCTTTACAGGTATTCTATAGTTCTGATTTTTATAAGAGGGTGTCTAGGTCATAAAAATTATCATAGTTACTCACAAATATATGTAAATGATATTATAATCAACTTCATATTTATGAAGAATGGACCTACCTTTGTAGTCCTGAATGAAACTTAGGTTTGAAGATGCAGACACAAATGCTTTTTGTGAGCAGAGAAAGAAGATTTTATTTGTTGCTATTAAAAAGGAAGTTCAGTTAAAGAGAATAATACAGATGTAGTGTGTGCTCAGTTTTTCTTTGACCCAGTGCTCATCAGTAGTGATTGTCTGTTCTGGGGGTTTTTTTGGTGGTGAGACTGAATCTGTAATTAATGGCAGATATGAATATAAAAAGAAATTTACTTTCTCAGTGCTCTTCAGTAAAGCATAACATTGAGCTGGATGACAAAGCAGTGTCTGAAGTTGTGTGTCACAGCCAGACTACTTTTCCATTTAGGGCCTATTTCACACTGACTGAAAAATGGTAGAGCGGTTCAGCTCCATTTGCTGAATAACCTGGAGGTCCTTAGGGGAAAAGGGGAAAAATCTGCTGTGTTTCAGAGAGTGTTGGATCTAACTTGAATTCTTGGCATGCAAGTAGCCTATTTCTCTTGCTTGCAATAACTTGTAGTAAGCCTGGCTTTGACTAGTGTGATAGGAATATCAGACATCTCCCCAGAGTAACATTTTGCAGCACAGCAGAGAAAAAAAAAAAAATGCAGTTATCTTATGTTTGCACAGAAAATTATATATACATTTCTGAGCTGGATCAATAATCCTTCTTGATATTGTACATACCAGTTTACAGAATAGAGCTCAAATCAAAAAAATTCAGAATTGCCAAATGTACCACCATTTTTCTGCCTGCACACCTTGGAAAGGCCTTGTTTTTAAAATGTGAATTTTCACAGCATTATGACAATTGTGTCATGGATAGTATGGAAAATAATGGAGAGAACTGAATTCTTTAGCTTATGTTAAAGCAGTCCAACATAACTTCAGAAACTTATCTACCAAAGTTCATTTTCCTTTACACCAACTCTACTATTTCCTACATAATATCTACAAGAAAGAAATAGTATGTATAAATACATAGGTATGTTAAAAAATTGCACCTAAAAGGTATAGAACTAGACACATCTATCAATTCCTTTAACGTGCAACAGTTTTAAGAAATTCTGTGTTATAGCTATAGTTGATTATGCAGAAAATAGGCCTCGATATCTTGTTTATATGAAATCTAATTTACTAATTATCTATACAAATGATCATCACTAACAGTGATGACTCAGGAAAGGCCAACGTTTGCACTGCAGAAAAACTGGAATATTTAGAGCTGGAAAAATCAAGAGACATTTGAGTTGAAGTGAGTAGGAAATGCTTGCTAGATAGTGAAAACATGCCTGGTTCAATATAACTCAGATGTCAGTTGAACTGTTTTATTTGCCTTTTACGTTTTCTCTTCCTTCATCTATTTTCTTGTTTTATGTTGTCTTCTTTCTAAATGTGAGGTTCTAAATCAGTTATTCTTAGTCATCTAGCAGTTCCACAAGACTTAGAAGTAAGAATGGATAAAATTGGATAGATTTTTTTTCTCCAGCTTTTGCTTCTTCCTGACAGATGTTGAACATGATCTGAAGTGAATTTTAACCCCAAAGAAGCTTTAAAGAGAAATTCTGAGATAACCTTCTTATAATGAGTTCATTGTTAACAATTGTAAACCGTACTTTCACATTATCTATCATGGCTTATAGACAAAGAATCCCTGTAATTCTCTCCAGCCAATTCAGTCGATCCGACAGTGTTGTAGCAATGGTGATGTGTTTTTGCATGTCATTGGGGCATGGAGGCATCCTTCACTGATATTTTCTGCTCCTGGGAGGCCTTGCATAAAAGGAGGATTGATCAAATGGTCTCCTACAGGCGTGCCATTGCTGCAGGCTGGTCATTTAGGATGGCCAACCAAAAACAAAGCTGAGGCAAATAAAACAAAAAAGAACAAATAAAGGTAGCTAGAGGCAGAAAAAAACTGTCAGTCCATTCTTTTGTTATAGCTGTGCTTCAAGCATCAGTGCTTGTAAGAAGCTCCAAAGTGGCCCTAGGATGAAGCTCTGTAATTGGAGGCAAACAAGGCACAGATGTTAGCTTTTATTAAATATCAACAGAATTTAACAGTGCCAACAGCCCATTGCTGAAGGAGAAAGAAGGATGGGATGGAAATTCCTTCTTTGAGCTAATTTCATGCTTACTGTCCTTCAGACCTACTCATCAGACGTGTCATTATGCTCTGTGTGCTGACAGAGTCAGGCTAGATATGAATACCTTGATAGCTTTATGCACTTGAGTTCAGTATAAATAACCTCTTGCTCATGAGATACTGTAGGCTGTCCTGCCTGGCTCCTAGCTGTTGTTACTGAAGGGTACAATTCCCTCAGAAGTCCAGTGTGATATCTGTCATCCTTATGTATATGTCTTTACTTCCTTGGAATGACTCAAAATCCATTAGACATTAACGTTTAGCAAACTGAATCCTTCCCAAAATCCTAAATGGATTCCTTGAGTGGATGAAGGCATGTATTAGAGATGCTGATAACTGTGCAGCAAAATGTTCCTTTCTCCCGTGTCCTCACATTGAAACGAAGAATGTTTATAGAAAGAGGCAAAAACATTGAATCAGATCTTTCTGCTCATTAGCACTTGTAGATTTGTTTTTTTTATGAAAAACAAGTTGTTAATTTAATTTAGAGAGGGACATTATTGGGTTCTGCCATGACATGGCTTCATCCATCTGCAGAAAGGACTTGTTAAGGCAGATTTACTGATGCTCTGTATTTTACTTAGTGGGTTCAAGAGAAGTTTAAGAATATCTCTCTTCTGAGATCTCAGATCCCCTGCCCCTTCACTACATTCACTGGACCAAACTAGTAATTTAGAAATACCAGTCTTGTTTGTTTAGGTTATCCCTCTCTTCAGATTATTTGAATAGCACTGTGTTGTTCAGAACTTTGCCTAAGATCATGCAAAAATGAATTTTATTTAAAGTTACTTTACTTTGTCTCATTCAGAACATTGAAATAGTGAATTGTAAAGCATTGATGACAATTCAGTTGGTTTTAACTTGTCAATGCACCCACAGTGTTCTTTGTTTTTTCAGACTGACCATATACAAACTGCCTTTATGCTGAAGGATCCCACCCCTAAATGGCTACCCAAGTCATTACTCAAAGGTAATTGTAGAGTTGAAAAGTATGCAGTGCTAACAACACAATCCCTCCCTCCTTTGCCTCCCCTCCAATCCCCCAAGCTGCTACATGAAATGCTAGCAATAGAGATGTCCCAGGAGACATTGCTTTGCTTTGCAATGTTCATGCCAAAAGACAGCGTTATTTTTGCCTGAAGTTCTCTTTTATGACATGTACAGATCAGCATAAAGTACCCTGCAAAATTAATTGAATTCTCCAATAATTGTTCTAAAGCCAAATACCATACAGAGCCTTAAGATATATATGCATTTTCAAATGTCTTTGTAGCCTGATTTGGGCCATTTACCTCACAAAATCTCAGCTAAAGGCTGAGTGCATTAATGAAACTGTGATTCAATGTACTTTTTTTTCTTTTCTGCTTTTCTTTTTTTGATGTGGATGCTTTTGTTTTCTGCTACAGTGAACATGTTTCTGAGGTTTACTTGATTTGTCCACCTGTTGGTGACAAAATGAGCAAGGATGGGGCTATAACAGTGAAGAGATATGAAGAGAAAGAGGATTGTGTCAAAGAAGATTAGGGAGAAGTATACAGACACTGCAAATTCAGCTTGATAGTTGTAGGAGATTTAATAGAGCGAGGAAATCAAAGTTTTGTCTTCTAAAGCTGTCTAAACTGGAGAAAATATTCCTCTGCTGTGTACTGCACTGGTTCCTACTGCACAGGTTCTCTGATTCCATCCCATGCTGAGGGGGTCTGCTGTCAAGGATGTTGTGTTAAGGAATGAATTCAGTTTCATCATTTAGTATAAAAAATGGTTTTATCTCCTAGAACACACTGAGAGATGAGACTGGTCAAAACCAGCTTGGACCAATGAAGATACATTGAGTTGAACATCGTAGAATTCAGAGGATTGCAAGGAGTTCAGCTCCTGCTGACACAAATAGATCAAGAGATGTGTTTCTTCAGAGATAAATTCGAAAGTGGATCTGAGATATTAAACAGTTGATTTGGAGGCAAAAAAGTAAGGGTAATTTGTGCATAGTAAAAGTTTTAGTGTGGAACAGTCCTTGTTACAGTTGTATAAAACTCGTCAACGGCAGGAACTTGAATGTAAAGTACAAGAAATTATGGACTAAATTTGCATTGGTAAGTAATTCAATCCAGTAGGGAAGGATCAGTGGATCAAGCAGGTCATGTTGGCATTTATGTCTGCCATACATGAAGCCTGGAGTTTTAGCTCTACACTGGATTTAGCATGATTTCCTTGACTGAACATCTCTACTTTGTGTATGGCTCAAAACAGTCAAAAGGACCAGGCAGTGTGTCACATCTTTTTGTTGGTTGTGACATGAGGATACAATTGATGCATACATCAAGTCACCATTTTTGTTTAGATTTGTCTTAAAGAAATCAACTTTGCAGTGACTGAAATTATTCTGAGATGAATTACATGTTTTGCTCTAGAACAAGTGACAATAGAATAATAGTTTAATAAATTCATAAAAATATAACTGTTGTTGATATCAATAGAGTGGATTCTTCATATATCATTTCCAGGTAGCCACTTCAGGCATCATCACAAGGTGTGTCTAATTATAACTCCAACTTCAATGAATTTATTCCTAATTATACTTGAACAAATGAAAAGACAGTCAGACTCCATTTGAAGAAATTGATCACCAGGGCTGATTTACACTATATATTTAAATTTCCCTCATGTGCCTATTCTACCCCAAATAAAATATTAAGTATGTAATAGGTATTACATAAATGCAAACATTTATATACTCATAGAATTATTTGGGCTGGAAAGGACCTTAAAATCATCTAGTTCCCACCCTCCTGCTGTGGGCAGAGATGCCACCCTGATACAGAAGCATTTTATAAATTTCATGAAAGTAAATTATTTTATTAAATTTTATTGAAGTATATTATTTTATTAAAGTAAAATTTAACTGGGTTTATGTTAAATAATTAATTTTTTTAATTTCCCTATCTTACTCTCTTTGTATGTATGCATATAGTGTTTTAACACTCTTTTTAAATAGTAATAATTAAATTTTTAATTTGAAAGAAAGACTGTACTACGTGCTGCTAGTACTGTTAAGTCAGAGATGTAGCTAAAGAGTAAGTGGTAATATAGGTTCATGCTTTTTATTTATTAATTTAACAATTTTATTTTTCAATGCAGTATGTTTCTCTCATATTTTGCATTCTAGTTCTTTTATTATGCCATTTTCCCCTTCTTTTTAAAGCACCACTAATTCACCTCAGTGCAGCAATAATCAGTAACTGGGAAGGAGTGTGGAAGGAGAGGGAGGGAAAAAGAGAGCTACTGAAATAAATGAAGCATTACCCATGACTGCTGTACATGCCAGTGTCTGTTTCTCTACCAGCGTCATATCCCCTCTTCTGAGCATTTGAATGATAACTCATTTCCCAGAGCATTCCATGCTCAAGGGCAATAGTTACCTTCACCACAGAGAGAATTAGCATTGGCTGTTATAATTTTGGAAATACATAGCAATTACTTGCAGCAGAAACTCAGATCTCAGAATCCCTTAATGAAGAATGACAGAGCTGAGCTCAGGGATGGTGGCCCAGAGCTGCTAGATTTGCTGTTCTACACAATTGGTTCATGGAATCCCCACACAGATCATCTTCCCTTTTATTTTTCTGTTTTTCTTCCTCCTTTCTACTAGTCTTTATGATCTAATCCACTTAGCATCTCAGCTGTATTACCCTTCTTGTTCTTTGCATTTCATTTCCTTACTGTTGCATTTGGTTCATTTTTTGGACTCATCATATCTTAAAAAAAGAAAATGCTTAAATGAACTATGTTTCACAGTTGCTTTGCATCAGCATGAACTCTCCTTTATATTTCTTGGATATTGCCCGGATAGCTGTCATTGGTTTGTTTTATTTCATAGAATCATATTAATAGAATAGCCTGGGTTGGAAGGTACCCAAAGACCATCCAGTTCCAACCTCCCTGCTGTGGACAGGGTCACTTTTCAACTGACCAGGTTGCTCAGAGCTCTATATTTGACCCTCTGTATTTCAAAATTAAACTTTATTTTACTTTGAAGGTCTCAAGGATGTATGAAAGCCACATGTAGGTGAAACTAACCGTGTATTTACACTGTTGGGGGTAGCATAATAGATAGACCTCTTTTGGGATTATGCCATTTGTGATAAACCAAAAAAAAGATAAAGCTCACTTCTAAGTACATGAACTCTCTAATGACATTTATTTTCAAACTGAATTACAGAAAATCTAGTCTGAGCCTGATGTCTGTCTCTCTGGGTAAGTTTCATTTCACATACTATTAGAAAGATGGTTGTAACTGAAAATAAAGGGCTCGAAGGAATGTCTGAGAAATACCATAGATAAATATCTACATTGTTTTGAATGGATGTTTGCTTGACACTGGTACTTTTCTTTCTGAGGGAATCTCGGAGACACTTGTGTTTAAAACACTTATGATTAGAAATTATTTTTTCATAAATGCACCGGTCTGATGCGTACAAATTTCATTGAACTAGGGACACACTGCATAATGGTTTGCAACTGGACTTCATGGCACTGACTACAGCCCTCTGAGCCTCGTGGTTCCACGAGTTTTCAGTGCACACTACTTTCCACTTATCCATACTTCCTCATTTAGTCTGTGAAGATGATATGGGAGACAGTCTTGAAAGTCTTACTAAAGTTGGAATAAGAAACAGCCACTTCTCTCCCTGCCCCCTGCTCCCCCTTTGCCCCCCCAAGTTGAGCTAGTCCTTTTGTTGTGAAGGCTACAAGGTTGATCAGGCATGACTTCCCTGTTTTAAATCCATGCTGACCAGTCCAATCACTTTCTTTCCTTTAACACATTTGGAAAAGGTTTTCAGGGCAATTTGCTCCATCGCATTCTCCAAGGCTTAGGTGCAGCTGACTGAATTGTACTTCTTTGGACACTACTTACCTTTCTTGAAGGCAGGGGTGACCTTTGCTTTCTTCCAGCCCCTAAGGAACCTCCACTGATCATCATGACCCTTCAAAAGTAATTGAGGTTGGCATCACAATGACATCAAACAGTTTCCTCAGAATTTGTAGGTGTATCCTACAAAAGCAAGGCCTTGGTGACTGGAAAAAAGGAAATATCACACCCATTTTTAAAAACGGTTAAAGGAGGATGCTGAGAATTACTGACTTGTCAATGTCATCTCAATGTCTAGTAAGATAATGGAACAGAACCTCCTGGAAGTTATGTCAAAACATATGGAAGACGAAGAGGTGATTAGAAACAGCCAGTATGGCTTCATCAAGGGCAAATTGTGCCTGATGAATCTAGTGACTTTCTATGATGAAGTAACTGCTTTTGTAGACAAGGGAAGTCATTAACAGATGTTGTCTATCTGGACTTTTGTAAGACCGTTGATATGGTCTCCCACAATATTCTTGCCACTAAATTGAAGATAAGGGTTTGATGGATGAACTGTCATATGCATAAGGAATTGCCTGGATGGTCACATGCAAAGAGTTGCAGTCAAATGTTCAATCTCCAAGTGAAAACCAGAAATGAGTGGTGTCCCTCAAGAGTCTGTACTAAGACAAAACCCATTTAGTAACATCCATCAGTGACATATATAGTGGAGTCAAGTGCACCCTCAGGAAGTTTATAGATGACAGTAAGATGAGTGATGCAGTTGATACACAAGGAATGCCATCCAGAGGGATCTTGACAGTATTGAGGCTTGGGCCCAGGTGAATCTCATGGAGCTCAACAAGGCCAAGTGAAAAGTCCTGTATCTGGGTCAGGGCAATTCCCATTACCAGCATGAACTGGGGATGAATGTATTGAGAGCAGTTCTGAGGAGGACTGGTGGACAAAAAATCGGTTATGAGTTGGCAATGTGCACCTGCAGCCCAGAGAATCAACCTTATCCTGGGCTGCATCGAAAGCAGCGTGGCTGGCAGGGCAAGGAAGGGGATTCTGCCCCTCTGTTCCTGCTCTTGTGAAATTCCACCTGAAGGGCTGCATCCAGCTCAAGTCCTAACCAGATGAAAGATATGGACCTCTCAGAGTGGGTCCAGAGGGAAGAGGGTAGCTTTAGATTGGACACAAGGAAGAAATTTTTTTATGAAGAGCATGGGCCCAGCTCTGCAGAGCTGCATCCATCCTAAGGAACACCAACGAGGTTGAGGTCTCCTTTGAGCTGGAATAGTTGCTCCAGATTTTCCTGTTCCCATCTGTACAAAATGCTGTCCCTCTGTGATCCACTCTAGAGCCAGTACTTGTGTTGGGGTCTCCACCTCCCTGTTGAAATGTTGTGTGACCTTCTGTATTCAGGAGTCAGCTGGAACAAGAGCTCAACCCTTTGATCAAGTTTCTGAAGAAGCTGAAAGCTGTTTCCTAAGGAGGGATGTGAAATTACTAAAACTGACTTGAATAAGAAGAAAAGTGACATATTTTATCATTGACTCAAACACTTTATCTTGGTGTAAGACCACTTGTTGTCTGCCTACAACAGACTAATAGAGAAATGAAAGAGAGAAAAAAGACAGGACTGATCCAGAGGAATTGTAATTGCTTTAAAAGGCTGATTTTATTACTAATGAAAAGTAATCCCATGATGCAGAAGCACTAATATTTTCAAATTTTTCCACTTAGGTTTGAATTTTGAAAACTTCCTATCCTTTGTATTATTAGCTGTCTTACATGATACAAATCTTCAAGAAATCATTTTAAAAAATTAGGCTGATTTCAAATGCAGTTAAATAATGCTTATTTGGTGTTCCCTTTTTGCACTTATGCTTTTCCAGCTTTTTAATTCTTGTGGAGCAAATGAAGAATTTCTAAATAGTGCCAGAGGGACATTGTGCTAATTCTTTGAGAGAGAAAATCCTTACAATTTTAGTATGCCTTAAGCACCACTGGTTTATGATAAGGTCTTTCTAGAAGTGCAATAAAGATAATGGCTTAGTTAAAATACTATCAATATACTTGGTTAGGAAATGAAAACCCCAGTTCTTCATGCATTGTATTTAAATGAGTGAATCTTTTTATTCTTCCTTTAAAGAGTTGCAATGTATACATGGGTACTCTGTTATGATGGTTTTATTTTTGGTGCAGCTATGTTTAAATATAGAAATATGGCTTGGATCAAGTGCCAACCCGCTCTGAAAGAGTTCTTTTCTGAGAGGAGGGTGAATGTACATTGGGGTGAATAAACACCGTTGCAGATATCTTTTATAAATTCAAGTGTAAATACAAATGCCTATGATACAGAACATGTAAAAGTATGTTCTAATAAGTATATTCATTCTTTTTGAATGGAATTAATACCCAAAGCTGAATAGATTAATAAAAAAATAATCGGGATAAGTAATTTAAGATTCTTGTTGCAGATTTTTTGTTCCACTGCGTGTTCTTTGCCTATCGGTTTCAGAAAAGGGTGTTAATGGCACGTGGCACTAATATAGAGAAGGGACTACACAGTGTACTTTCCAGTGGCTGCCTTTGGCTGGAGTAGACCATTTGAAATGTATTCAGGTAGTAACTGAAAAGGGAGTACAAGGATTTATTTGACTGTCCAGGAAAGAGGAGTTCAATTATCTTCTTGTGGATCTCTCATCACGTGTGTAAAATATGGGTGTAAAGTAATTTGATCATAGCTGAGCAACAGCATGCCAGCAGCACTGTGACATGAGCTTTAGATATAGCAGTATGCTATGTATCATCATTTTTCTTCCTACTAAAACCTAATGGGATGGTATAGCTTAGGATCTCTGCTGATAAGGCCTTGTACGCATCCTGTATGACAATGTGTATTTTTGAGTGTGTTGTCCTTCTGGGCTATATAATTAAATATTTTGAAGGCAGAAGTGAGTATCCTCATTTTAAAAGTTTCCTTTTTTCAACAAGAACATTTCTTCAGGAAGTAGGGTTCAGGGTTTCTGGTAGAGATTATATAGTCAATTGGGATGTTTTTCTTACGTTGGATAATTTCAAGATAGTAAATTGTTGTTATATTTGAGTTCTTTAAAAAAATCCCATTTTCGATACATCTAAAATATTACTGTAGGTTGTTATACAAATTCTTCCATGCATCCCCACAATATTTTTTTAAGTCACTTAAATAGCCAGTTACAATATGAGTTGCCTGTATCCTGATGTTTTCCACAAATAATGGCTCACAGTAATCCATTTATGAGTCTATGGAGCCTTCAGCCAGATGTTATGTTGCTAACAGTTCCACTGGCTCCTCCAAATGCTGTTATCGTTTTTCTGACCTCTCTGGTGCCATACCTTTGACCTCCTATTGATTTGGTATATTATAATGATTCTACTCTCATGAGGCAACAGTTACTGCTGTTCTCTGGATATTTTCAGGTAGAGTGTTTTTCCATGTGACAGTGTGGACAGTATTTTCCTGTGTGAGATATTTCTTTTCTCCTTTTATTCAAGGGCTTTTTGTGAGCCAGAATGACAAAATTAACATCTGAAGGGCTGATATTTTTTAAAATGTCTCATTAATCTTGTGGGATAAATGCTTGGCAGATTCTGAAGAGAGAAATTGCTGAAACAGAGACAGTTACAATATGACATTAATAAAAAATGTAGTAAGAATTTAGTTTCTTTTAACATATATGCAACTGTCATACTGAAGAAGGCAAGTACCATTAGGGTCAGAGAATCTATGCGGAGAAACACATTGGATAAGTAGTGGAACTGCCCAATTTTGTGCATAAGATTTTAAGGAGCCCAATTCACTTTCCTAATTTTCCATGAAAAAGATAACTTGATGCTTATCTATCTCTGTCACAGAATCACAGAACTTCTGAGGTGGGAAGGGACCTCTAGAGTTCAGACAGTCCATCCCTGTGCTCAGACTGGGTCAAATGCAGCAATTTGCCCAAGATTTTTAAGCTCACTTAGCCATTCTTTGAGGCTGACTAGATATTCCTATCTGGAATTCAGTACGTCAAAACATTAGACTCCACTGTTAGGAATAATTTGTACAATGCCACCTCTTCCTATTGTAGTTAGATATGGCTAGTTTTAATATTTCTTCTGTGTTTGTCATCTAGGAAAACTCAATGAGCACAGAGTAGCAATCAATTAAAAGTAAATAGGTATCTCTGACAGTTTAAGAGTCCCAAAGAGGATGACAAGAGATTGGTACAAGACAATAAATAATTTATAGCTGGAGAAAATTAATCAAGAACCCCCAATTCCCTCTGTCCCCACACGCAGGTGCTCAATTACAGTACCTCTAAGAAGAGGCAGGAGACCAATAACCAAACATCTGTGACATAAATGAATTTAACTATTAGGGAAGAAAGTCTTGAAGCATATAAATACACTAAAGTAACCAAACCAAATTACAATACAATGTACATTTGCTTTGTATAATGCCTTTCATTATACTATTTCCCAGAACTCTTCACATAATTAAATAATATAAATGTTATAGAGTGTAAGTGAAATACAGCAGCAATAGAGAGATCTTCTAATGGAGGCAGAGAATACAATTATAAGCTATTTCAAAAAGTGAAAAAAAAAATTAGAAAAAGACAGGAATTCAGACAAAGATGGCCATGAGACTCTGTTTCAGAAACCTGGTCTACTGAGGACAGATGGGTTCCAATTGTCAGAGAACAGCATCTTCAGTCGCAAATTTGTCAAGCTGGTGAAGAAGGCTTTAAACTAGAGTTGCTGTGGGAAAGGAACATCAGTCTGTCCCACTCATACTGGTTTGATGCCAGGGCCAGCAAGAGATGCCCAGAGCCAGGAGAGGGATCACACGTCAGCAGGAGAGCACATGCAAGGCAGCAAATAGTAATTCCAGCCACTACAGCCAGTGAGTCATCTTCATCAGAACCCAATTTAAAATTCTCTAAGCAAGTGCATGGAGCACAGGGAATAAACAAAAGGGGTCAGAGATGTGCACATACCTGCAGGGCATGGTGGGATGGCTCCTATGATTCGACAATTGGAATGAAAGGATACAGGCTCTTTAGGAAGGAAGGCAGGAGAGACAAGGAAGGGGTGTTGTCCTCTGTATCAGTGACCAGCTGGAGTGCATGGAGCTCCACCTGGGGATGGATGAGGAGCTGACTGAGAGCTTATGGATCAGGATTAAAGGGAAGGCAGGGACAGGTGACATTATAGTGGGGATCTGCTACAGGCTGCCCTATAAGGAAGACTGAGCAGATGAGACTCTTAATGGACAAATAGGAGCAGCCTCACGTTCACAATTCCTGACCCTCATGGGGGACTTCAGCCACCATGATGTCTGTTGAAGGGACAGCACAGCCAACTGTAAGAAATCCATGAGGTTAGTGGAGTGCATTGATGATACCTTCCTTCTCTAAGTGACAGAGAATCCAGTGAGGAGAGGTGTTATGCTGGACCTTGTTCTCACCAACAAGGAGGGGCTGATGGGGAATGTGAAGCTCAGGGGCGTCCTGGGCTGCAATGGTGACCATGAAGTGGTGGAGTTTAAGATCCTTCAGGCAGTGAAAGGGGTGTGCAGCAAGTTCACTACCTTGGACTTCAGGAGAGAAGACTGGGGCCTCTTCAGGGATCTGCTTGATCTACCATGGGATAAAGACCTAGGGGAACGAGAGGCCCAAGAAAGTTGGTTAATGTTCACAGATCACCTCCTCCAAGCTCATGAGAGATGCATCCCAACAATAAAGAAGTTGGGCAAAACTACCAGGAGGCCTGCATGAGTGAGCATGAACCTGTTAGAGCAGGTCCAGAGGATGGCCACTAAGTTGATCACAAAGCTGGAGCACCTCTCCTACACAGACAGGTTCAAACCTATTGGGCTTCAGGGACACCTTATAGCAGCCTTCCAAATATCTAGAGGGATCCTACAAGAAATCTAAAGATGGATTTTCTACAAAAGTACGTAGCGATAGAATGATGGGTATTGGCTTTAAACTGACAGTTGGTAGGTTTACATGATGTATTAGGCAGAAATTCTTTACTGTGAGGATGATGAGGCACTGGAACAGTTGTAGATGCTCCATCCCTGGAAGTTTTCAAGGCCAGGTTGGATGGGCGTCTGAACAACCTGCTCTAGAGGAAGGTGTGCCTGTCCATAGTGGGGGGTTGGAAGAAGATGATCTTTAAGGTCCCCTCCAAACCAAACCAAACCAAACCAAACCAAACCAAACCAAACCAAACCAAACCAAACCAAACCAAACCAAACCAAACCAAACCAAACCAAACCAAACCAAACCATTCTATGATTCTATGAAGAATTAGTACCTTAGACCTTGGCATTAGACCATTAAAATGATTGGAAATCATTTCATTGTCCTCAATGGAATCAGTATAACTCCAGAGGGTCACAAGGAGTTTTCTAAAGGCAGTGGAAACATTGATGGAGAAGAGTAAAGCTGAAGACAATGACTGTGATTGTTCAGTAGAAGGAACAAGAAGAGGAGTAAATAGATATGTGACATCCCTGAAGAATTTTGGAAAAAATTGCCTGCTTCATTACTGGTTTTCTTCATTTTGTTGCCTGCACAATTCAGATGAAATAAGTGAATTGAACTAACAGACCTATCCCAGTTTAAAGCACAGAAGGGACTAAACAGTGCAGTTCAAAATGGTTCCTAAAATGACTGTTGATCCCCATACATGTAGGAATAGTGCCTTCCATTCCATTTTTACCTCTTCTGTTTTATAAAGCAGTAGTGCATGAATCCTCCTGGAACAATGCTTGTGAGTTTTGAGACTCCCAGGGCTAATTCAGTGGGTTGCTCATCTGATTGCTTCAACATTAAACACACAGTTTGGCTGCTGCTACTGCTGTAGAAGACCATTTCTGTTTAACTCCTGACAAATGAGGTGGGTAATAGCTTATGTAACATAGTTGGATTTACTCACCTACTTAGATTTTTTTTCAATTGACTGAGGAATAAACCAGTCATAGCTATGTTTTTTGATGTATCTTGACTTTATATAGACATACATATATGTAATTAAACTCAAAGCTTATTTCCTAATTTCTATAAATGATGCCATTGATGATTCTATTTCAATAATATTTTGGTAGGTTCTTCAAAAGCATTCTGAAAGATTCAGTGATCTATCATTTTTCTTCGCATTGGTATTTCTCTGTCCAAAATACTTTTTCCTACACTTCCCTTTTTTTATCTAGTAACTACATGAAGATGGACAACACTCTTTCTGGTGAGATATAATTCTTTTTCATTTCTTTCTAAGGATGCCAGAATGAATCATCCCTCTTGCTTCTCATTATAGCTTATAAAACTATTATTTTCTTTTTATGCAAAATGGAGCCTTAGTTGTCATCGAAACCTTGCTATTGTACTGGTGTACTCAAAAGATTTCTTTTTATATTATTCAGTTCCTGAATCTAATCGATTCATTTGAATGAAAAAGGGTTATAACCTGTAGCTGAAAGTACAAGACCCAATTCCTTATGCTTGACACAAATGATAAGCAAATAAAAAACATACAGAAAAGGGATAAACTACTATCAAAAGAGATTATTTCTGAGGAGTGTAAGAGACCATCCAGGAAGAGATTCAGCAGAAACAGGTCTCCTACATTAATAGATTTCATGTCCACGGGCAGATTCTAGATGACTATTAACAGTGTTAACAGCATTAAATACACTTTCACTATGTTTCTGATTATTTTGTAATGGTATTTTAAAATATATTTTATTTATAATAGGAATTCCAGAATGTAACTTAACAGCCTTCACATCTCCTTTATTTTTTGGGATAATTTATTTTAACCTGTTTTAGTAACGTCAATAATGTTTCTTTTTCTGAATGATACATGCCTCTTACCATTCAGAATGTGGACCTGCTTATACGGCATTTGTTTAATTTAAATTATGTTTTAATATAATAGTTTTAATAATAATACAATATAATTATTTTAATAATAATATAATTTTAATTTTTTAATCCTTCCTGTTGCTCTTTGTAAATTTGCTACATGTTGAAGAGTATGTAATTTCACAATTTAGCCTTTTTATCCAGTTACCAATAGATCAGTTTTGCTGATTTCACCTAAATATAAGAAAAAGCATCTTCTAATTTTATTTGGCTTTTTCAAGCAATGTTTCAATGCCATTTGTGTATGAAGTTAAGAACCTATTGTGGCATATATGTAGTTAGAGATTTTAAATGGCTGTTTAGTTACAGACTTTTTTTACATGTGAGAACCTTTCAAAATGAGTCCTCAAAATTTAGTTTCAAGGGGTACTAGTGGCCAAAAAAAAAAAAAGGACTCAGGAAGTGTAAAAAAAAATTGTGTATAGTTTTAAGTGTGGGTCCAGGAACTTTTCCAAATGGCATGGTGCCATTTTTGAGTAATTTTGAAATGCAGTGGAAGGTGATATCATGGTCCTGAACTTGTTAATTTCAAGTCTGTCTTATACATATATTCCAAAAGATTCTTGGGGTGATTCCATATGGAACATGAAGTAGATAAGTTGGTTTGGGCTATTTTGTATAGCTGGATACCAGATGCTGCATGTGGCTCTGATACATATTGAACTGATCAATAGGTATTTTAGGACTCATTTTAAGTCATATAGAGTGTAATGGATTAAAACTGTATGGAGTGCTTGCCAAGGAACATGCATTCTCCTTCCTGAGAACCTGCTCTCTTCTCAGCAGTGCAAATGTACACTACATCCAGTATTATTAAGTAAAGAAATCTTTGCTTAATGTTCACTATGTGTAAAAATGTTTAAAATTCAATCTTCATATTCAGCCTTAAAAGTCCTTAATTTTATTATTTCTTCTTTTTGTGTATACCTAGAACTTCTCAGGCTAATATCACCCACCTACCCCTTCTTGGGATCTAGAACATAGGAACTGAACAAAGTTGAATTAAGCATGTAATAAAATATTGCTGAATATGCTTTCTTTTAAAAATCTGACCAAAACAATTTTTTCCTTCCCTCTTCACTTTTCTCTTCTCTGGTGGGAAGGGCAATCACTTACAGAAACAGAAGATCTTAGTCCTTCTGAATTTTTTAGCACAAAGGAGATGAATCCCAGCATTGTCACTTGTCAGGAGTGTCACTTAAAAACTCAATTTGCAGAGTGTGCAACAAAGGGCGAGTCAGGTGGAGTTGTGTGGAGACACAGATCCATGTTCCTGTTGATATTGTATCACTGTAACACTGCAGAACTGTAGGAGATGTGCAGGATCAGGAAGAACATTCTAAGGAAGAATAGCTCCATATTACAGTTGTTGAAGTTGTCCCCTACCATGGCATCATAATATATTATTTTCTGACAGTTTTTGTTTATGTGTGGATGTGGTTTAACCCCAGCCAGCAGCCAAGCCCCAAGCAGTCCCCATCTCACTTCCCCAGAAATGGGATTGGGGTGGGAATAGGAAGAATAAAAGGTAGAAAACCTATGGGTTGAGATAAAGACAGTTTAATAGGAAAAGCAAGAGCTGCACATAAAGCAAAGGAAAACAAGGAAATAAGTCACTGCTTCCCATGGGCAGGCAGATGTTCAGCCATCTCCAGGAGAGCAGGGACCCATC
Source organism: Aleadryas rufinucha (assembly GCA_013397815.1). NCBI lineage: Eukaryota > Metazoa > Chordata > Aves > Passeriformes > Aleadryas > Aleadryas rufinucha. Next base: position 188,073 of record VZTH01007176.1, on the reverse strand, counting down.
ACACGTAACAGTGACTTGGGAAGACAAATGCAATCACTCCAAATGTCCTGTACTTCCTCCTTCTAACCCCTCAGCTTTATATACTGAGAATGATTTCATATGGTCTGGAATATCCTTCTGTTCAGGTGGGGCCAGCTGTCACTTCCCAACCTCCCTTGCACCTCCAACTTCCTTACGAGTGTGGTGTACGAAAAGCAGTAAAGGCCTTGGCTCTGTGTAAGCCCTGCTCAGCAACTTTATCGTGGTCAAAAGCTGTGCAGTGGAATAGTCATTGGGCAAACATACAAACAGTTATGAATGAAGAAAAGAGAATTCCTTAGGGTAGAAGGGTTTAACCCTATGTTTTTTTCACAACAAGCACTGTTCCTTCTTCCAAAGTGTAAACGTACCTTAAGCCCTATCCAGGGTATCTCATTCTTTGAAAAAAGCAGTAATTGCAGTCTAGATCCAGGAATGAATTCAGACATGAATCCAAAATGAAGAAGGGTGCCTAGGTTTTTGAGTCGCAACTTCTAGACACAGCATTTAATTCCAGGGAAGTTTAGTGATCAGCACTTCCTTGGGTCTTATTTTTGTCTTCTTGTTCATCATACAAGTTTATTTTCATTATTCTTCTGAGATGATCTTCATTCCTTGTACACAGGTTATATGCACTTAGTTCTAAGATTAAAATTTCCTTTTGGGAGCCAGGCCTAAATTTACATGTTACAGTGTATCTAGGTTAGTTAGGGGCTATTATTGCATCTGGTCCTCAATAGCACGGCTTCTGACACAAAAGAAACAGTATGGAAAAGATTATCCACACAATATTTTGTGGAAGTGGACAGTGGACCCTGTTTTGCAAGGGTGATTCATAATATCTAGCTTGGGTTTTTGAAGTTATTGAATTGCAGTTTGACTCATCTGCTTGATAGAATATGTGTTTCTGGTCTGATTAGGACATAGGTTCTATTCTGAGAGATATTCTGCCACCTATTCAACATTTCTCATCAGCTAATAAATTTCATTTCTTGATTAAATCTTATGATTAAACAAGACGTATCCATATTTATGATCCCCCTATCAAATTTCTAGAATTAGTAGCATCTATAGTTTGTTCCATTTACTTTGTATCTTTGAGTTGTGCCATATTATTGACTTATGCTTTACATCCCCATGAAACAGTATAAATTTTCTTTCTTTGGAGGATGATTTCTGTAATTTTTTATAATATTTTTAGTCTACAGTCAGATTGCCTGTATTATGCCAAGGTTTCTTTTGTACTTGCTCTAAGTATCTGGACAAAGAGCTTAACAGAAATGATAGTGCCACTCCAGGCAGCCAAGGCCATAAAGTGGAACCGGACCATTCTTTCTTTAGAGCATACTAAACATAACATAATCAATCTTTATATCTTTCAATTTTTAAAGCTGTGTTTTTCAGAAATATAAAAAACTAAAACTGCCAAAAAAGAAATCACACTAGATAAAAGGGTCTTGCTTTTCAGCCAGCAAAACTTAAACTGAGCAGTTTCTATACAGTCTGGATCCTATTTATTTATCTCCACTGTGAATTTGTTCCTTGTTTTTCTTGTAAGTCTCTTGGATCTATTTATATTAAAACCACAAATTTTCTGTTCTTCTTTGCCTGTTTCACTGTTGTATTGGACTTGCATGGCCTGGACTTGCATGGTTTTGGTAGTGAGGGGAGCTACAGGTGTGTCTTCTGTGAGAAGCCGCCAGAAGCTTCTCCCATGTCCAGCAGAGCCAATGCCAACTGGCTCTAGGATGGACCCACCAAGGTCAAGCCAATCAGGAATGATGGTAATGTCTCTGTGAAAACATATGTAAGAAGGGAAATAAAGTTATTATGCAGATGTAATTGTGGCTGGAGAAGAGTAGGGTGAGAACCTGTGAGAGGAACAACTCTGTAGACACCAAGGTCAGTGAAGAAGGAGGGGAAGGAGGTGAAGGAGGTGCTCCACGTGCTGGAGCTGAGATTCACCTGTAGGCCATGGTGAAGACCATGGTGAGTCAGGCTGTGCCCCTGGAGCTCATGGAGGTCAACGGGACAGCAGAGATCCAGCTGCAGCCCACGGATGAGACCCATGCTGGAGCAGATGTCTCTGAGGAGCTGAAAGGAGGCTCTTACCCTGGGGGAGGCCTGTGCTGGAATGGGCTGTTGGCAGAGGCCTGGGGACCTGTGGAGAAAGAAGTCAGTGCTGGAGCAGGTTTGCTGGCAGGAAGCCTGCAGGGGGACACATGCTGTAGCACACTGTGCCTGAAGGACTGCACCCTGTGGAAAAATGACCCATGCTGGAGCAGTTTATGGAGAACTATCGCCTGTGAGAGGGATCCCACAGTGGAGTGGGGGAAGGACCCCTCTCCCTAAGCAGCAGCAGGAGTGATCTGTGATCAACTGACTGTAACCCTCATTCCCTGTCTCCCTGAGCTGCTGGGAGCAAAGAGGTAGACCTGGAACAGAGAGAGAGGTGAGGGGAAGGTGTTTTTAAGATTTATTTTACCTCTCATTATTCTGCTCTGTTTTTGCTGGTAACAAATTCAGTTGATATTCCCAAACTGAGTCCGTTTTGCCTGTTACAGTACTTGGTGAGTGATCTCTCTCTGTCCTTATCTCACCTCATGAACCTTTGTTATAATTTCTCCCTCATGTTCAGCTGAGAGGGGAATGACAGAACAGCTTTGGTGGGTGCCTGTCACCCAGCCAGGGTCAACCCAATGCAACTGTGTACTTCATATATTTCTTCCACTGGAGCTTGCTCAGTTGCTTTTGAGAAAACGACAAGTTTTCAGGGGCCGGAATCAATTTGGCACAAAGTAATATAGGCACTACAAGGCATGAAGGAATACTTCCTCCCTTAGCCCCCAGCTACTCGAATTTTTAAAAAATATTATTGTGCTTACATAGTAATTTATAGTAAATTAGTAACATAAATATTTCTTTAGTTACAACAGCCTACAAACTTCTCTAAAAATCATTTACTTTAATTTTGATCATTTGTGAAAAATAACTGAACTTAGAGCCGGAATTTGTCTTATGGCACACACAATTATTATTATTATTTTTTGCTAGAAAATGGTGGTGAAGTTGCCTTACATTTTCATTTGTGAAAGAGGATTGAAAAGATATGATCTGTAAAGGAGGAATTTTTTCCAAATTAAAAGAAATACTGAAAAAGGAATTTCTATAGATAGAAAGGATTCTTGAAAATAATTTTTTTTTCATCTGCATAAACCACATTATCTGTATGTAGAAAGATTTCCTTTTGTTTGACCAAATATTTGTAACTGTATATTCATGACTAATGTAACAATAGCAAATACATGTTGTAGCTATGCTATATGTAAGATCAATATTCAGTAGTGTGGTCCAGTATTTTCAAAATGAATAGCTGTTTGGATGTCTTCTGCTTTCCTACTTAAGAAAATGAAAACTGAATGTTTAAAACAGTTTGACTCCGGTGCTCTCAAAAATGGTATTTCTTTAAAATGCGTCATCAAAAGAACAATGTCACTTAGCAGAAACCAAAACTTTTGAAAGTCTCAGACATGTTGACCAAACCATGGAGTAAGGGACAATTTTTTTTGTCTGTACTAGTTGCAGAAGCAATTTTCTCCTTTTTTTTCCCCTCCTGTGCTTATATTTGCAAATATATCTTATACCAGCCCAGATGTAACACTAAGAGGGTTCTGGATATGGTCTGGCCACAGAAACCCAGCCATGACACAATGCTGGTATTAAGCCAGGAGGCATTATCACCTTATATTGAAGAGAAATGGCTGCATTACAGATTTGTAGTAGAAGGGAGTGAGTAGTGTGTTCTGCTCTGTGATCTATCTGAGGAAAGCAGCGTATCTGCTAATCTGAGCGTTGTAGCCCAGTTGCTGATGTATACTTACTTATAGACTCTTCCAGCATCAACAAGAAGAGCTGAATAGCATTTATGTACTTCTCTCCCTGTTACTTCTCCCAGTGTTTATTTCTTCTTATCACCAACTTCTATGTGTCCTGGCATCTCTATAATGCAGATAAATAAATTATCATTACCTATGACAGGTTGTAGCTGTTCAAAGAGATACATTTTCTGCCATCAAAACAGCATCTCCCTTAGATGTAACATACACACAGTTATCCTGCAGCGTAAAACTACAGCTGGAAACTATTTACAGAAACTATGGAGGTGGATTAATTTTTCCTCCCTCTAAATCAGATAGACCTCACCAGGGAAGTTATTATCTTTGAGAGACTTCTCTAACCCCAAGTTTTATTACCTCACCTTGCTGATTCACTCCATCTCTGCCATAAATACAATGGATCAGGGATATTTAGTCCAGATTTTTTGACTTCTGATGGTATGATTGAAGCTCTCAAGTTTGTTTTAAGGAGGGGAAAAGCAAAGGACAATTTTACTGAATATTGGGTAAGGCTAGAATCCAAAATATTGCAATTAAAACATATGGATAGGCAAAATGTCAAAATGTGCTCCTGAGCATCCTACATTTATGCAAATAAAAATATGAGGATCTTGACATGAATTACGAAGTAGGGATTTTAGAATCTGAATACACTTCCAGCTTCGCAGATGGACTCCAAGCTATGATGGGACTAGCTCAAATCCCCGGAATATCTTGGATGAACTTTGTAAGGGGAACTATGCCCATATCTGGATTTTAGCTTAGCAGGTGGAGCACATCTGCATTTTGAAATCACATTACCATGAGTGTACAAGGTGTGTGTGAGAGTGGAATGCTTGATGAGGGTTGCCCTCACCCTGAAACAGAATGCATTTTATAAACCTCTGTGCTCAAAGAAAAACTTGACAGGTGGCACCCTAATAGGAATTTGAACCTGCACAAATTTGCCACCTCTAACTTTCACACTGTTTGCAAAAACAAACTGACAGACATGGCTGACTTTTCTTGACATAGCTTTAAAGCAGGGCAATGTTTCACTGTGCGTTAGCATACACATGCAGTGGCAAGACACTCTTGATTTAAGTTTTGTTTTGTTTCTGGATTTTTGGGTTTTGTTTTTGTGATATTTTTTCTCCTTTTATTTTGTCACCAGTGGAGCAGAACCTGCTCCTGCTCATCATTCTTTTTTAATCTAGCCCAGTGATGAAACACACAACTGGGGCAAGCTTGGCAGTTGAAGGATCCAGATGCTAAACTCCAGGATTAATTTCTCTAGCAGAGGCAACTGGGAGTCAGATCCTCTCTCTGGCTTTCCTAGCAGCTTGGTTTAACCCCCAGCAATCCAAAAGGCTCATTTTTTTTGTGTTAGACTGGGAGTTCAGTTGTCCTGGAAGGTAAAGAACTGCCAGATTGACTTTGTCAAATGAAGGATTTTGTATTTAAATATCAGTGCCTTGATTTTCCCAGCGATGGGAACTCGGTCATTGCAGGCTTATGTACATGCTAATGATGCTTTCATTTGGCATCTTCCTCAGAATGTGACAAAAGAAGGAAGTTGACGTTAGCAAGTGAGAACAATGAAGGGGAGGGGTAAAAACAAGCAGTGTTACAGTGACATTAAAACAGGGAATGCAACTGTGATAGATGAAGAGAGAAAAATCAAAGTAGCTTAATTCATGTAGAAATGTAAAATCAGTTAAAATGACATCAAATTAGCATCATTTAATCTGCTTTTTTTTTTTTTTCATTGGTTGACTTTTTGTTTGCTTAGTTAGTTTGTTTTGTTTTGAAGTGACCTTCTTTTATGCTTAATGTCAGGGAAATGAATAGTGACAGAACTGTAGAAAGAAGAAATCTTGCATACTTCCAGTAAATGTTTTCCCCTTGTTGCAGTAGTACTTGATGAAAAGTAAGCCCTAAATATTAAACTTAATTCAACCTCTAAATTGTTTATATTGTGGTTGCAGGGACTATTAACCATCAGAACCATAAACCAATATAAACACAGTTTGGATTCCCAGCAATGAGTAATGCAATGTGTGTGTTTTAAAAATAACTTAGTTCTGTTTTTATCAAGAAATACATGTTGAAGGTGCACTACATACTGAGTGACAAGCATGTCATTTCGCAAAAATATTACTAGGGAAAAAATTTAAGATGAAAGAGAATTAAAGTGTAACTACTACAGAAAAATACTTAACAATACTGTGAATGCTCAGTTTCACATTTGAAAATAGATATTTTTATATAAACATATGTAAATTAATAGCATGCACATTTTTAATATCACATCAACTACTGGTTAAAAAAAAAAAGGCTTCCAATACAGTATGCATCTCAAGACCAGATAGATTTACGTTGAAATAATTTTTCTTCTTCCTGCTGTTGGGTCTTTCAAACCCACTTTACAATAGGGATGGATGACTTTAAAAGAGGAAATTTGGCAAGCTCTGTAGAACAATGGGAAAAACTGGAAGTGAAAAATAAAAATTAAACTCCACAATCAACATTTTCAGCATGGAGACAGAAAGTGATCTTAAAGGTTACATTTATTTTAAAGATTTATTCTGCTGCATCTAATAGCAATCTTGACCAAACGAGCACCAGAAGTGCTCTATGGGAGAGGAATTAGAACGCAGCTCTGCAGAATAGGGAAAAGGCTACCTTTTGGGATTTCTCCTTTGCTTTCCTGGATGAGCACATTTTACCCAGAGCATAGAAATAAATCTATTATCCTGAAGGCAATAAATGAGTTTATGCTCATGGTTTCCACATTTGTGCTGTATGCACACTTCAGCTAGCACACAGTCAAGGTTAGATGGATTTTATTTAACAGATGAAAATTAAGTAAGCAGTGTAAGTAGTATGTCTGCTTATGTGTTGTTCTGAAAAGTAATCTGAGAATTTTTGGCTGCAATCAAGCTCTAATATGATGCCAAGATTCATGACCTATGGTTCATAGGTGGGAGCACAGGTCTTAGAGTTGTTTGTGAGCAATAAATTACAAGCTCCTGATTAGAGAATTTTAGAGTATGGCTTTGGTCAAGGCCTTGTCAAGTGAAATAGACCCAAGGAATGATGGATCAGCAGAGGGATTAAAGCCTGGTCTAAAGAAATACATTGGAATGTCTCTGGGGATAATCAGACCTTTACTTCAATAAAGGAAAAGTCAGCAGTATTATGTATATGAAAAAAACATGTATAGTCTCTATAACCTGTGTTCATGTCACCTTGTAAAATTAGAGTTTTCTTGCCTGGAGCAGGATACTTTACAGCAAGTAGGCTGCAAAGTGCTATGAAGTCACCTGACAGCATTTCCTATGCCTCCTCTACCAACACTATTTATTATGGGTGAGATCCTGACACCATTGAAAACAAAGATAAAATTCCCACTGAGTCTTTTGAGGCCATGATTACAGGATTTTACCTTATAAACAAATTTTATTTAGTTTGCAGTAGATCTGAGCCTTTTCAGATTTGGATGAGTAGAGAGGCAGGATGGCCTCACTCATCCTGCTGGCAACGCTCTTTCTAAAGCAGCCCAGGATACCCTTGGCCTTCTTGGCCATGGAGCACTACTGGCTCAGGGACAGCTTGTTGTCCACCAGGACCCCCAGGTCCCTCTCGTCAGAGCTGCTTTCCAGCAGATCAGCCCCCAGCCTGTACTGGTGGGTTATACTTCCTCAGTGCAGGACCCTGCATTTGCCTTTGTTGAACTTCAGACAGTTCTTCTGTACCCATCTCTCCAGTCTGCCGAGGTTCTTCTGAAGGGCTGCACAGCTCTCTGGGGTATTGGCCACTCTTCCCAGCTTTGTCTCATCAGCAAAATTGCTGAGGAGTCATCTGCCCTTTCACCCAAGCCACTGATGAATAAGTTCAATTCTGGGCCCAGTATTCAACTTTGATGATACTTCTAGAGACAGGCATCCAACATCCATCCCTGTGCCACTGATTACAACCCTCTGGGATCTGCTGTTTAGCCAGTTCTCAATCTATTCACTGTCCTTCCTGAGTTTGCCTATGAGGATGTTGTGAGAGACAGTGTTGAAAGCCCTGCTGAAGTTGAGGTGGACAACATCCTCTGCTCTCTCCCCTCATCCATCCCGGTAGTTTTTTCATCATGCAAGGTTATTTGGTTAGTCAAGAATGATTTGCCTTTAGTGAATCCATGCTGACTACTCTTGATCACCTTCTTGTCATCCATGTGGATAGAGATGGCCTCCAGAGTGAGGTGCTCCATCACATTTCTGGGGATTGAGGTGAGGCGGACTGGCCAGTAGTTCCCTGGTTCTTCATTCTTGCCCTTTTTGAAAGACTAGGGTGATATTTAATTTCTTCCAGTCCCCAGACCCCTGTCCTGTTCACCATGACCTTTCAGAGATGATTATGAGTGGCCTGGCTATGGTGTCTGCGAGCTCTCTCAGCACTCATGGATGCATCCCATCAAGACCCATGGACTTGAGGATGTCAAGATTGCTTAGGTGTTCTCTGACCCTGTCCATTGCTTAGTTTTGCATAAACTGTAGTTTTAATAATCCATACCCAATGTTAGGTACAGGAAAGCAGAGATAACCAGTTACGATGGTTTGGTAGGAAAGAAGAACCACGGTTTTTCATTTTTAGGGTATTTTTCGCCTTTCTTTCCAAACTGTTGCAACTCACATTGATTTTCACTTTAGAGCATCCTGTCAATAGTCTCAGAGAACTTGCAGAGCAGATAACATCTCAGAAAGAATACGATTCTTAAGAGTTCACTTCTGCCAAATAAAACAAGAAAAATCCTTGCCAATTTTGAAGTATCAATTTTGGAGCTTATAACAGGAGGCATGAAAGTACTGTGAATAGTTCATCATGTCAAAATAGTGCTTTATTCCAGGTATTTGAATCACCAAAATAAGTATTTAGCAGCAAAGTTCATAAAAAAAGACATAGGTGGAGATATCACAAGAGAATTATTTAATTTACTCAGATAATTTTTAATATAAAAATTTGAAGGTATGTTCGTTTATCATGTCATTAAGGCATATAATATCATTGTTCAATTTAGAGTTAGGAATAGCATGCCGTCTCTAGACAGTGTTGATATTATGCTTTTATTCATTTATATGGGTACTGCTGATATCCTCGTTTGGCAAATTACTACTGTGAGAGACTCTGTAGATCAATTTAAGTTTCAGTAAACCTTTCTACAAAAAAGAGTTAGCATATGATTAATCCATGGAAGCCTATAAAAGCTGTAGGAACTCTTCTTGAGAGACATAAATTACTTCTTTAATCCAAATACATAAACAAATTGTTTTGAATAAAGGAATGTGTAGAACAGCAGAAAACATACCAGTCATTTTTCATTGAAATACGTTAAAATTCTATATCAGACTGATATTTATTGTGTCATCTTCATGTCTGTTCCTAAAATATTTGAGGATGTCAATATGGTTTTGAATTAGATGGTTGCAAATAGGGGGCTGTGTCTTGCTGGTTGGAAAACAACTGTTCATCTGACAAAGCAGTTATCCTAGGCTGGGTTTACGGAAGAATTGGAAGGTAAGTAGGCCTGATTTTCCTGAACGGAAACTTCACACAACATTTCTGTGTTAGTTCAATTGGTTCTTCTAAGGTTTTTTAATAATCTGTACAGAATACCAAACAATCTTTGGTTTTAAAAGTTTTACCAAAATGAGTTATTTCTAGCCAATAAAATGATATATTTGAGTGTGCCCTTGACATCTAGAAACTAGAGGCAACATCCTAAGAGATGAAAAAATATGAAAGCTTTATCACTTTTTCTTCAGCTTTATATTCAGAAATTGAAAAGTTTTTGGGTATAAGTTTTAACAGAATGCTCCTTATTGTGTTGCACCTGAGAGGAGTAGTCAGTGAAAAATGTTAACTTATTAATTATTTCTGAACAGATATTTACACTAGAACTCCCTCTGAAAAAATGGTTTTATTTGGATTTTGGTAGACTGTGTCTCCCTTTTGGTCAGTCAAGTGCTGTTAAACCCTGTTTTGAATTCTGTAAACTCTAAAAATGGATTTCTTCCCTAATTTTCTTGAAATATGGAATCAGACGTGGAATGTGAAAGTAGAAGTACATAAGATACGTATGGCATGTTTTGTCTTAGGAAAGAAGCATAAGGCCAACAGATGTGACATGTGAAGTCAACTTTTTTTCTTTGCCTGTTAAGTCTTGACACCATCTCTCCGCACAACACACTTCTGTAAACTTTTTAATTAAATCTTGAGTTGAAAACTTTGCAGCAGAGGTTGTGTCTTCATGGCTGGCTTTTTTTTTTTTTTTTTCCTCCCAGAAATCCAATCTGAAGTGATGAGGCTAATATAATTATTATTTATAAGTGTGTTGCTATGTTTCATATTCTATACAAATATTAATCTATGGGAAATAGTACATAAGATCTACTCAGAAGAGAAACTGACATCAATCCCAAACACATTGTTTGAACACAATGTTCAAACATTGCCAAAATATTATTTTGATTTCTGTGCATATGTTTATGTATTATATTCTTTTTTTGGTGTTGTTATTACAGTAGTGCCATTTTGGAAGAGTAAATATATACTTGAAAAATCTGTATTGATATTGTTATTTTTGACAAAGTGTATCTATTATTCTACTTTTAGTTTTTCATTTGATAAAAAATACATGATTTTATTAAATGTCACTTTAAATTAGTATATGAGTATGTGCCATAAAAATCCAGAGGCAGCTTTGTCCTAATGAAAGAGTTTACATGTGAATCTGTTAAGAAAAGGTTTGCTGTGTCTTCCCCTCACTCCTACATTTTCCTATTGCTATCCCTGTTTCGCAAGCACTTCACTTCCATGGCCCATAGTTATCCTGCTGTCAAACAAATTCTTTCCCTTTTGTATTTCAAAATGACAGAATCCTAGTTGACAGCTAAAAGTATTGGTATTATTCCCAAATTGCAAGATCTTCTCCTCTATAAAATTATTTTTTAGAATGATTTATGGTAACAAATTCTTCATTGAGGTCTGCATTGGTCATTTTACCCTCATTTAATTTATCTACAATTCATTTAAAATCATATGTGAAGAACGTCTAGGCAGTCTATTATCCTGGCCAACACAATTTTTATGGGCTCTTAGAGTTTTAAACACTATTATCTGTTTACTTTTAAATCTTAGATCATTCTTTCCTTCAAATTACTTTTAAATCATTAGGTAACAATAGCTGCCCAAATAATACTTTTATGTTCACAACTGCAGTGGTACTATATGGACTAAACCCAGGAGCTACACTCATCTGAAAGACAGAATCACCCAAGAGATCATATAATCTTTCTGATACGGATTATAGTTTCCTCCAACCTGAGTACATTGAATATCTACTGACATTTTTTGCACCCTACTTATAATAATTTACATTTGTAGACCCTGATTTCTATAAGGCAGCTTACCTCTTCTAATATGTTTAATGCCATCAGCTTTACTAAAAACTGAGGCAAAATATTAACTCAAGTTTTGGGGCCATATCTATATTGTATTTAATCTTTTTCCTTGATCTATTTTTAATCATATGAATAAGACACTTTTCAGTATTTGTTTAATATCCTTTGCAAGATCTAATTTATCTTGACTTTTGCAGTTCTCACTTCTCTAAACATATTGACCTGTAACACATAACTTTCACTACTGATTAAACCTTTTTTCCTTGCAGCTCTTCTGTCTTTCTCACTTTTGAAGACACTATTTTCATCCATTTAGATTTGAGGCCCTTTTCTCCAAGTTTCCTTCACTTTGTAATGAAAAGCGAAGAAAATTCCCATGCTTATGGCTTAGGGAGATTCTAAATCTGTGCTACATTCAATTCAACGCCTGCAAGTTTTCTCTTCTGAATTTAAAACCTTCATTATAGAGTTACTTTTATTTGGTTCCTCTTAATTTCAGCTGAGTCACCCACAACCACTTGATCCAACGTTACACCACTAACAAAAACTTGATAAAGAGTTTTTTATAGTAGTGCCTCGTATGAGGATCTAGTCTCATAGAATTCTTATTAGGGAATAGAATTCTTACAAATTCACATGGATTTATCTGAAATAGTTAGTCAGTACTTTTGTATATAACAATAACTTTGACCAGATGCATTTCTACCCATAATACAAAACTGATCTATTTCCTGTTTGTAGAACTTACTGAGGGAAAACCCAAATGGCAACCAAGAAAACCCCAAAAGAAACCCAAATGAATGCCCACATGAAATAAGCACTGTTAAAGTTTGGGAGAATACAGTAGCTGAAAGAAAACATACATGTAATAGTGAAGAGAATGGATTACTGCCTATACAGTACCTCAGGCAGACTGGCACAGAAAAATAGAATGTATTTTATTATGGCCCAATGTAATATTTAGAAGAAAATAACACAATTATAGAAAAAGAGAAAATGTCCATAAAAGAAGAGACCAAATTACTTAGTATCTAGGACCAGATCTTAGCTTGAATCCTCTGTCTCAAAACTGACAGAAGTGAAGGGTCATCCTGAGTGTTGCTATAACCCAATGGTAATTATTCCATAAAAAAGTGGAACAGCTTCAACATGAAAGGGAGACACGAAATATATGCAGGAGATGGATTCACAGGACGTAACTTTCATACATAATGAAAGCTCAAAAAATTGACCTGTTATTAAAAAGGTAGAGATATTTCCTTCTCCACTGGCAGAATTTTCCAAGGTAAGATGGGCTTGGAAATGTAACAGCAGGTTACAGAGTCAGGCTGCTGATTACCTTACTTAGACGTACAATTTTTACTGAAGAAGTTTGTGACAGCTGCTCTCAGATAGAAGTGAGGGGGTAGTCTAATGGTAATCTTCTGGTTTCAAATATAAAATATAGAACTCATATAGCCCACCATCTTTCCATCTTAAAAAGGGAGTCAACCTTTTCAAGTCTTGTAAAAATACCATTCTCATCCATACAATAGACAGCAACATTAACAAGAAGAATCTCTCATAGTAGTAGAAGTTCAATTAATAACTTATACACATAAAATTGATGTATTTATGACATTGTTTTCCAGTTAGATAATATAAGTCCTACAGAGTTTTGCTGGGGAAACTGGTGTTCTAGAAGTCCCAGCTGACTGGAAGTTAGAAAATCTGCAAGAAGGGTCAGAAGGAAAATTCAGGTAACCACAGGGCTGTCAGCCTGATCTTGGTGCTGGGAAAGGTCATAGAGCAGATCGTCTTGGGTGTCATTATGCGATGTACAGGACAACCAGGGCATTTTGCCCAGCCAGCATGGGTTTATGAAAAGCACGTCCTGTTTGAGCAACCCCATGTCTTTTGATCGCAGAGTCATCTGCCCACTGAACAAGGGAAAGGCTGTGGTTGTTTTCTATCTGGACTGTAGTAAAGCCTTCAGCGCTGTTTCCCACAGCATTGTCCTGGCAGCTGGCTGGATGGCCAGTCACAGAGAGTGGAGGTGAACGGAGTTATATCCAGCTGAGTGCCAGTCACAAGTGGAGTTCCCCAGGACTCAGTGCTGGGGACAGACCTGTTTAATATCTTCATCAATTTTCTGGAGAAGGGGATCAAGTGCACCCTCAGTCACTTTGCAGGCAACACCAGGTTGGGTAGGAGTGTCGGTCTGCTGGAGGGTAGGAAGGCTCTGCAAAGGGATCTGGACAGGTTGGATTAATGGACCAAAGCCAATAGTATGAAGGTCAACAAGGCCAAGTTGCACCTGAGTCACAACAATCCCCTGCAGTGTAACAGGCTGGGGGAAGAGTGTGTGGAAAGCTGCCCAGCAGAAAATGACCTGGGGCTGCTGGTTAACAGCTGGCTGAACCTAAAGCAATGTGCACGGGTGGTCAAGTAGGACAATGGCATCCTGGTCTCTGTCAGCAGTAATGTGGCCAACAGGACCAGGGAAGTGATTGTTGCCCTGTAATTGGTACTGGTGAGGCCACACCTCTAGTCCTGTGTTTGATTTTGGGCATTGAGGTGCCGGAGCACGTCCAGAGAAGGATAACTAAGCTAGGGAAGGGTCTGGAGCATGAGTCTGACGAGGAGTGGCTGAGGAAGTTGGGGTTGTATATCTTGGAGAAAAGCAGGCTCTTTTGCTTTGCCTTATTGCTCTCTACAACTACCTGAAAGGAGATTGTAGCAAAGTGAGGGCTGGTCTCCTCCCAGATAACAAGAAATAGGGCAAGAGGAAATGGAGTCAAATTGCCCCAGATGTTTAGGTCGGATATTAAGAAAAAGTTTTTTTCAGTGAAAGGGTGGTTAAGCATGAGCAGGCTGCCCAGGGAAGAGGTTGAGTAATTACCCCTGGAGGTATTTAAAAGATGTGTGGATGTGACGCTTAGGGACATGGTTTAGTGGTGAACTGGGCAGTGTTAGGTTTATGGTTGGACTTGATGATCTTAGAATTCTTTTTCAACCTAAACAATTCTATGATTCTATGATTCTACTTAATCAAATATGTAAATAGGAAGTCAAGAAAAGAATATTGTGCCAGGCTCCTATTATGTGATACCAGATGCATGTGAGACTCTTGTCCCCATCTGCCTGTTTCATCTTAGATATGAAAACATCATATTAATTGTGACTATCATATTAATTACATCTGATTGTTTAGGACATGAGTTACTAAATGCATCTCTCTCAGTGCAGGTGGCATAGTTTTCAATGTGATGAACTATAGCAATCGTGGAAAACTAGAGAATTTATTTATAATTTACACTAAGAAAATGAAATTTAGTTTTTAGGGAAAATATGTAGATCTTTCAGTCATTAAGGAAATTACAGTCAATTTTGTTGTAGGGATTTCTCTTTTATAAAAAATGTTGCATAAAGAAAAAAAATACTTGACTGTAATTGATTTCTACTTTATTTTATTCTTTTATGCTACACCTGTCATCTTATCTGCCTGTCTCTTAGATTTAAGACTACAGAAATGACTGTAGCTGAAGGTAGTATTTGTGACGTGCTACGGATTGTATTGAAATCTTTTGAACTCATTTAGGCTATGACATTCTAATGCAGATTAATTAAAATAATTCACAGTTACTTCAGCCTTGGACAGAGCAAGGGAAACAAGCCCCAGATGTGAAATGCACTCATCAGGTTCCCTCACTGCTTGATTACTTTTGTATACATCACATTTGTTCTGAAGTGAGTCATTGATATTTTGGCCTTGAGAAAAAATGGGAGATGAACATTCCTGTGGTAAAAAGGCAAGTCTTTTCCCTCTGGAGACACAAATAATCTTTCTGTGTGCCTCTAGAAGTGATGTGAACAATGGAAAATACTTCCCTGCTTCAAATACTTTATCAAGAGCTCTGTGTGATTCATCTCCATGACCTCTCTCCAAGCCTATGTTCAGCAGGAAAGCCAAAAGCTTGAGTATGACTCTGTCTTCGTCCCACACTCTCAGGGCACATGCTTCAGTCCATCTACAAGGCTGACCACAAACTGCTTGAGGTAATGACGGAGTTTTATTTTTCTGGGTGTTTAAAATTCATCGCAGGAAGTAAAAAGTGATTCAACTATCTTACTTTGCTTAATTGAGTCTTTCATATAATGCCCAAATTAAAAGTTTTTCTCACTTATCAACAGTTAGCAATCTTTTTAGCTTACCCTGCCAATAGTCTCAGGGTATTTTGATTTGGTTTTGGTTTCTTTTTTTCAGGGAGGGGCATTCTTATATGAACAAGGAAAAATTAAAAACTCATCTAGTGAAGCTGATTTTGACTGTCTTGATATTAGGAAATAAAGGTTTTCTCTGTGCTTAATAGTGTCATATGGCTCATCTGGAACTTGAGTTGATCTTTGTGCTCATTTTCTCATTTTCCAGCTGAAATCATGGGCTGGGACATGTTGCTGTGTTTACCTTCAATGCCTCCTGCTGTTTTGCCAGAGATCTGTGATGACGTCTTCCTCTTTTAATTCCTAGTTTGGTCTGTCATATAGACAGAGTTAAAATGTGTGTTATGTGCATTTCATATCCTTGAATGGGATAACGGCCTTCAGGTTTAAAAAGAGCACTGAAATGTCAGAACCAAGATGCCTTACATCTGCTGTCTGATTCATGGGAATATATGGGAAAATCTCTTACAGAGAAGAAAAAATTAAAAAATTTAAATTAAATTAAAATTTGCAAACAGAAGTTGTCTGAGCATGTCAAACTCTTGAACCTAGGATATGTTTAATTGAATGCAGCAGATAAAGATGCTACAATGTGGCATCTATTTGCCCTATCTGGTAGCTTGTGCAATTTCTGTGAAGTAGTGAGCCCAGGAACTGAATTGGGTTCAGAGGCTACAGTGAACCTCATAGCTCCTTGAAAAAGTATTTTCTCTGCTTTACATTCTGATTCTATTTCTTTTAGTAAGTCTAATTCATTTTTTACATATCCATAGTACTGTTAAAATATGAATCATTCTAAGGAACTCTTTATATGACAGCCTGGCTATGGAGTCTGAAAAAGGGGTGGAGAGAAGACACTAGCAAAAAAACCCTATAAAAGAACACTGTGTTAGAAATTATAGTACGATTCAGCTGTTCTCAGATATTTGCTAAAGATGTGAGCCCACATTTATGTTTTGAGAAAAAGAAGCTAATAGGGTTTTTGTATCCTAGCCCAGAGTACTCCAAAGTCCTTCAAAAGTGTTATGGCCTTTTCTAATTTTTTACTGGTAATTTAATTCTCCATTTTAAAATTAAGATGAAAGAGGAAAAAAATATTTTTTACTGTGACAGCACCTAAAGTCTGTAGCCAAAATCATAGCTCTATTAGGTAATTCAGTGTAAATATACAACCAGGTGGTGATTTCATTTGACACACTGAACTCTAATGTAGCAGAGGTAGGGACAATAATTAGATGTTCTTGCCTTTCGGCACTAATATGTTGTTATGTGACTCCAATATGTAAAAAACCCCCATGTTTGGGATGATATGGGGTCTTCCCATTAGGAGAACAAGTTGCTGATAGACAGGTATTTATTTTTTTTGCCACCCTGCTTATTTACAAAAAGATTCCTTTTTCAATGAGAACAGTCAGGCTATAACCGGCAATTTCTTTGCTCAGTTGCCAGCAAATCTTTCCCTGCCCTGTGCTGTCTCTCTAAACAATGCTGAGAATGCCACAGAACTGCTGAGATACTTGCTTCCTTCTCCAGATATGTGTAAAAGAAATTTGGCATGATGAGGACTTTTGCCTTCAGTCTCCGTCTCTCTCTGTGGTGTTTTGTGAGAACTATTACTCAGCCATTAAAATCCAGAATGGACTTAGGTGCTCCTTACTTCTCTCCCCAGTGACACAAAGCAGTTTGTTCAAGCTGTGTAATTAGCTAAGCTGTGTTACTAGGTGAATGTATTAGTGAAGGTATACATTGCTTACCCTGGGTGTGGAAACATTTTAAAGTTTCAACTCTTAAATATTTTTAAGCTTCAAAATGACCTTTTTCTTCTTAATCACATTATGGATATTTTACACACTGTGATATTTTTGTCCCAGAGTGTGACTGGATTGCTCTTTTAGGCCCTGATTCAGCAAAGCACTAGGGTATTTCCTGCTTTAAAAATCAGCAAAACACTAATATATTTCCTAGTTTAAAAAAAGATTAAAGGTCTTAAAGTAATCCTTGGAAATTCTGCCCCAGTTTATTGGAAATTTTATTTAAAAATTCAAAGAGAGACTGTTATTATTCAAAATATATTATATCTTAGACACTTCTAATGAAGGAATATAAAACTTTTCTTCTCACTCGCTTTCTTTTGTTTTCTATGGAAAGGTTCATAAGGCTGTGATGGCTTATTTATTTTAATTATATTGTTTATTTCTAAGAGACAGTAAAACCTTTACATCACAAGATGTTCTCCAGTAAGTTCAATACACAAAACCATGTGGATGATGTTGAAAAAATTATTAATAATACTTGCTTGTCCCTGTTAATTACTTTATTTCTCCGAAGAACAAAACAAAGGTACTGGAAATACAAATCCCAAAAAAGAATCTAATTATCTCATGCTTTTTTCAGAAAATGTAGCTTTTTAGATATGTGTTTTCTCAAGATATTAATCACTGGAAAAGTTCTGTTCTGTAAAACAGGTGCCCTGTAGAATTGATGCCACCCTTGATCACAGTGCTCCCTATTGAAAAGTACATAACAGTATTTCATAAAGCAAATTATTGTATCATGAGTTTTAACACTGGCACAATAAAGTGATTGCCAAACCAGCTGTACGAGTCCCTGCAGAAAATATTCCACTTCAGGGCAACATTCAATTGATGTGCATCTGGCACTGTAAGAGCAAAAAATGCATGTGGACAGAAGTAAGCTTTAAGGGATTGTCCTTTGCTGTTCCCAGCTTGCTCTTTCTATCAAAGGGCTACTGCAGTAACTGGTCAGATTTGGATAGCAAAACTCTACTTGGGTGCTTGATAGAAAAGCATCATGTTTAGGCACTGGAACAGCATCACAAGTGTTACAGCAGCACAACAGGCATCAAGAGCTGTATAATAAGGAGGTTTCACACAGCCAAAGTAGCACACATGATAGAGAAATGCAGCTAGATAAACTGGATCAGTGTTCTTCTTTCAGCCAAAATCTTACACTTCAGTAGAATTAGTTCACATTTAACACTGCTTTAAATGAGAATCCTCCAGCTCTGTTCAACAAAT
Source organism: Aleadryas rufinucha (assembly GCA_013397815.1). NCBI lineage: Eukaryota > Metazoa > Chordata > Aves > Passeriformes > Aleadryas > Aleadryas rufinucha. The sequence goes on along the minus strand of VZTH01007176.1, from coordinate 169,488 downwards.
CAATGTATAAAATGATTCTATGATTCTTTTATTTTGGATTATATGCTCCTGGCATAGCAGCAAAGTTAACAGACCTAAGACTTCTGAAGACAAAATAAGCACTGAAACAATACTGTCATGATTCCCTCCTTTGTAAAGCCACAAATGAGACATTTGGGAATGGAAAACTGTTTTGAGGGAACATTAAATTGGCCAAGAACAAATTGCTACAGAAAATGACATCCTTTTCTGAACATCCATTAGTTTCTGATAATCAGGAATTCTCGGATGCTTGAACATTCCATTAGTATGAAGCAGCGACTTAATTGTAATAATTATCAGCAGTTTTAATTGTTTTGTTATAATGTATTTTGCAGTTTGTTTGACAGTGTGAAATCAATATGCACCTCTAGGAAAATTATCTAGTATAATAAAATTAGGCTCCATTATGCCTCCCAACCTTGGAATTAAACTTTGCACATAAATATGTATTCCTGTTTGTGTACGTAGAAGAATTATACTGAATGAGTAGAGATGCATAAATAAATTGGACTTTGTTGTTAAAGTAGAAGATGGAGGCTGCTCTTAAGAATTGTTTCTGACTTTCAAGCCTTTAGTTTTCAGGCATGCAATCAGAAAACGACTGTTATGTTTCTTCACCTTTACTGATTATTCTTTTATGTTACAGAGAAGAACTTTATAGAGATTTTAGCAGTGGTTTCTAGAATACCTGTATTTATGTCATCACCACAAAAATGTGGTGATATGTGTGAAAGTGAATTGTGATGATGATTTCTAGATGGGGGTCTCAAAGCACATAGAACTAATAAAGAATTAAATGATGCAACATCAGAGAGAAGATCCTACTTACAGTTATTACATCTGGTCTAACAAAATCTGAAAATTCTGGAAAATAGTTATTCGAATTTGCATAACAGTCTTCAATATGATGGAAACTAAACCCCAGACATTTGAATTCCTATATTGCACTTTACCAGCCAAATAACATTGGCTCTTTCCTTACATTCTTGAAGTCATTACCTACAATTCCTCAATGTCCTATAGGCCTTATACTATTCCTCAGTATTGTAGTAGGGCATCCGATACTGGAGAAGGATTCAGTTTATTGTATTTTGAAGAAGATGTTAAAAAATTGGAGTAGAAAGAAGCCACAGGAAGAGTTTGAGGAGTGTGGAGAAGTGTACTTCATTAGGATCTTCTCACAGTTTTATCTGTCAAAAGGAAGATCTACATGCAGTTTGATTACAGTATTTATTGTTTTGTGAGAACACCCTGTACACTTAAGGACTTTTTAATTTCATTTAAAAAAAAAGAAAAAAAACAATTGTAGTTGTAACAATAACCAACAGCAAGATGCTATAGTTAGAAAAAACCCCAACCCTGCAAATAAACTTTTGGGTTTAGTAGTGATTTTAATGGGTGATTAACTGGTGGAACAAACTAGCAAAAGAAATGAGAAATTCTACATCTCTATATTTCTTCCAGATGCCTTTTGAGGATATTTGTTTAAATCAAATGAAAGTTACTGAGTTTTGTAAAGACATAAATAAGATGAAGTGTAATCATTTAAGTTGCAAGGTTTTACGATACGTGAGATGTCAGACAAAATAATCCAATGATTCCTTCTGGTCTTATGCTGTGATTATGGCCTACACAGTTTGCATCCTCCACATTGAAGTCTCTTGGCAAGAGATGTAAGTTTCTTTCACTGTCTTGCAAGAGTTAAAAACTTCATTATTGTTTGTCCTTTTTTTATTTGCCTGTGGAAAAAGACACAAGATGCTGTGAGTCCTGGAGGGACTTGAGAGGGTCAGAAGCTTAGCTGGATTCCAAAGGAAGATAAGAAGTCTTCATTCATTCCTCTATGAAGACAGAAGTTGGGGAAGAGAAGAAATCAGTGAGGGGAAAAGATGACAGATGGGATGGGGGTGGGAAGCAGTGATACCAACCTGAAAAGATTTGTGATCACTACACTAGGCAATAGATGAAATTTTGGAGCTAATTTCCTTCAGTCTCATTTACATGCTGAAACCTGAGGTAAGGGTCGGTGCATAGTCTAGCAAGGAACAATATGAAAATGTTTTCTGATAACCTGAGCCAGCTCTCTATAAAGACCACCTTCAGAATGAATTTGTTATATAGTTACCTTATTCTAATTGAAGAGATTTTTTGGGGGGGTGGTTGGGTGAATTTGGTGTTTTGTTGTGGGGTTTTTGTGTGTGTGTACTTTGTTTTGTTATTGGCTCTTTTTTTGTTTGTTTTTTATTTTGTTGGTGATTTTTTTTTTGTTTGTTTCATTTTTGCCTCCTGTAGGCAAGTCTGTTCCTGCTTTTGTAGCTATACAGGATTGCTCCTGAGCTGAAGGGAATGATCCTCTCTGCTCTCAATGGAGCCGAGCAGCTGAGAATGTGTTCAGTACACCTTTGCAGAGTTGCCACAATGGCTGCATACTTACAACATCCTTGGCTAAATGCCTGCTTCACAGTTCAATTTTTAGGGGCACAATTTCAAGAAATGGATGTGAATACTGCCTCTCACTGCTTCTCTGGTTTTGTGATCTATAAATAAAAAGAACTTTAACCTTTTGTAAGCTCAATGATAAGTTATTTGTTGGAGCAGCAATGTGTCAGCCCCTAGCTGATTCAGAAATGACAACTAAGGAGCAAGCAGACTATGCTTCATGTAAAATCCAATTGTAGTGCCATCACTATAAGGGAGGCTTGAGAGCTCTGTTGTCTTTTCAGTAGCTGTCACTGCCTCTGTCAAGGGCTTCATCTGAATTCAGAACATATTACTTTATTTCCTTATAATGACTAATGATGATTCGTGGTTTTTGCTTTCCACTGTCTTAGATTCCAACAATGCATGTTTTTATACCTGCTGTCTTAAATCCCTCTATTCACTGTTCAGGAAAACTTCTAAAGCAAGCACACTCAGCCTTCCAAAGGGTATTCAATAGCTCCTGAGGATTCTTCCTTTTTTTAATACTGCCCCATGCTGTTTCATCTATTCTGCCATCTTCGAGATTATAATTACTGTTGTCATTGCTGGAGCTAGACATCTACTTGGGGAGTGCTCCAGATAGAAGTGAGCTGCACCTCTTCCCTCCCCTGAGTCCAGAAGGACAGATCCTTCTCATCTCTGCTGGTCCCAAAGGCAGGAGGCTTCTGGCTGTTCTTTAACCCTGACCTCTTGCTTTGCAGGAGATAAAGCTGAAGTCAAGTCACTGAGCTGACAGTTTATAAAATGTATTACCTTCTATTACCAAATTTTAAAAGCCTGAAGCAACTTTTTGAATTTTAGCACTGATGTTAGTTTTTGTTGTAACTTGGTTTTTTTTTTTAACGGTAGCTACTGATGATTATTTCAAGTGACTTAACACATTTATTTTTGTAAAGGCAATTGGTACTATCTGCTTTCTCTGTCTCTCTCTTCCAGAGAACTGAGTTAGTGTTTACTTTCAACTGTGTTGGCTTTTGCTGAAATTATTTAAGACCCTCTCCCCTTTTCAATTTTTGAAACTACTGGGATTACACATCGAATATACTCTCTTTACATTTCTGAAAATAAGTTTTTTTTATTCTAAGGCTGTGGTTTTGATTTTATTTCAAGGTGTTGCTGCTTTCCTCTGATAGGGAAAACCCACACTGAGATGCCACATTGTTTGGAGAAAATGCCAGAAATGCCTACAGAAGGATGTTCAGAAGAAGGAGAGCTATGTAAATGACACATCAGCAGTTGTACTCAGAGACTGGCTATGCCTCATGCACACAAGGTGCACACTGATGGGTACGAAGGAAAAAAGGAGGGTATGCTTTGGGGGAAAAGCAGTGCTTTTCACGGAATGATTTTTGTTCCACTGATTTGTAGGAAATGAATTTATTATATATTCCCTAACAACCTAGGTCTTTGCAGGAATATCCTGTGCTGGCACCATGCTATTGCAGAACTGCTGCAGACTTGAAAGGACCTTCAATGCGTTTTATTGCACGGTTAACAAGAACAGACAAGTTTCCTCCCCATTCGCAAGAAATAGGCTACTACTTCAAAACCTTTCTCTGCAACTACATGGGAGCAGGGCGGAACTTCTTTGGTCTAGACCTGATGCACTAGTGTAGCTCACCGAGGAGCAAGAATGAGCACCACAGGAGTTTAACTGTCTCACCAGGTTGCAGCACATCCATTTATTTTTAGACTTCCGTGGCACAGCTGGAACTGACAACTCCAGGAGTAGTAGTTCTGTCCAAGAAAAGTAGTGAGAGTTGTGTTCACAACCCATGCTCTGAAAGCCATTAATAATAAAAAATAGAGCACTGTATGAAAGACATTATTTAAAGGATTCTTTCAAGATAGCTTGTGTACTGTCAGACTGGATGCAGAGTAAAATGTATGAGCAAGTTTCACTAACAAGGTATAAAGTGTTCAGAATATCATGTGGATAATATCCAACCCACCGTTTCTAAGGGTGGCTTAAGTAAGAGAAAAACACAATGCAGATGTGCCTTCCAATTCCTTTTTGCTGTATTAAGAGTCCCTGTGGTATTTTTAAGTGCATTTTCTGCATATTTTTGCATTAAAAATATTAGGTTATCACATCCTTGTGTATGCTTAAAGATGAACAATTTAGGAGACTTCACAGGAGACTGAAATCTTTGTACTCTTAATAAATCATCTGGGAGGGAAAAAGAACTCTTTCTGTGTGAAAGAAAAAGATCTTTATACTTTCATAAAAGGGAGAGGCAGTTCTCAGTCTGCTTACCTAGGAGATCCTAAATAAAACTGAGACAGCCATATCTCAAAGTTAAAAAAGATCACTCAAATCACTTCATCTTAATTGGGAAAGCTACAGCTTTTTGCTGCATCGCCAAAATCAGGCACAATATTCCTTTCCCTGATTTTATCTTTTCATCAATTTTTCTTTTTTTCACCTCTCTTCCTTACATCACTGTCAAACATTCTACCAATCCACTATAGAACAGAATCTGAAAACGGCCATAAACTTTACTTACACCTGAATAAACAAAACCAGAGATGTTCTAATTCAAATCACAGGCTAATTCTCCCTATCAAGACTCTGAGCCTCCTCTGTAAAATCTGCTTCAGTAATGTTGTTGGAAAGTTAAAAGGCTTTTCTACAGGTTTTTCCTGTTGCAAGCAGTTCTATCCTATACAGTATGGAAGATATGACCAATGTGATAATGAATTTAAAAAATTTTCAGAATTGTAGTTTTCAAAGCACCTGTTGTGGAACAAAAAAAATGTGTAAAATTGAAGACTGAGGGTACTGATTTTGTAATTTCTGACTAGTAACAGATAAACTCCTAGTTTGCTGAGGCATACAAAACACTGAAATATCATCCATTGCACATGTGAAATTGATATTTTTTATTCCTATTATCTGATAAGAAGCAGAAGATATAAGATGAAAAATTTAAGTTAGTTTTATTTATTTATTCATAAAGGAACATACTGATACCGAAGACAGCAGAGAAATTAACTTAATGCTTTCCTAAATCATATTTTTCAAGATAATTTTGACTAAATAACTAAAATAACTAAAATCCCCTTTTCTTTCAGATGGTATATACATCTTTAAACACTTCAAACTTTACAAACTACAAAGTTTTATCATAATATAATTACATTGTAAAAGCAGTGTATTTCTAAAGTCCCTAAAAGCTGTCTAATTTTTGGTTTGCTGTTCCTCCTCTTCTTGTTTTGAAACCGAGAAAGGAGGATTATAGGTGGATAAAAGAAAAGTGGAAGTATATGGAAGAAGATTTTGTTATGGGGAACTAATCTCAAGAATTATATTTTTCAGATACACTAATTATGAATGAAGTTCTTGCTGAAAGGTTAAGAATATGTTGGTATTCCTGATGTTTCATGTTTGTAATGAGCTGCAGCTGTTGTCCCACTGTAGCTTGTGCATTCTGTAGTTGCGTAAAATGAAAATAAGAGAAATGTAATGTATTTTAATGCACGTCTCTAATTGTTTTTCTTTTATAGTGATTTTTCCAGCTCATTGCTGTTACTGTGATGTTTTATCACCTCTCAAGATTAAAAAAAAAAGTCTACTACAGCATTTGTTATTAGTATAGATTCTTCTCCCAGTTTGCTAGGAAAGAATATGCTAAATGCTAGTCTTTATGTGTCTGTTTTCCACAAATGCTGAATTTAAGTTCTTAAAACAAAAGTGAAAAAAAAAAAAAAAGTGGGGTTTGCCTCGGAACCTCACATCTGTAGGTTCTGTGATTTTTCTTGGCTTTTCTATGAATTAATTCCAAAGGCAATATTATCTTGCTGAGTAAGCACAGCAGTCACCCTTGAGGTAGATTAGCTTCTACATCCACAGGAAGCAAGCAAGAAAAAATAAGATTCTCAAGAAAACCAGTGAGACGATCAAAAGAAAACTACTTACATGGTGAGCTTAAACAAAGGCTAACAAATAAAGTTTAAGCAACAGTATAAAGTAGTAAAACCAGCACACTGGTAGCACAGTAGTGTTTTAATCAAGGTGTGCATGGAAGCAGGTATTTCATCCCAACAACAACCGCCAAAGTTTTCAGATCCACAGAAGAGAAAAAGTAGATTAGGAGAGAAAGGTGGGGGAGGGAAGGAGAGAGAGGAAGAGAGATATCCCTGCTGTTAGTAGGTTGCTGGCTTCTTCCAGATCAGCCATGAGATGTGTGATACTTCATGCTGCTTTAAACCTGCAATCGTTATTGTTGTTGTAAAATGAGTGGCTTCTTAGAGTTGAATCTTCCTATGCTCAGTCTAAACTGGGTGAGATTGTAGCTTCCTTGGACAAACCACGGTGTTTGCAAACATTTTGAAGCCAGGAGAGAGAACAGAGCTAGCCTGAATTGGTTTCAACAGAGGCAAATTGCAGGACTTTGAGTAACAGGACCATTGAAGGACCAAGAGCAAAAAGTAAATGGAGCCAGGGAGAGTTTTTTTAATATTCTTTAGAATTGTATCTCCCATGTACTAGCTAAAGTGCAAACTGACCTATATGGTTTTACTGCTGCAGGTATGATGATCTCTGAGAAAAAGAATGCTTAAGCTATATAAGAATCCACAGAAAGTGACCACTGGATGAGCTGAAGAGAGATGGAACAATAGGAGAGGTCCTTATATCACATTTTTGTGAAGAAGAATGGAGAGACAGAGATATATTGAAGAAGTGTGACAGAAAATATGGAAAAAAACAAGAAGAAAAAAGAAAGCCTTAAAGGTTTTTGAATTCAATACAATAGAATCCAAAGGTAACAGCGACCTGTTGAAAATTCAGCTTAGGGATATTATCTGGTCTGTGCAACAGAACACATGTATTAATAATCAGTGATGGGAGACTCAAATGTAGTGATCTAATAAGGTATTAGTGATATGAAATATCCCTATAAAATGAAAGTAAATTCTTAGCTTAATCATTCCTCTCTACAAGATTCAAAAGTAATTTTTTATCTGACTGTGAGCACGACTATTTAAAAAGGGATTGTATGGAAAACTGATTCTGTATTTTACGTAGAATATAGAACTAAGTCTGTGAAAAAAGCTTTCTTCGTGTTTTTCAGTATGCTCACTTAATCTTTGTTACAGCCAGCAGTAGCAGAGAAGGACAAGGTGGTGCTGGGTTTGGAGCAGATAAAGGAAAAAGTGCACTATCTCTTTCCAATAATTTGATTACCATTTCAAAGCTGTTGCTTTGCATATGCCGAAACTTCCATAATAGGCACAAGTATGATTTGTTGAAGCCAGTGATGTCTACTTTTCTCAATAGGGTACTGGAAAAGCTGTCTCTGAAAAGATGACTCTACTTTTTCCCCTACAAAAAAACCCCATCAGTTAGATCAATTTCTCTTTATTTCCATTTGGTACATGACATAGTTGTTGGCCAGAATTAGTCAAAATTATAATTTCAGTGTACAAGTCCATTAACATATATTGAAGTAAGGAACCCAGACTGTAGATGGAACTGAGTAATGTATAAAAAATTCCCATAGTCTCTTCAGCTTTTGAGATTGTACCAATACCTCAGGTGTTTTGATAGTGAACACATTGCTGAGATTTCTTTTATTTTTTTTGTTTTTTGGGTGGTCAGCGTGTTGACAGTCAGGGCTTCCATGTCAGCCACCTTGGGAAGGAAGCAGCAGCAGCAGATACACTGAAAAAACACTTCTTTCCTGGTAAAAAAACTTCAGTACTACTAGTATTTCCAGCCTTAAATGTTCTCTCTGTCTCTGAAACTAGAGAGAATGTTTGAGGACCAACAGCAATTTTCAAAATGTGACTGCTGGAGAAAACCATCAACTGCTGGCTCTTCAGAGCCAACACAGTTGGAATAAAAAAGGTATGCAGTCGTGTGTGTGGCAACACTTCAGAAAGCATAGCCAGTAATAGTGAAATAAATAAATGAGTAAACAAACATAAAAAAAAGTGCTTAGCAGAAGAGAAATATGAACAGAGTTTTAAAACTGTCATTAGAAGACACCAGATATATCTGACGAAATAAGAGTCTGTGTTAACAACCACCCTTGGAGACTGGATACTAGGAATAGATGGATCACTGTCTCACCCAGTGTAACACTTCCTCTGTTCCTTTTTAAAATGCTATTTTTAAAACTAAGATAAACTGTATTTAAATACAGGAAGTAGACCAAGGAGAAACAGTCTGTTATAAGAGACGAACAAATTTCCTTTTCTTTTTCTTGATGAATATGCCTTTTCCTGTTCAAGAAGAGTCTTTTTGGTAACAAATATGCATTTAACCCCTTCCAAGTTGAATCTTGACTCTGCTCTAGTAAGCTTGAAAAACTGCAATTTGTTATAATGCGCTGATGTCATCAGGACATTTTCCATAGAGAAAGAATAATTTTGTCAAATAAATTAAATAAGAAATATGTTTTCCCTCAAGGTGTAGGCTTTTGCCCGTACTTCTGCTTACTACAGATAGGCTGTGTTTTCTCTTTTGGTGTAAAGGTACTTTCACCACCACCATGGCTGCACAGGTCTTTGAACAGGCCTAGCCATCAAATTTCTTTTAGCTCCTCTTCAGGCAATGTCAGAAGAAAAATACTGGGCACTGAGGATACTATAATTTGTTTGCATTTTGACTATGTTGAGACACTTGTAATTGAATCATGGGTGACATTGACTTTTATGCATCATGATTTAGGATTCAGGGTATTGGTCAAATTACTACTCTTTGAAAGAGGTGCTCTGTAATGAATTCACAATTAAAATCCAAATTCTTTTGTAAGTCAGTGGGAATTACATACCCAAATGTCTTCTGTGCCTTTGAAAATCTCTGCATCAGTTTATAAATTTGATCACAACAGTCCCTTCTGGCCCTCTAATCTATGAATCTCTTAAACTTCCTATCATGGGAATTAAACTAATTTTCAGCTCATAGATTGGTTATGCTGAGATCCACTTCATTTACTTACTGATGGGATTTATTTTCCCCTGTTTTATGCTGAAGGAAATATAAAACCCTCTTATAATTCATGGTAGCTGTTGCTGAGTTCGTTTGTTTGCCAGGAGTTTATTTTGGGAGGTAGATGACCATTTCTGTATATGTTGTTTAAAGCAAACAACAAGGTTTAAATTAAATAGTTAAAGTTTTTATTACGTGCTTTTAATATTATTTCAACAGTAAAGAGAGAATGTAATCAGCAAAAAGAGAAAGTAAGCACACTGCAGGGCTGGAAAAGAAAGCTTACTTTGATTTTTTCTTCCCCAGTGATGCATGGATGAGAAGATATTATGGATTCATACACGATTTCTATATCCCAGGAGGGCTGCAAAGTGACTTTCTTCTTTCTCTGTAAGACTTTCTCGTGAAACAACAATGTGAGACAAAGAACGGGTAATTCAAAATTTTTATGTACATCTCTTCCTTCGTCCTTTAAAAGAACCTTGAAAAATATTAGGTTTTTTCCTAAAAGCTTAGGGTCCCATGAAGAATGAGTCTTACTTCTTAATGTAACATAGAAAACTGTTTTCCAGCAGTATAGGTTGGACTAAGAAGACTAACCCCTCAAAACCCTGTACTGCACATATGCTCGGCTCACACCATTGTTGCAATATTGCAAGACATGGTGATGAAAAGAGTTGGAGGTATCTGAAATATAAGCAGTTGCTTATTTGCTTTTAATTCCTCACTCTGCTTGCTTCTAACTCCTCTTGCTTTGAACATTTGTACATCATGAGAATAATATATTCTGAGATGCTTGTGAGTTCACTCATTTAGCAAGATTGTCATCCTCTAATTGATAATCACCTCTTGTTCCAAATGAATCTTTGCAAATGGAAGAATCTTTACAATTCACAAGAATATATTTTTACTGGTGAAAGAAAAAGCTTTACTGTGTTTTTGAAAACCTGCTTCACTGTAAATATAAACATCAGTAAGTCCATTAGAAGGCATTTCACTGTTTTCAGAATTTCACTGTTATAAAAATTTGTTGTGCATATTGTTTGTCAGTTGCATACTTTTATAATATATTGGGAGCCAACTGGATTGACAAAAGGTAGACAGTTTTCTTCAGCATCAACTGAAATAATCAGGGAACAAAAATCTAGACTAGCCTTTATTCTGTTCTGCCTGGAAAGATCTGGCAACATTCTTAGTCCGTTCTTAGAAAGGCTCTGTGGGCCCAATTCAGTTGCCTAAACACAGCCATCTAGGGCCAGCTGAGACACCTCATAGTGCCTTACCTGCCCTTCAGCAGGCGCAGACTGTGAGCATCATGTTTGCTGCCTTTGTACGAACTCTCAGATATTCTGGTTGTTTCAGTGGAACCAAATACCTGTGTGTCAGCAGATGAAAGAAGGATTCTGTTCCAGGCTGTGTATAAGACTGCTCAGCCTGCCTATTAGCTGGGTGTTAATCTCCCATTCTGGAAATTGTTCAGTACAGTCAGTGGAGAACAAGTCATCTCATGCTAAAAGTAGTCACCTACAATTCCACTCACCGTGTTAAAGTCTGAGAAGGCAGGAAAATAGAGAAAGATGATTTAGAGGCAGGTAGAAACAAATTAATTTTTTTTTTAGCAATCAAAGTCAGAAAAAATATCATAAATTAATTCCCATGAAAATTAAAACTGAGACCTGCTAGTATCTCCTCCTTCAGATCTTCAATTTCCTAGGTTTTTTTACCTAAGGCATTGCTACTTAAAAGAAGGCTTGGTTGAATGACAAGTTCACAGAATTATGGAATGCTTAAGTCATGTTAAAAAAGAAAATATGTATATAAAAATTGAATTGTTTTTCATCTTCCCCATCACTTATACATAACTCCCAAGTTAAGAAAAGCTTTGTGTAAAATTCAGTGGTGTAAACATAGGCATTTGGTGCTATTTCAGGTTTTGTGTATCTCATGCATTCATGTGGGGCTGCCAGATCTGACACAGTGGGGTTCAGTGCCCTTCTTCTGGAGTGACAGATGATCTGGTGCGTTATGAAAGCATGCCAAAAGTGATATTGTTTAACTCCAGTTAGGCAACAAAATCACACCTTTTTAAGATTGAGATAATGTGTGAAGTCAGGAGCAAAAACTTTCACTGATTTCCATGAAACAGGATTTATACCCCGTGGTTATGATAGCTGCAAAATATTAATCACAGCCACTTGTCAGTGTCAGTGTCTGCAAGAGTCTCATTGATATGGACCTTTTCCTCCTCCAAATATTAGCAATACAAGATATTCTGCTGCCTTTTATGGAAGTTGAAGACGGACATACATGTCAGTCTTAAGAGTATCTTTTACCTGTGAAAGACATAACTGAGATTTATTAAGATCCTTGTGTACTCCCCAGAGCTGTGCTGTAAACTCTGCTTGCATGACTAAAGCAGTAAAATTTACCCGCAGAAAAATATAGTGGTATCTGCATTTATTCAAGTTTGATTAGTTGTCTTAGGAAGTTTTCTATTTCAATAATTTTCATGGTGGTAAAACAGTTGCTAGTAAAATCACATCATTATTTAAGCAGAACTATCTTTTTGATCATTTAAACACTAATTAAAGTCACTACTTGAATTATTCATAAAACTTAAGAAACAACACACTTAAGAACAACTGCCTATGAACATAATTGTTTTTGTGAACTGTTCAACTTTTTTTACCTGACGGCTTGGCAAAGGAATTCATACTACCACACCACAATTTATTTTGCTTTGATGTGACAGGAATTTGAGCACGATATTTGCTTATATGAAGTGACATTTGATTCAGTGTTTCCTGGCATGGTCCAGTAGCATTCTAGTTAATATATAAGACAATTTCAAGTGGATTGCTAGATACTAGTAAGTATTTTGTAGTACTAGAACTTATCCTGATGGAAAAGATGGGAAACGTGGCACAATATGAATGCTGAAGTAGATTGTTTGCTTCCTTGAAAGGTAAAGACAGAGCATAGCTTTAAAGGTAAAGACACGGCATAGCTGGCTGCCAATCAACCACGGATTTCTGTTAAGGCGTTACTCTGCTAATAAAATGACAATCAGTTCTGAGAATTAATTTCAACATAGGCATTAGGAAGTCCCAAAAACCTTTTAAAGTTCCTTAGAAAACATCACTGAGTCAAGTACCAAAGAAGTATACTGCAGTGGTTAAGATGGCATCAAATAAAAGGGAAGGGTGAAAAGAGGAAACACATGAACTTTCAGTACGGAATTGTGATGCTGAGAACAAAATTAATCAAGACACCAAAGGACGAGGAGAGAAGAAATTCTTTAATCTTTAATTGCCTATACACCAATGATAGGAGCTTGGCTAATAAACAAGCATAATTGGAATTGCTTATTTATGAGCATAAACACAACCTCGTTGGTACAACGGAAACCTGAGGGGATGATTCACATGACTGGAATTTTAAAATCACCATTTATGCATCTTTTAGGAAATAACATTTAGGCAAAATAGTAAGGGGAGGGGCACTTTTTCTTATAAAATCCAAAAGAAAGTTCTATCTTTTCTTGAGTTAGAAATAACTTTGAGAGAGAAAAAAAAGGAAGTATGGTAACAAGTGTTTATATTAATAAACTTGGGGAAGAATAGCATCTACAAATACATGCTCCTCAGCAGTTATGCACAGAGAGCAAATTTACAAACACCAGATCTTCAAATCACACTGTAAATTTGATAGCTGATTCCTTAACTACTTATAAAATTCAGGAAAAATTAAAAATCTGAAGTCATCTTCTGTAGTCTAGGGTGATTCATTCTTCGTGGCATAAAGTAGGAAACAGGACTACCATTGTTAAAATATCTCTGTGGTTTCTTGTTATTATGTAAGTCAATTCTCAAATGTCCTCTCAAAAAAGCCATGAAGATAAACAGGAGGGGAGTCAGAGAAGTGCCACAGGACTGAATAAACACAATTAAAGACCACTGCAAAGTGAAAAACTCATGATATTAAGGCTATTTATCTTACCAAATGGAAGATTAAGAATGACTCTATGATGGTTTATTTAAAAAAAAAAAGACATTAATAGATAGTTTATCAACATGCAAGGAGAGTTTATGTTCCAGTGTTAAACACTTGTTTTGGGTGCCTGAAATATATTTTATCCACGGTGTGTGTAAGTAGTTCCTGGAAGACCATAGCACAGATCTGTCTGCTACCAGCTAGGTAGTTGTAATCTAGATTTTGTCAATGGAAGGAAGACTGTGACCCCAGAAGTGGAGCAGCTTGGAAACTACTGGGTTACATTTTCATGCACTTTGCCACGGTGCCATGACAACACTGGTCATTGCTCTCTCTGTGATTTGTAAATTTTTTTCTGTCTTTGTCAGAAGTGTTTCTGTTAGAAAAGCAAATCACACAAAATGCTATTGAGTATTGCCTGTGTAATGAATATAAGCTCTGGATAATTTTAACCATGGTACAAAGCAATGGCTGTGCTGTAGTTTGATAAGGAAGATAGTAAAATCCTCATCCAACTACTTGAATATTAGGTTATTACAGTTTCTATTAATCAGCATTATGTATGTTATATAGACTTCATACTTCTTGTATATGAGGCAACTTCTTTGTCACCTGCTGTAAATTTTAGAGTGACGGAAGCGTAATGAGACAAAGTGTCAAACTATTTGAAACTCAAATTGCTGTACCGTGTGTAAAGAGCCTGTAAACTGTTACTGCTCAAAGATTTTCATTAATTTAAACCAATTGTGTCCTTAAACTGTAGTATTTAAATGCCAGAGCCTCTATTCAGAGTGAGTAAGCACATATGGGCTGTACATCCATTAGCATGAAAATTTTCTTCTAAGTTATATTATGGTTGGGAAAAAAATTTCTGCTGACTTTTCTTTAAAAAGAAAATTCTCAGGATATTTCTCATGATTTAAACTTTTTTTTCCTCCTTCTCCTGTGATTATAAAAGGCTATTGGGTATATAAAATGGTAATGGTAGTGTAATAAAAGGGGTTATAACTCCTGAGAACTGCTCATATACATTAGAAATAATATGAAATGTAATAAAGAATAATTAGCAACTAGACATGAAGGTTCTGTCTGGTCGATCTGATAACCTAGTTGCAGACACAAGGAACTGTGACTCAGTATCTGAATATATGAGGGAGGCAAAAAACTTTCTAAACCTAATAAAGTTTAATTCTAAATTATTTTTAAATTTGGTACATAGCACAAATATATAAAATCTTAATCACAGTCTTTTTAATAAAGCATTCATTCTAGATCCTGAAGTATTCATGTGACTCTTAAATTTGGCCAGTATAAAATTCCTTTACTTTCCCAAATTATTTCATTGTGTCTAACTGAGGTTCCTTCACAGGTGTGATGTCAGACTACAGATTACAGGAAAGCTGGTGCATCAGGCAATGAATACATTGCGGGATTCCAAGTGACCTATGCTGCATAGACACAAAAGAAATTAAATCATTTAAGTGAGGATTGTTCCCATTAGCCTTGTTATTTGGGAAATTCAGTGCACAAAAAGCATTTTAGTTGCCTAAAATAAACTACATGTTGCCTTTAACTCACATCTCTGTTTCATTTGTAAAGAAATAGACTGTTTTTCATGTGTAAAGCACTAAAAGGCGCAGAATGATACCTACAAAATTTGATCACTTCTCCCAGAACAAATACAAACATAATGCAGGCTTTGTCACATAAAATGAATGTAGCCTGTCTGATCACAGCTGTATATCAGAAGGACAAAAAATATGGTGACTTGTTCTCCTTGGAATAGTGTCTCTAAGTATTTGTTGTGTGCTCTACATCTGTTACATGACAGGTTGTTAATGCCGTGTGTGTTCATTAAAGGTAAGGTGCCTCCTGTGTGTTATAGTCCTTAAATCTGTCTCTGAAATCCCTACTTGAGCACCCATGATACATTTTACCAGATTAGGTCCTCTGAGAGCTCCAAAGAATGACTAGTAGTTGTTCTGTTCTCACTCAATTTTTCTATCAATGGTAACCATTGTTCATTTATTTTAAGTCACATAAAAATATTGATTGTAGAGTTATTTAAGCAAAAGACAGTAGAACAACCAGTCCTGATATAAGTAATTAAACATTATCAAATACAGCCTCATGGATTTGTATCATCATCTTTGCTTTAACAGACCTTAGGCGTATTCATAATATAAAAGTATATTCTTTATTTTATTTCCTCTGGTATTGCTCTATCTGCCTGCAGATGGAATTGCGTTATCATGGGAAATTAGTTGTGTGCAAAACATGAATAATCTAGCCTTCTCCTTCAACTATTTTCTTCGTCTTTTCCAAATGAATTTCACCTTCATCCATTTCACTGACTGAAGTCACTGCTATCCTACTCTTTATCTTGATCAAGGAACTGCTCAAAAATTTTTTTCTTCTTCCTTTTGGTCTTGATGATTTTTATCATCTATGCTTTTGCACTTCTCTGTGCTCATCAGCCCTTTCCTCAAGGCTTACTGTTTTTGGTCTCCAAGGTGTCCAGTACTACTGCCATGAAGCTACCCCCTTACTTGGGAATCACTGTTGCTTAGTTCAAACTTCTGTTAAAACTGTGGAATGTCAAAATCAAAAAAGCCAACCAAAGTCTAGAGCAATGGGCATCCTTGAAATATAAAGGATATACTTAGCTAGAAAAAATATTTTGCAAAAAATTTCTGGAAAGATGCACACTTAGCTGTGACATAATAGGATTTTAACAAAGAATCAGAATTAAATTTCATTAAATCTTACTTAACAAACTCAGATTGATAGAAATGATTTGTTGTAAGCTGAGGAAAAGGAATTATAAACAAGACATAGTAAGGATGAACAGTTCAAGGATTTCCATTCTTTCAGTCACAGTTAACAAGTGCAAAAAAAATGAGTGCATTGGTAAAATAGACAGGAAGTTTACAAGAAAGGAAGTTTCTAAGTCCCCCCTTTGAATGGGAACTTTAAAAGTGCTGAACAAGTTTGTTTTGACTAAGCAAAACCAAATGATATGGATAAAAATAGTACTGAAGTTTTGTCATGGGTGTTAGTGAGGTTAAGATATGACACCAAGGAGAGGAAATCTTTTTTATAGTCTTGTAAGGCATGTGGTTGTACTCAAGGCAGGTGCCCAGGCAGTGGACGTGGGGGCTGCAGGGTGGCCTTCGTGGGTGGTGGCTAACACTTCCCTGTACTGGACACAGCCAGATCCAGATGTCCCCAGATGACCAATCACAGGGCCTGGCTGGCCCTGAAGCCAAGGGATAGTGCATCTCAAAAATGGACTCTGTGGAACAAAGCTGGATCAACTTATAAAAGTAGTGGTTAGAGTATTTCTTGATCTTTTTCTCATCTAACTTTGATGACTCATAAGAACTGTTGTATTGGCTGCCTTTTGCTTTGTCATTGGCAGAGAGCAGTGGGAATGCAATTGGGACAGAATGTTCATGGTACTATCTGCTATACACAGCCCAAACCAAGCATTCAGTTTTTATCTGCTGCAGTGGAAAGAAAATGGAGTTGTCACCTTGTAAGAAATTAATTTCCAACACTAGGGTCTCTTTCACGGAGATTGCTGAGGTGCAGTTGTTACTGCTGCAGTGCTGTCAATATTCATTAATTGTCTCAGTCTCATGTAGAGCATGAAATAAACAAAAGTGGAAATCATCTAAAAGCAGAATTACTTGGATTTTTTCTTTTACTGAACTGAACGTACCAAGTAAATCCTGTGTGGTTGAAGCCAAAATTTTTTTTTAAATCCCTTTGATTATGAAAAAGTCACAAAATAATTATTTACAGCACAAGAAAAACTTGATAAAAAGATTTTTTCCTCCCAAAAATCAAAGTTTGCATATGTGTAGATACACAACATTATTATAAAACTGCATCTTGTATATTAATATTATTTTATTTATTGTTTATCATTGATGACTGGGGTCAAAACAATAGAAATACTTGATATTTAAGATTATAAAAATGTATATGTAGAAACAAGTCAAGACAACTGCTACAGTTACCAATATTTGAGCGTATGCTTTATATCAGCTTGCGTCTGAGTTATGGTGAAATAGTCCAGCCTTAGTGGTGTAAATGTGAAGACCATCCATGTCCTGGATTACTAATCTCCCCAAGTTCAAAGTGTTCAATAGGGAGAGATAGGTTCTTCTGGATGGCAAGGCAGAATCTAAAATTAGATTCAATATAATTCCTCTTCTGAGGATTATGGAATCCTCTTCTGAATTGCCTGTAGAGATGCTTCTGTCTCTCCATTAGCTGTAGATGGAGACTTGGGAAATTAGTTCCCCTGTGCTAAAGTTCATTTTGTGAAGCACTGCTCTTCTATGATTGGTTCAAGTCATCTCAACAGGAACTGCAAGACTTCTGTCCATTTCTATGGACATTGGATACATCTGTTTCTTATCACGGAAAGAAGGAATTCATCTAGAAATTGGGATGCTTCCATTTATTCCAGGAGAAAATTGTCCTAATATTTTAAAACTGAAAAACAGGATATGAAAGAAATAATATACCATAGTGGACGGTATTATGTTATGTCCCTCTTGATCTATAACAGAATAATGTTCTGATAAAAAAAAATTGAACAGAAATAAAGGAAATAAAATGCAATTTTTCCCTACATGAAAGGTTCCAAATTCATGTATAAATTCATATTTCAGAAGAAATGACATATATTTTATCAATTTTTTGTGAATGAAATGATGAAAATGTATTTCCAAAAATATTGCAAAAGAAATCTCTCCTGAAACCAAACTAATCACATTCAACTTTTAATAAGAAAAAAGTTTAGGCTGCTCAGCTGTAGTTGGCCAATTCTTCAAAAGACCTCTGGTGGATCTCTAAGATTTAATGACTAATTCTATATTGCTAAATACACGTCTGCCAGGGACTTAAATTTAGCTCTGGGACTATATGTGAATATACTCAATCCATGCTATTAAGAGTAACTCTGTTAGTGTATGGAAGCATCCACCCTACATAGCACCTGGCTGTCAGTCTCGTCCCTGTGTATGTGGTTGTCCTCTACAACTTTTATTTAATAATATGTAGCCTGCCAAGTTTCTACTGTGTCCTCCACCGGTCAGTCTGTTGAGAGCAGACTTATATGGGAAAAGATTAGGGAAGAATGTTTATAAAAACCTGGAGATATGCATAACAGAGGACAGGTGACATAGTAGTTGGTGTAAGGAACTTAAGCTGTCTGAAGCTTAGATGTACCATGGCCTCAGCCCTACTCCTGCAGCATTCATGAAACTATTATACCTTAGTTTCTGTAAAGCTAGGTTTTATGATAACGTAGACTGGTATGAGGCAGCTAATAGCAAAAGCCAGATCTGCTAGAAATGAGAAATTAAAATATAAATTGCAAAAAAGTCTCCTTCCTGATGCTTGTCCTTGCATGATAGATTCTTTCCTTAAGGTTTATTTTAAATCCAGTTTCTGGTTTGCAGCAAAGTGTACAGAATGTCTAATATTACTTTGTTTCTATCACCCCTACATTTGCTGCACATCCTCTTTCAAGTCATTCTGGACCTTAATCCTACTGGTGGCTTGTGAGATCTCCTGCTGCCCCGCCACCTCCTCTGCAAAAGGGTGCTGTGTCCCTCTCAGAGTGGTCCTGTTAATGCAGAATGGGGACATCAAGAAAGGATAAACTGGCAGCTTCACTCAGCTATTTTGAGGAACAGGAAATACAACAGAAGCTGAGCAGACAAAACAGGTATTTATACAAACTGTCACCCAAGGATATGTAAAATTTTTTGTGTACGAAAGCTTTGAAATATTATTTGAAGGTTGCCTCATGGGGTAGAAAATTATATTGTACCTCATAGAAAGCATTAAGTTCAGACAGGCTGTGCTGAGTTGGAGCAGACAGGGTCACCCCAGAACCAGGGAGAGAGCAGGTCACCTCACTGAAGGGTGTGTGCATGTGTGAGGCAATAAGCAGGTGCGTTAAGAACTTAAGGACATAAAACTTGATGAAAGAAAGGGAGAAGAGCAGTGAGGAGTGTAAATTCACATCTGAAAGGAACACTAGAAGGGTGATAAAGAATGGACTGAGCATAAAAACTTCTCCCAGACTTGTTTTTTTTCCATGAATTCAAACTCTAGATATAATGATCGCACAAACTTTTGTTTCCACAAATTTTTTTCACACAATTGCATACCATTCTGATTTTTTTCCAGAGGCTGTTAAAACTCCCACCAAACTGTAAGGATGAGAACTTTCAAGTTCAGTTTGCTGTGGTCTGCTAAGAAGAATAGGCTGCTTTCATGATCTGATGAACAGGACTGTCTAGGAAATCTCCCTGACATTTAGTAAAATACCATGAAGAGTAATTGAATCCAAAAGAAATCTATAGCACATAGTGCTTTAAGTACTACTTTTCATACTTAAAAACAGACATCGCTTTTTTTTTAAAAGAGCTAAAATCCTGTAAGAACACTGCTTATAAAAATACAATAATTTTGCTTAATTGTTGTTAACAAATAACTTGTAGAGTAAATGTGAAAAAGTCTTTTTAGTTACTTAGACCTGGACAACATGTCATTGAGAACCCACACATGTACATTGTTTCATTATAGCATTTTCAGGTATTTTGAGCTCTGCACATTGTTTCATTACAGTGTCATCAGACGTTGTGGGCACTGTTCTTCCTGTAGTCCTGAAGTTAATGCTAATTTTGTAGACTTGAGTTCAGTGATTCCAGCTATAGGCAATAGGAATAAAGAGTTAAATTCAAATTACTCACATATCCTTCTGGAAAACTGATTCTGAAAAATCCCTTTCAACACAAAAACTGAATCCCTCTTAAAAAGCACAGCAAAAGAAAAAAAATCTTTTTCTTTGCTGAGGTCGAATAATACTAGCTTGCGAATAACTATTATTTCATACAATTTTTTTGTCAGGATGATAAAAAAAGGAAAGCGGTATCACTATAAGCAAAACCTGTGATAAATAATTGAATCTTACTGAGATATTCATTTTAATAACATTTGTTCTGACTGCCCATGAAAAGCACAATGGCTTCCAGTGATCTAAGTCCTTTAAAACTTTCCTCAAGACCTGGAGTATAATTCAAACAGAATAAGTCTAGAATATTCCTTGATAGTTAAAACTTATATAGTTACTTTTATCGCAAGTCTGCTTGAAGTCAAAATTAGCTCTAAGATGGTTTAGAGAACAGCAGTGGATAATGCCTGTGCTTTTTCAAGTTTGGTTATAAAACCCAAACATTCCCTGCACGTTTTACCAAACTGGGGGCAGAAAATGTATATTTGATCATATTAGGAAATAACATAGTTAGCATAAAAAATAGTGATAAAATCTCAACTCAGCTAATGCAAGATAATGCTAAAAGGGAGTGCTGTTTTCCTTTTATCTAACGAAAATTATAATTTCACATTTTTTGAAAGAAATGGTGACATTCATATAATCAGTACAATATGAATATGGAACTCTTCACTTTCCCAGTTTTTCCTGATTATAAACGAACCAAATAATAAAAATTTAAGTATCACCAGGCATTTTCACCTATTGGATTCATTCCATTAAGAAGATATGCCTAAAAAGGAGTGACAATTTTGAAACAGGTTTTTAATCCTGCCAGAAAGCCCAAAGAAAAAATGCTAGAATCCAAATGTATAGAACTTTGCAAGCATAAACTCTTTCATTTATCTCTGCTATTAACAGGAGATATAGTGCCAGATCAAAATGTCAAATGTCAAAATGTCTAATTATTTAATTAACTAATATGAGTAGTTATCACTGAAAGAAGTGTATCTGAGGGAAGTCTTTTAGTGTTACACATAAAAATAGTTATGCATTGGATTAATAGTAGGTAGTCATACTCAATGAGTCTTGAAGAAAGGATATTCCAAGAAGTAGTCACTTGAACATTTGATATACCGGTGAAACAACACTGATAAAACGAGTTTGATGTTTCAATAGCTGCTTTGCTGAATGTGTTTCTACATTGGCAAACAAGGCAGAGGCATATCAGCCTCATTTTCCCTGCTGTAGCATTCTGGTTTAATTAATTTTTTCTGGTAGTTCTCTTCAAGAAGATTATTTCATTTCTCTGTCAACAGTTATTTTTTGAAAATACAATTAGACCTAAACCTTTCTGAGATCATTTTATCAAATTTGATAGCTTAAATGAGAGACATTGTTCTTTGCAAATTCATATGTTTTCATTAGATTAAACCGCCTCCCATTAGAACTTTTCATTTAAATTTATATGAGATTTCTGATGTGTAATTCCATGCTTCACAATATTCGATTTCTTCTGCAATAATATGTGAACACTGTTGCTTTTTTATTACATTTAGTGTTACATTTCCCTCCTTTGGTGCTCTTATGCTAGAGGAGATGATAATTAAAATTACACAACTTTAGTTGAATTTTTTTTTTCACTGAAAAAGATATTTTTATGGGCACCAGAAAAATAATCACTAATAGCTTCACTAAACCTTTAAATGCAGTTCTAATGAGACAAATTTCTCTACCGAATTAGGTGCTTGTTAGCATGATGCAATTTTTTTTTTCTTTAGCCTATGCAAGTTAGGGTACAGAATAATACTATTAACCCTAATGGAAACAACAGTAGCAATTAGTTTTGTTTGTTAGTTTGGTTGATTGGTTTTTTGTTTTGTTTTGTTTTGATCAAAGAGAAGAAAAGATTCAGATTTGAATATGAATCTGAGTATATAAACAAATGATTTGCTGTCCACAGAGCTGTTCTGCTGAGACTGGTTATGGGAGAGACACATATAAGGGGTTTGCTACCCAGAGAAACCAACCCTTGGGCAAGGAAATGTCAATCTTGAAACACTGTCTTTGTCTCTATTACATGGAAATCAAACACCTGCATTGTATACCTAACTAGATATTCTTTTAAGTTAATCCTTGTGGTTGAAGTGTTCGGCTTGTTCTTTAAACTAGAAGTGAGGGAGTTGGCCATGGCCTCCCTGCTGTGCCCTTGGGAGAGGCAAGTCTCTCTTCTGCAACAGATTGCTGACTTCTGCCAAGTGTTAAAGTACATTTCACTGATAACAGTGAAACATGGCCTAGTGCTTTGAGGGCAAAATTGTCAATCAGAAGTAACAAAATGGGAGCTCTTTAGATTATTTGAATTTATTTCTGAAAATAAATGTTTATGATAGTTAAGTACAGAGCCGTAGGTCCACAATTTCTACAGGTTCTTTCAAAAAATATGCTGCATCCTCCCCATTCCTGCAAATCCCCAGGCATTTTCTTCCTACAATGACAAGACATAATCTTAAGAAAAAATAGATAAGCAGGATTCAGCTGCTTGAGCAGGCTAGTTACTTCAAGAATCTGAAAATAGAGAGAGGGCCCTAACCCCCAAGAGTTGAGCATGGTCAGACATCATATTCCAGAACACAGGGAGGCAGTGATTTCCCACAGGAAATCCCTCTGATATCAGATTGTCAGCTACGAACTTTCTAGAATTAAGTACTTATGGCCAACTCTTTCTCCTGGGAGGCAGGCAAAGACTTCCTTGACATCTATGGATAGTCAATACAGCAGTCACTGGGACAAGGCTGTGCCTTATCTTGCAGTCCCAGTGGCATAGCTTAGAAGAGAAACATAAATCCAGGCTTCCTACAGCCCAGGTTAAAAAAAACAAAACACCAGAAAGCAATAGTCTGAGGGAATGAAAAATTTCATTATTCTATCTCCAAGCTATTATATCTTTTAAGCAAAGAATTGCATTTACAAAAAACACCACCCCAAACCATGAAATCCCATAACCCACAAAGGAACCTGATTTCCTGTATCCCATGTGAGAGTTTGACCCACCAAGTGAAAAATCAATAGTTTCTTTTTCTCTTTTCTGCCCAACTGATTCATTAGATTCAATGCGCTATTCCCCCAGGGAATTGATGAGAAGTCTTCCCAGGTGTAGGAGACACCAAGGGCTCTGAGCCACTCAGCAAGATCTGTGTCTGGTCAAATACATATGACAATTTAGAGATGCCTGCATAGGTGTCCCTGTGACTGTATCATAAATGTAGATACCATAGGGATATGAGGCATTTCCAACAGAAGAGAGTATCCGAGTGTGGAATCTGTAGCTCAGTAAATCTAGGCACTCTGATTAGACACATTAAGTCACAATCAGACACTCAAATTTCTGTATGAATTTATCTGGGAGGGTCGGGAGTTTCAAATAGGTCTAAGTGGAAAAGAAACATAGGTTTAATTTTTATTCAATGGTATCTCTGCTCCGAAGTAACTTTTTGAAAACTTCATGTGATCGAATCGGCCAACTGTCTGGAAAGGGAAAGGAAGCCCCAATTTTTCCTAAAGTGCTTGTGTACCTTGCCAATGGGAAGCACACTCATTTCATACTTGGGCTACTGCTTTGCAGCATAGTCAGATTACAAATAGACTTAAGGGATGCATGTCCCTTCAGGATTCACTGAAGGTAGCTAATATGCTCAGGGACACTGAGATGATTGTATTTGCCTGTATCTTTTCCGTATAGATAGTGACAGTGAAGGAAAAACGTGTGTCTTGTCAGGATAATCTGGGGCTATTTTTGGCATGTGCAGTGCTCAGTTTGAAGAGAAGCAAATGATGGTACAAGTTGCAAGGTTTAATAGAGACATAGACTATGTCTAAAAACCAAAGGCAGTATTATAGTGGCAGAATGCAGTGAGGAGTGGTACCTGCTCAGTGGGACAATCTGAGGACCTGAAATAATGAAATAGTTCTGATAATGTCTGACACAGTCATTACAGTCCTATACAGTAAAATCACTGTCAGTACTGGCTGTTCAGTGGCAGGTAAGGCTGATATGTTCTGCATTTGTCATCTTCCTGTTCCAAGGGAAATGTTTATAAAGATACTGTTTCCTCTTCAAACCCATAGAATGAAAATTCTTGTCTCAAAGGTCTTTTATTTATCTCACTATTGTATTACTCCAAGATCCTCTTCGGAGCATTTCTTTCTTCCCTTTAAGAAATTTTTATGTTGTGCTTGCAGAGCAGAATCAGTTGCCAGGAAGTGAACTCTTTTATTGTCACGATCATGAACAGCAACAGCACACAACTGGAGCTCTCCTGTGTCTTTTTGGCCACTGCAGCAGGAGTGGAGGCAAGGAGGAACAGGACATGACATGAATTCTGTATGCACTAACTAGGACCAGTATGCTGGCACGATATCTTAGGTGAATGCTTGTGCCCCATAAAATTTCAGTGCTCTCTTGGGTGTACACAGCAGGCAGTTCTGGTCTGCCTGGAAGTGTATCTACAAAGTGGTCTATTGCTGTGCCTTTTTTTCATTTTTACCCACCCCTCCCTCTTAAGGAAATGCCTATCAATTACTAACTGTTATTATCAAAACACATTTTCTATCAATGTTTTACCTTATCAATTTACCTTTGTTATATCCATTACTTCCAATTAACTGAACATGATTTACACTTATCTCTTATAATTGTCATTGTGAAATTATGTCACTGGTGAATGTGGGGCATGTTTCTTAATTTGCATTAAATTTTCCAAGTCAGAAGCTGTTAAAAAATCAATAGAATTTTTCCTTTACATTAAAATTCCTTGGATTCTCTAGTTTCTCCATTTTCCTTTCTCATTCATTTTCAGTGTGCCTCCAGGATTTCTGTATTTTTTTTTCTCATGTTTATTCTCTTTTTTTTTTTTTCAGTATTTTTCTTCAGCTTTATTTTATGGTCTGCATAAAATTTCAACACACCAAAAAACTTAGTTGTTTTCTTGCATCTGCTTTGTTTTTTAGACCTCACAGAACTAGCTGGGCATCCACAAAATGTCCATAAAATGCTAAAGAAAACAAAGTAATTTGAACATTTGAAACTGTAGAAAGTCAGTTGACTTTATCTGGAGAATATAATATTTTTGAAACATGGACCACTGCATACTTACTGAAATCCAGCATCCAGGACAACTGTTGCAGTATTTCAAGCTCTGGACGGTATTACTTTAAATACGAAATAATAAATATTTTGACAAACATTGTAAAATCTGTGTCACATGCAAGAAGTGATTTTCTATTATCAGGTTCTCTGGAACTTCCAGGTGCCAACACAGACTAAAACAAGAAAGACTGTGGAGACAGATAAACATTCTTCTTATTGGGATTGAAGAGAAATAGAAACTTTTTGTGGGAGGACTGTTCTGTGTATTGTCTAAACTACGTTGGCAGAAATTCCGAGAAGATGGTTTACAATGTCACATGCTCTTGAGCAAGAGAATGTGGCAGTGCTGCTGAGATGACCAGATGATTGGAAGCATAGTATAGTAGCAATTGAAGAACAGCAGCCAGAGAAGCCAGAAAATGTGGTTTCAGAAGCCAATAAGGTCTCTGGAAAACACATGGAAGACTCTGTCATGACAAATTATTACCCTGTTTGTCAAATAACCAAAAGGTCACCAAAGGGGTTGAGATACATTTAGAAGTGGGATCCAAATTTAGTTAGACATTTAAGCTCTGAAAGTCTAATCTCTTGTCCCCACTAGCAAGCAAAATACTCTAACAAGTTGCCTATTGATCTAAGCAATTTTGAAGAGTAGGTTTGTGCACAAGGGCAAACCTCTTGTGCCATACACACTCCAAGAGACTTTAACTTGATTTTAACAGATTGTTTGTATCCAAACTGGTATCTACCTGCAGTGAAACATTTGCAGAATTTGGGCTGCTCCAGTAGGTGTACTGGGAGTGACCTTAGGCTGTCCAGGTGACTCAGGAGCACAGGCACTAGCAAGCTTCTAAGTTTCTTGACACTTCTGAAAATTCCTGCAATGCAATGCATTTTCTGGGACTCAAGTATATTGATTTAGTTAGCCCTTCTGAAGTGTTAAAACCTGTTTTCCAGTTTGTCTTTGCCCTGATTGCAACACACCCCTCTGTGGTCAAAGTAGAAAAGCAGTCTGCTAGTGCTGTGAGAAGTACTCACACACACACACATTGTGTGTGTTCATCTTTTGATCTCTTCCTTAAAACCTGACACGACTCATGAGAATGTGTTTATAGCTGAATAGCCCTGAAATGTTATGTCGCTGATGCAGATTGACCTCCATAAATAGCATGTCCTCTATACCAAGATCCATTTTCTACACTCTCTACCGCTCCTTTGAGAAGATTTTTACTGTTGTTCCTAGCTCTGGGGATTTTTGCTGAGAGCCTGTTTGCAGAACACATACTACACATACCTTTCAAGGCTCTCTGACTCTTATTACCGATATTACTTTTAAAAATGATTTAGTGAAGGCTGCAGATGTGCTAAATGGTTTGGCAAAAAAGCATGGAATGCCTCTGGAGAGGGGCACCCACCTGCTGACTCATGAGTCAGTGCTTCTTTGGTTTTACAGTGCTGAATGTAAAATAAATAGCAGGTGATGAGAAATTTTGTACACTACAATAAAACACAGAGAATGCACAGTTCATGACAGAAAAGTAAATCACTGCTGCACATTTTGTTACAAAATGTAACTCGACTGCTCTGTTTCTCAAAATGCTTCAAGTGAAAATGCAAAAACCTCCTTTTGCAAAGCATTTAAATTTCAGATCACTCTTGAAATCCTCCAGCCTGTCTGTTCTCTCCCCCAGGAAGCAGCAGCTTTTTTAAGTACTAAGTCACAAATGGCAAGTGCCTGACCTGAAGTATTTGGCTGATATTAAGTTTCTTCAAAAACAAGATAGAGGGAGAGAGAGAGATTAAATATCACCATCATAAGCTGATGTTTAGAAGGAAAGTGGCTAAACAAAATGCATTTAACACAGACACAGTTCAGTGCCACAAACTGCACTAATGTGATGAGGTAAAGAAGGAAAAACAAAGGAGTGTTGTTTCATCCTCCCCTGGCTTGTGGTTGTGCCCAGTAGTGGGTTTCTTAATGTTTCCATCACATCCCCCTATTTTTAGAAGTTAATAGCTCGACTATAACAATTTGCTTCAGGCTGAAGCTTGGCATACAAGGTCTCAGTCAGGGACCACATTTAGTGAAATAGAAAATTACCCATTTTAAAGCCATATTATTTTTTCTGTCATAAAATCTAAAAATATTCTCCTTTTCAGAAATTACATTTGGCATATGATTTATCTATAATGTAATCTGATATATTTTCTCACTGTATTTAACCAATGAAAATCCCCATCAGAAAAAAAAAAAAAAATTCATTTTTTGCTTGTTTTTGTGTATTGATGTGAGCCTGGTGACCACTGTATTCACACTTTTCAGACTTTAAAAAAATCTGTAGCTATTTGAAATTCAAGGAGATATAGAAGGAATAGATTATATGACATTCGCCGTCTGTGTGATTTTTTTGTTTTGTGCAAGCCAGAAGAAAAGATATAGGACTGGTTGAACTCTGAGTTTAATCTAATAGTGCACTTCTTATTTTTTTTATCTGTTTCGGAGACCTTGATTGCTTAGGTACTTCAGCGACACCAACCCGAAAAGATACTTGCTAGAAAGACAAGGTGATTTGTCTGAACAAAACATGAAACTTACAGCACGATGCCTGTTACTCCTGTAAATTTATTTTTCTGTATTTGGAATTATGCTAAGTATAGCAGAATAGATGGATGAAAGGAGAGTTTTAGAGAAGAGGCAAACACCAAATCTTTTAGAGGAATTAAGATTATTGTAGAAGTGATGCAGTGGTAGTTTCAAAAACAGCGTACTCACATTTTAATGATCTAAAATACTGCAAATAACATTAGATATTTTGTGTTTGCTTAGAAGTTATTTCTACTTTTTGGAGGTGCATTTGTTTTTGTTTGTATTGTGGCTAAGTGAAAATTAATTTCCCGAGTTATGTTATTGCCTTGTTTTACAATGCTTCTGGGACTTTTATGGACTGAAAAGCTGTAGTAAATCTCCCTTTCCCCCACATCTCAGTTAATTTCACTCATATAAAATTGAAATCCTTTCATTTTTTTTGTTAAAGCACAGATGACACAGTGAAATTCATGAAACTTCCATGAAATAGTGAAAAAGAAAATATATCCTGCCTCTCAGTCTTTCAGTGGTGCCTCTGCAGCCCAGTGTTCTGGTCACTGACCTGCTCTGAAGTGGGACTATGACTCTGTTGAGTAGTCTGTCCATTTGACATAGCATCATGATAATGGGACTTTTCACTGTAGCATCTACACCAATTCTTGTTATAACCCAGCTAAAAAACATAGTATAAGGCAGTTGTTACACTCAGTACTTTAAAAATTACCTTGCACTCTTTATCATCTCACTCCCTTACGTGGGAGATTTTACTTTAACATCTTTCTCCTTTTTTTTTCTATTATTTTCCATTGTAGATGTGAATGACTCAGCAATAGAAATAGCCTTTGTAGGAAGCTGAGTGACCTTCAGAGTACATTTCTTTTTTATTTTGACAGGTACAGCAGTACATTACAGGGTACTTAGAAATTAACCAATTTGTAGTAATGCTTGGTTGAGTGACTTCTTTCATACTCTCTCTCACCAAAGCAGGGAATCCTGGCTGATCTTCTCCTAGTCTCAGTCTCCTACCAAACAGGGAGAGCCTACTGCTCAGCTCTTCAAAGCAGATCCACCAGGCTACTGACATGTCAGCATGTCACAAGTGAAGTGTGCTGGACAGGTGATCTAGATGTTTCTGACAGCCCTCCAGAAAGTTCTAATTATTGGTCCTTTGTTCACTGCAGACTGGGAAGTGTCTATGCATTTCTTACACATTATCACCTCTAGAATAAGTACAATATTTTTGGCAATCATTTCAAAAAACAGCTATCTTCATTTTCATCAGGCAATGGAAAATCTGTGTTTGAACAACAGATGTCTCCTGTGAAATATTGAAGAAAGCAGAGACAAAAGCCTCAGGCAGTCTTTGGAATGGGAATGTTTATCGAACAGCTTTTAACAGATTGACCACCAAGTTTGGTTGGGTTTTTTTGGTTTTCATCCTTCTGTCATCTACAGCATATCTAGTGTAGAATCAGCCTTGATAGAAAGGCTGAAATTTATTTATAATTCTGTATTCCTAAACTTTGTGAATGCCCATGTTATGCAAACTAGATTTGCTGAAGAATGGTAGACGATAGGTATCCTTCCTGTCCTTTCCTTCCTTCCTTCCTTCCTTCCTTCCTTCCTTCCTTCCTTCCTCCCTCCCTCCCTTCCTCCCTTCCTCCCTCCCTTCCTCCCTTCCTCCCTTCCTTCCTTCCCTGTCTTCCCTTTCTTTCCTTTTACTTCTCTAAACATCAACATTTATCCTTTGAAATTGTAAGTTATTATATATCATACCCAGTTTAAAGTAACCTTCACTTTAAATTCCACGGGTTTTGTTGCCTAAGTCAGTATTTCGACAGCATTATTACAGTTTTCTTTGTGCGAGTGTTGTCAGGCAGACACTTAGCACAGGTAAGTATATTGAAGTTCTACTTGGGGCTTAGTGGTGAATGTCACCTATTAGGCCTTTGCAAAATCCTCACAGGTGCTCAGAAATTCCACTGTATGGAAAAATTGTCTATTGTTGAGCAGAGCTTTAATTAAAGCTGTACTTTGTTTTCAATCCAATTTAAGAACAAATACAAAAAAAGGAAGATGTAAATTTTACAATGCCTGGCAATGTATCCAATTCTGAGCTGAACAAAGAAGCTTATATGCTGAAAATCTTGTAGGAATAAAGCAAGTAAGATAAATAAAAAGCTTCCAATGCTTAATTCCAATCGTCTCCACAACAACTGGAGCTGCTGATAAGACACCTACTCAGAGTAATGATGCATAATGTGAAGAAGCAATAACCCAGACTGCATAAGTATGAAGGAATGCCATTCTTTTAAAGAAAAGTATGGTAAATGTGAAGCTCTGTTAATGTTCTGAGCCATTTTCAAAGATATTTTTGTGAAGACAGCAAATTGCAAAGGTTTATTTTTTTTTCCAAGTGTGATAGAGAGAACAAGAAACGTAACTAATACGAGGGTATCAAGCATTTGTCCATGTGCTATCATGTAAATATTTATGTTCTGTCAGTTCATTATTAGTGGAGGTTCTAATAGGAATATAAATATTATAAAGTGTGTTTACAACAGATAAATCATAGGGGTGCTGAAGGAATTTGCAACATTAAAGCTCATTTTGGATAATTACAGAGCCCCAGAAGATTGTATTTATGTATTACAAAGGAAGGGGATGTTCAGAGGAAAACTGTTCTGGGCTGCTGACATTCTGAGGAGGCTGATCCTGCCTGGAACTGACTTAGGAACATATGCAAATACTAATGAAGGATTTTGTGAATAGAAGAAGGGTAAGAATCAGCGTAGTTTCAATTGCTAACCTTATTCATTAAAATTTCATGCAGATGAATTACTGTAACTATTGAAGTGATGTAAGAAAAGATTAGTTAAGATTATGCTGGCAATGAAGATACTAATGTTTTATTACACACAGAGTTCTATTTTGCATTTTATGTGGGGGTAAATTAGATCGCAATGTTGTTTATCCTCGTTTTATGAAGGCTATTTTCATATCCTTATTAAAGCTTATTATTGCTCTTGCCTTCCCTCCCCTCCCAATCCCCATACCCATTTTACCTAGGCAAACTAAATACAAAGTGTATCTTCTTCTGCATGCCTTAAATACGGTTAAGAACAAAAGAAAGCAACCAGTTCTCAATCCCAGAAAGGACTAAGCAGCAGAGACTTTGGAAGGTCATACTATAACGAGATTAAAATGTAGCTCTCTGAGTTTAGCATCAAATAAATGTAGTTCAGCTTTTTTCTATGAATGTTTTATTAATAAGATTAATTTAAAGTGAAACATATATTATTCCATTCTGTGACAGTGTAGTCAATGTCTATTGGTAGATAAACACTCAAGTAAAGCTCTCTGAGAAGGAACAAAATTATTTTGTGAACAACAATAAAAATGCTTAAAATTAGAGTAAAATCTATCTATCTAGTTCATGCTTTTTTCTTCATGGTAGTAAAAGCTATCAAGGCCTTTGTTGCTTGTAGGATTTTTTTTTTCTTGGTTATTGGACCTTGATTATCATTAGAGGACAATGTTACACCTATAGAACTGGGTATGATACCTTCCGGCCTTTATTTTTTTTCCCAAACTGTGGTCAAAATGGTGTGTTTTGTGGGGTTTTTTAATTTTATTTCTTCGAAATAAAAAATGAATACATAAATAAAGCATATTAAGTATAACAATAGGCAGCTAATTGATTCTGCCAAGGCAAGGGATTGGGGTAACAGCTCCCTGAAGTAGGAGGTACATAACTTACAGATTTCTTCAAGGTGAGCACTCCTTTAGACAGAGACCACACATTCATAGCAACATCTGTCCTAAAGCCCAGTATGTTAGAAATAGTCAAAATAACTGTCTTTATGTAATTAAAAGTCATTGTCCTGTCCAGTCTGGCTCTCTCCCTTCAAATCACCCACTTTCCCTCTTGACAGAATTGAGAACTTCACCTGCTAAGGCTTGTGTCTGTATCTTGCTCAGTGTGTTAAAGAACAAAGTTAGGATGCAAAATAAAATGACGAGTTGCTGCTGGGAAGCCCATAGTCCACTAGGCTGCATCCAGTGATCTCTCACTTGCTCTCTTCCCAAATATAGTCTCGTTTTCTTCATATGCTCCTTTTTTACTTGCCAGTGCCAAGGTTCATCATTTCCCTCATGACAGTATGATGTGCTAAATATCCTGCTATGGGATAGGCCTGGAGAGAGAACTTCAAATAGTGAGAAATGGAATAGGAGTTGACTTGTTAACTAGATTCAAGAATATTATAAGTACTTTCTATTTCTAGTACTCTATCTCCTGTGTGATTCAAAGAATTAATTTAGATAGCATTTAACCAGATGGAAGTTGAAATTTATTTCTGAGAATAGAGTATGTTTAATAGATCTTTCCATTGTTATTTTTGTATAACCATTTTATCAGTCTCTTTCATTTCAGCTGTCCTCTCCTTTCTTGTGTTCTGCCTTCACCTTCAGGATTTCAGTGGACTTTACCATCATCCCAGTTTCAAAATTTAACCCTTTAATCCTTATCATTGTTTAGCCATTGTGATATTTTTATACTAACCTTTTGCCTACTAATACTTATATACAGACATTTTTGTATGCTCAACTAATGAACATTTATTGAAATATAATCAAAGTGAATGCACTGAAAATCTGTTACAAGAAATGGAGAAAGACAGAAGGAAATTCAGCTTCTTCCCTTATACCACTTTCATTGTACTGAGAGCTGTTAGACACCTAATCTTCTCAAGTAGTGCTTCTATGCTTTTAAGAGGATTATATTACTAATAGCTTAATTATTCATTATGCATTCTTTTTCCAAATGTTACAAAGGTTTTTTTCACTTGGTTTTTAAAAATATAATGTAATATTTTAATTTTTTAGTCATCATGATTCACTCTGGTTTTGCCGGTACTTTCATGAAAAGTTGCTTCAAGAAGGGCACAAGGAGATGTCTGTAGGAGAAGCAAATAGATCCCCTGCCAGTGCAGTGATTCAAGCCACTAGGAGAGTAGCACGAACTAGCTGTACTCCAGAGTCTATGGTTTGATTACTGTCACTACCAGTCAGATCATTAATCACAACAGTGGTAGTGACAGCAGATTTCTTGACCTCATCATGAAAGGCAGGGAGGACATCCACTGGAGCAATTCATCCTCCAGGCATAAGAAAACTGTAGGGAGGATGTCTCTTTTTTTATATAGTGTGTTTTCTTTTATCCATTAATTCTGTCTATAATCTTGGCAAAAATATGATAGCTACAGGAAGGCAAGCTCTTGCATTTCATCTCCTCTTGGAGAAACATCTTTTGTTTCTGATGACATGAAATACATGTTCATTTTCTCACCATTCTGGATCCCTGAGGATGTAGTAGCTCGACATTGGAAGCCAGAAATGTAAGTTTCTGCAGCTGTCTATAAAAGCAGCGCATGTGACTCTTTTGTTATATAGAGGTTGGCTGCATGGAAAATTGCTATGGATGCCCTTCTGAACAACAAAGCCTATATTACTTACAGAATAGTTATTCTCTAGTGGCTGAGGAGTATTTACAGTCTCTTCCTGCCAAAGGATTTAACCCTGAAAACCCAGAGATACTTATTCTAAGAACTGAAGACTACAAGACAGAAAATGTCCAGTTGCTGATGAAACAGACACCATTGCAACCCACCTTATAGTCCATGAAACCTGTGATACTTTTTCTTGATCTTCAATATCCATACTATTTTGTTGACAGCATCTGCTATTTATTGTGCTTTTTCATTTCCTAACAGAAACTTCCCTTATTTTCCCAGTTATTTGAATACAACCAGTCTTCAGAGAAATGATCTTGATCAATCTTGACAATTAAAGCCCATTTGATACTCATTTTCCAAAAAGATTATTTCCAAAAACTATTAATTTTGTCAATAAGATTGTAAAAGTGTGTTTTAAATATTTTTTTCGATATAAGCAAAGTGAAATTGCAAGGAATTTCTGTTCTGAGGCTGGGAAAATGATTAGGAATATCTTCAATGAAAAGCTTCAAAGACATACCAAATATAGCAAAGTAGTAATAGCAAGTCATATGAAGAATTGCAAAGTATCTATGGAAAAAAGATACTTAAAAGGGAGGGTAATTAGCATGAGTGTGTCAATGAGATCTCTTTATGGCTTCATTTTTTCTCTTCTTCTCCTGCCACACAAAGTAGGCAATGCAATATCATTGGATGATTAACTAGAAATACACACTTTCCAAAACCATAGAGAACCTGTCTTTGGGCTGAGTGTTTTCTGCAATTATCCAATTTATATACTACACTGAGAGCTAATGGGTACTTAAATGGTTTTAAAAGCAGTTTTCAAAATGAAATTTTATCAGAAATAGCCGTAATAAAACTCTTGTCATGAAACCTCCCTTTGCACACAGAAGTGCACCTCATTTGGATGGCAATATGTGAAGTGAAAAGTAACTTTGATTCATACACACATAACTGGGGAGCAGGCCCTGGTCATGACTTCCAGCCATAGCAGAGACCTTGAGAATATTAGACAAAGGCAATGTGTATAATAATATTCCTATTTTAGTTATGCAATTGGTGCTAAATTGTGACTAAAGTAATTAAGCAAATGCTCATCGAGGTGTACCAACTCAATTATTTGGTATTTCAAATAAAGCATTTCAAGTACAGCATTTCAAATGCCAACTCCAGGCAGTGCCATGAAAATGGGCATGAAGCTAAGAGACCCAATTTTCACTGTATTTACTTAAAACATAAACATTTCACGTCACAGCTTACAATTCAAGCTTCCATGTTTCCTCTCTGTGTAGGAAAAAGTGCCAAAAAGATTGTTCTACTTCTTGTTTCATCTATATAATTCCAACTTATATCTCCGACTGTTCAAATTTCCCCTGGAAATAGTCTTAATGTTAGATTTGTTTGGACTCTTGCTTAAAGCCTAAATCCTATCCTTTTTTTCACAGCTGTTGAGACCCAGAAGTCTTAAATGCTGGGTTGCCTTGGTCAGCAGGATTCTCACTTCTCCAGTTCTGTAAAATTCTAGTTTGGATCTTCGTATTTCAGGAAATTAAAATTTTCTGTTTTAATTGTACCTTGTTAGTCTTTTACCTGTAATTGGATATTCAGTTAGTGCTTTATTTATCACTTTTCTTTATGATTNTAATAATAATAACAACAATAATAGAAAGAAGCATATACCCTATTTATCAGCGTGGAGGAGTCATAGATGAATTCATATTTTAGGGTCAATAGTTCACTATAGTCACCTATAGTTTGGGTGTTTTGTTAACAGTTTGAATTAATATTTTGGGAAAATTTAAAAAAAAATCTGTCCACAAACCCTCATAAATTTTATGTACAAAAGTAAAAGGAATAAAAAAAAAATTCCAGTGAATATAAGTCCCTATGATTTTCACAANCTTCCAGCCATAGCAGAGACCTTGAGAATATTAGACAAAGGCAATGTGTATAATAATATTCCTATTTTAGTTATGCAATTGGTGCTAAATTGTGACTAAAGTAATTAAGCAAATGCTCATCGAGGTGTACCAACTCAATTATTTGGTATTTCAAATAAAGCATTTCAAGTACAGCATTTCAAATGCCAACTCCAGGCAGTGCCATGAAAATGGGCATGAAGCTAAGAGACCCAATTTTCACTGTATTTACTTAAAACATAAACATTTCACGTCACAGCTTACAATTCAAGCTTCCATGTTTCCTCTCTGTGTAGGAAAAAGTGCCAAAAAGATTGTTCTACTTCTTGTTTCATCTATATAATTCCAACTTATATCTCCGACTGTTCAAATTTCCCCTGGAAATAGTCTTAATGTTAGATTTGTTTGGACTCTTGCTTAAAGCCTAAATCCTATCCTTTTTTTCACAGCTGTTGAGACCCAGACGTCTTAAATGCTGGGTTGCCTTGGTCAGCAGGATTCTCACTTCTCCAGTTCTGTAAAATTCTAGTTTGGATCTTCGTATTTCAGGAAATTAAAATTTTCTGTTTTAATTGTACCTTGTTAGTCTTTTACCTGTAATTGGATATTCAGTTAGTGCTTTATTTTTCACTTTTCTTTATGATTCTTCTCTTTCTCTTTCTCTCTCTTATTTTTTTTCTCATATATTTTCATACAAGCAGTTCACAACATTAATGTATGATCATGTAACATTATTTGGCAAATGCCAGTACTCATACAAGTAGGTCACAGTTAAATCTCAGTGAGTGCCAAGTGCTAGCACTGTGCAAACTTCCCATATAATTCACAAAAACACCTTAGTCTTAATCTGTCTCATTCACTTAAGTGATGTGGGCTTTATATTACAAAGAGTTTGTAAAGTGTACAGAAGTGACAAGCAATTATTTATTTTGCTCTCTCTCTTAATATACAGAGAAGCCAACATGCCAGACTTTTAAATCAAGCCCAACAAAAAAATTTCAACAACAACAACAGCAACAACAAAATAATAATAATAATAATAATAATAATAATAATAATAACAACAATAATAGAAAGAAGCATATACCCTATTTATCAGCCTGGAGGAGTCATAGATGAATTCATATTTTAGGGTCAATAGTTCACTATAGTCACCTATAGTTTGGGTGTTTTGTTAACAGTTTGAATTAATATTTTGGGAAAATTTAAAAAAAAATCTGTCCACAAACCCTCATAAATTTTATGTACAAAAGTAAAAGGAATAAAAAAAAAATTCCAGTGAATATAAGTCCCTATGATTTTCACAAACGTAGCATGTGTTCCAATAAAATTTACTGGTGAACTAATTTCATGTACTAATACAAAATTAATGAAAATGTAGATGTTTGTCAGGCTGGAAACACTACATCAGTGTTCTTGTTTCTAATTTCCAGTACATTTTCAGGTGCATGGAGAGACATGGGGGATTATGGAGAAGGCATAATACTGGAGTGTTAAAAAGAGAAGGCAAAAAGGGGACACTAAATATAACTGGGGAAAAAAGGCCCAGTAAATTGAATTTTGACTCTTACCTACTAGAGCAGAAACCTTGCTTTTATGCATTCAACAGTTTTGTGATGATAATGTGGGGTTTATGCTCCGTGCTAAGTGGGCTAACTGAACAATAATGTTCCATAATGTATTGCTTTGTTTTGTATGTAAAATCCTCCAGTGCAACCTACTTTAAACCTGGAACTTTCCTAGCAATTATCCTCCAACAGTTTAGGAATAGGTAACTAGATTGACATTTTGTTTAATTATCCCTATTAAAATGCAAGCTTGTGGTATATTATTGTAATAAATTCTAGCAATAAATGAAATGTGCTAATGTTCCCACAAAGAAAAACCTTTCTGTTTGGGTGAAAATTTACATCATAAACATTAAAAGCCTACGTCATTTGTCCCTGTAATAATAATAATAATAATAATGGCAATATAAATTATATGATTATCATCTTCTTATTAAAAATTTTACTTGCTCATACCTGAATAGGGTATGAATTAGCACAGCCTAAAATGTTATTTGTATCCTTGTTTCCACTGAGCACTATCTTGGAACACAAAGTTAAAGCTCTGTCATTATCCAAGTTAAGCCATTCCAAGCTGCCAGAAGCAGATTATTCTACTTTTTTATATGCATCCTATTGGGCTTCTATCTGATCTGAAGTTTACCAATATGGATTGTGTTTTGTAACATGGCTATAGCAGCCTTTTCCAAACACTTTCAAAACTTTAAGAGACTCATCAGCTCCTGTATTCATTTTACCATCTCAGTCTAGTATTTTACTTGGTTTTGCTTGTGTTTTATTATAAGTAAAGTACTGCAAGATGAAATCTAGAAGCAGCATAATTTGTGAAAGTTCTTAAGTGTTATTTGGAAATAAATCTCATAAAACTGAAATTATTCCTGAGGACTTTCTTTCTAAAATTATTTTTTACAAAGGGCTGTGTCTATAATGGTTAATTTCTCATGGACATAACTTTTTTACTTTGACCCAAAGTGGCTTTGTTCCGGAAGAATGCACCTGGAATTTCTTTTTAAATAGTGCTGTACAAACAGTGATTGCTTCTCCCTTTTATCCAACAGCCCCACAGGTATCCAAGACACTCTTCTAAATGGAGCTGAATCAAGTTCTGGCCCTTCCCTGGCAAGGAGCACCTGAGGATATCTCTTTCGCCTACTCTTATCACTGAGTTCATGAGGGTGTTTTTGGCAAGGTCCTTCTGATGTCCTGCTTTTAAAGTTGTTCCACTTTGTGTAGAGTAATTAAGGATTCACAGGGCTAGAGCAAGCAAGGGGGAGCAACTATGTGGCACTACAGGTAGGATTAGTGTGCTTGGAAAGATAAAACTCTAGTTTCTCCTCCAAATAATAGTTCATCATGTGGTTAGGTCTTTTAGAGATTTTTGATCTTCACGTTCCGTAAAAAATTACATACTTCCAAAGCTTTAGTCTTTGTGTAATATCTATTGCTTCATATTAAAAAAAAAAAAAAAGGCAGGTTTTAAGGTACCAACATTAGGTAGGTAAACATAAAAACTGACTGACTTAAGAGGGTTTCTAATGGATGTTTTTACTTATACTTCAGAAAATGCATAGATTAAGCAAAAAAATTACC
Organism: Aleadryas rufinucha; assembly: GCA_013397815.1. Classification (NCBI taxonomy): domain Eukaryota; kingdom Metazoa; phylum Chordata; class Aves; order Passeriformes; genus Aleadryas; species Aleadryas rufinucha. The sequence goes on along the minus strand of VZTH01007176.1, from coordinate 130,925 downwards.
TTGCCTGCATTTCAGTGCATAACTTTTCTTGCCAGTCATGAGTGTTGGTTGGATTGGGGTCATAACTTTTAGACTGAAAATCTTGATGTCATGCACTTTTATTAACCCAGAGAAATCCTCATTCTCTGTACACTTTCTTTAACTTACATTGATTTTAAAACTAAATTAGATATGACCCCTTCCCTCACACCTGGGCACACAAAATCTCATGATCTATTTCCTTCTACTTGTCAGGCAGCTTAGGCATTCTTTTCAAGCAGCTTCTCATCCTTCTTATCCTATCCCATCCCATCACACCGTGTCCTGTCTCATCCCATAAGTTTTTTTTTTCAGAGAAGCACAAAAGCATCTTTCACTTTTACTCAATTTTCAAAATATATTCCATGTTCACTAATTAATATTTTTCTACAGTCTATAATTTGGATGGATGCATACTGGGAGCCTTTTCAGCAAAGGTGAATATAGCCAGGTATTTCATGATATAGTCTAAACCAGAAAATCCACCATGGGCAAATTCCCAAACTCTTTCATTTTCCTCAGTCTTAATTCCAGCACAGGCAATTAATTCCAGTACAATCCTGCTTTCCCTAGTGCAGATGAGTGATGCTTTTAGTATTGACAACTCTTTATAAATAAATAAGCAAATTTCTTTTTTAAAGAAACTGTTTGTTTTGTCCTGCTAATTAGCATTCTCATTTTAAAATTTAATAATTTAAAAGAATGTCCTGTCACAGATAAAAGAGGTGGACATATCTTTTTAAAGAAATGCTTAAGTTTTTATATACCCTGCATGAAAACTGCAGTAAAATAAAAAGTTTTCCTTGTAGCATATTCTTTTTGCTTGAGTATGCTTTTTTGTATCCTTTCTTTTGAGGGATCAGCAAAATTAAAGTTGCTAAAACAAATCAGCATACTTCTCCATCTCTACTTCTATATCTTTTTAACTTTAAAGATGAGGCCTAGGGAGGTTGGTAGTGTCACTGTGCTATCTTCTTTGCAAAATCTGTATGGTGATATATGACATGCAAGGAAGTAGGCAGCCAAAGATACAGAAAAAGATTGGGAAATTACTTTCTATATTGAACTACGTTATGCAGTGAACACTGATTTTCTGTTATATCCTGCAGCTATCTTGTCATAATAATTTTTTTTGTAAGTCCTTTCCTTTTGTTTCTAGATTTTCGAAAACTTAGCAGCCTGCCTGAAAGAAATAAACGGAAAGTCTGAAAATTTTTAGTACAGTATGAATGCTGATTAATTTTCTGATGTATTTTTAGTCATGTTCCATTAAATATGTAAAATGATGAGTCGCTAGTATTGGTGAGAGTGGGAAGTTGAATATAATTAATAGATGAAAGAATGCCCCTTCAAAATGTAGTTGCTATAAGTACACTTCGCTGATCATGAAATTTCTAATTCCAGCCCTCATATCTATATTTTAGATTGACTATGCCCTGAGGCCTCAGAAGTGAGCTCCATTTACTGAAAAGTCATGGGAAGTCATGTTTATTGTCTCAGCAGGTAGCTACACTTTAGACTCAATACTGAAAAACAAGAGAAAATGGAGGCCAGTTTATGTTATTTGGTGCATGCTGAAGCTTCCTGACTGATGTGCATGGCAGAAAATAAAAAGAAAAAAAAAAGGTAAAAGAAAAAATAATACCACATGCATCAGGTTCTATCAAGCTTTAAATATCTCTGTTTTAAATGTGTCAATCTAAGTTCTTCAGTGTTCGCAAATACATTTGCAAGTGAGAATGGTGTAAGCAATTTCTTCTGTGGAAGGAAATGCGGCCAATTTAACACACAAGAAACTCAGCTTTTGTGTAGGCTGTAAGCATTTCAGCAATATCCTTTAGACTCCTATCAGTTCTCTAACCATACAAGTGGAAGGATTTGTGTGTTAAAATTGACTACAGTAATGAAATATTTGTTTATTCAATTTCAGACAGGATACTTATCTCTCTGAGATTGCAAAGCAAAACATTATGCTAATATATTTCATATATGTAGGCAGCAGAGAGGCAGCCCCAGACAGTCTGTTCTCTTTTTGTCACATAGTGTTCTTAGTGCCTAATAACATTGTGATGAAGGGGCTGTTCTGTATCTGTGTAGCCATGTTTATTGCCATATGGTGGTTCCCAAATTACATTGCACTCCGATGTGTCGGGATCAGCCAGAATGGTCTGGCTGGCTCCCAGCATCAAGCACTTGCTGACAGGGCTGGTGCAACTCATGGTGCAATACAGCTGGTGATACTGCATTTTCATCGAGTTACCTTTCCCGACAGCTATTATTTTCTACAGTTATAGAAAGACTTCTCTAGTCTACCTTTATTATTAATTATTGCATATCCCTAAAACACATCACCCATGCTTCTGCTAATAATACCTTCCCTGGGGTCTAATATTAGCTAATTAATCCATTAACTAATAAATCCAAAACCTTGAAAAAGTTCATTTGAGGTGTCCCATTAAGAGTGTCAGTCATATTAGTTACTCTAGCCCTTTGACTCCCAGGCTTGTTGCTAGCATTTCCGGAAGAAGTTACATACTTAATTTTTTGAACATGAGCCTCACAATATTGAGTGGGCTGAACCAGGAAAACCTGCTAAGCTTGGACCAGCAATCAAATGATGTATATGTTTGTTATGATTCTTAACCTACTGACCCAAAATAAACAATGAGCCGCACCAAAGTTTTTCTGATAATTTCATAAACTTTACTGAATCTTTTTTGACATAACTAAATTGCTGTATCTCTATCTAAATAGACGTAATCCAATCCTGAGGTGATTAAACAATTTTTATCAGCCCAGCCAAACAGTTCCATTATGTCAATATGTTCATATTGCAGATTTTAGTGTGACATAATGGTATCTAAGCAAGCTTTAATAAATTATCTCATATACTAGAAGCAGTTTTCTCTCAAAGTTGAAAGTTTCTTTATAGGCTAAACTGATTTCTTGGAAAATTAATCAGTTTACATTAATTCTTTGATACATGGGTAGTTAAAGTATAGTGCTATCAGTGATGTTGACATACCCTCTGTTACGGCACATTTCTGTGCTCATAAGAAACACTAAATCCATGGGAGTAAGGAATGTCTAAGTCTGTAAAAAGAAGCCCTTGAATTTTGGAATTATTGAATTGTACACAGAAAACCACAATTGCATCTCTTCATATTCTATTATATCCTGTTATCCCACAGTGGATTAGAACTAATATCATTCAAAAGTGTTTCCAGAACTGAAACATACTAGAAAAGTCAGAAAGCTTATATTAAGTCTTGAATTCACAAGGGAATCTTAGTCTGCTATTATACCTAGCACTTCATAAGCTTTTGTTTCTTAAGACTAGAACTGCAAATCATTTTGTGAAACAGAAAGATGTTAAGATTTTATAGATGTTGAAAGTTACTTAATAGTGTTCATGAAATATCTTTATATCTTAACTGGAACTTTATGAATAACCGATTTTTAGCTGAACATAAAAGTCTGGACAAAATCATGAGACAATCCTCTTTGCTCTTTGGAGTCTAAAAAATCTGGACAAAAAATGTCACTCTGAACAGGTAATTTCTGTTGACTTAAGTCAATTTTATTTTTACTTAGAATTGTCTTTTTATTTAAAAAGATACATTTAGCAACATTTCTGGATGAACAATTATAAGAAAAAAAATAGGAAAAATGTAATGGAATTTAATGATTTTTCTTTGCAAAAAGGTTTTCTTACATTTTCAAAAGGAAAAGTATTAGTCAAATGATATTTAAATTCATTAAAGATTTCTGAGTTCTTCCTGGAATATGTATCTGTTCACACAAAACATTCCCACAATTGCATATTGTTATAAAATACTTGTGATTACTACTTATTTATTAAGTCCTATTCATGAAATTAAGCCCTTAGCTTCAGAAAGGTTTTCACTAGATGAAATGCACAACTTCTTTTCAGTAGAATCAATGAAAAATCATGAAAAGTCTTGTTTTGTCTGCAGTGATTTTTTTTCAACAATGATGTGTCATGAACATTACTCACCAAACCCTCTGCTTTTGTATTCTCTAACTTTGTGCATCCTCTTGAGACTTATTTTGACACAAACACCTATTTCCATCCTTAAGATCCCTTATAACCTTCATTTAGTCCCTTACATTATATGTAAGTGTTAGAGACAATGGGTATTTTTCTAAAAGGTATTTAAAAGGAAGGCTCCTTCCTATGGTGCAGCTCTGACCTTGAGTCAGACTATTGGGAAAAGAGCTGAGTCCTAGCTTCTCTTTGCTCGGGTGGGGTGTTAAACCTCAGTCTTTGCATGAGCTGTTGTGCCTGCCATGAACATCACTGATCCTGGCCCTGGCCTGATGACTTGAACTCCTGTCCTCACCCTGAATTAATCTCATCACCATGGACTTGCCCAGCTCCTAGATGCTGGCTAAACTGGCTTGCTGTTATGGGACTAGCTCTGCTCACCTCATTCAGGGTCTGTGTCCTTTGCCAGCCAGGTCCCTGCCCTGCCATCCTTGCTGCAGCTCCTGGCTTCTGGCCCTCCCTCTGTGACAGAGCACAGCCCCACTTCTGTCTCTCCCTGACAGTGGGTCTCACTTCACAGGACCTTACTTCTTTATTGCTGCTCTGTATCAATTAACATGACTGTATCAGAAGACATATACTTTAAAGAATAAAGAAAATTACAAAGTAATTTCTGTTTATGAGCGGAGCAGCAAAGAGAGCTCTAGACAGCTCCTTTGGTTTGTTCAAATGGCTGACCCTGCTGTGGTCAAGACGCTCTTTGCAGGAGTGAGAGATGGTTGCTGTAAAGAGCCTATAGGTCACAACCCTCACAGATACATGCTGCATAGGGGAATTGAAATACTGGCAGAAAATTACTTGGCATAATGAAAACATCACTTGATTATCATTCATTCAGTAATATTATTTTCATTAAGTAAATGGAGATTTCAAGAGCTTTCATGCCTCAGTCTCTCAGAAAAGAACACTGAAAAGCTGACCCTCAGCATGAATGTGAGCTAATAAAAGCTTTCCCAAATTGGAGGTAGGCAGTGATGCCTACCAAGGTGATGTTTGTCACTGTTTGAATCGACCTTTCTGTGAAGCTTGAAAACCAATTCACATGTAATTGCAAAAGCTGCCTTTTGGTAATATCCTATTTTATTGACAAAAGGGGATGAGGTCAACTAATTTTCATAACAATCTGCTTGAAGAAATCTTTAAGCACTCTATCATTTATAGCTGTTTTGCAATACAGCATATAAAAGTATTACTGAGCTTAAAACAGGCAATAAGAAGGGGGAGAATCACAAGTTTTGTATTAGTTTTGCTGGGGTTTTTTAAATAACTGTTTTAAGAAGCAGCCTAAAAGCCTACCATTAATGAGCAAAAAAAAGATAAGCAACATAATTTTTTTCTCTGTTCATTAATCTATTCTAGCTTTGAAATATTGCTTCCTTTAAAATCAAATAGTTCTTCTTGAATCCTTTCACAAATGCAACAAATGGAAAAAGAAAAAAAATATACTAAGGAAGGAAGTGGTTTTAAAAATCAGACACATTTAAAAGGTTCCTTTTTATTGTAGCAATACCTACAAACGTCAGCAGTGGCTAGTGACAATAGGTGATAAGTGGTTGTCAGGAGACGTGGTTCTGGTTTTGGTTCACTAGTTACAATTATGGTTTCAGTGAATTTATTCTTTTATCTGATTTTGGATTATCCTAGTTTGAGTCATAGTTTTCACTGATTAGTTATTACTCATGAATGAATCATTTTCTTGGACAAATTGCTGCTTATCAGTTGTTCCTAAACAGTTCACTACAAGTTATTTGTAATTTTCTCCCTCAGTTGCATGGATGATTACCTATGTCAGATAGCAATGTTTTTGGTCCTTGCTGGGATGAAACAAGCTTTCTGAACTAATGTGCCTGAAAACAAAACCCTACAGTTTTGATTCTTGAGGTTGATTACAGTAGATTGTTTTTTTGAGCACAGGGAATGACAGATAAAGGTAATATAAAGACATAGGATACTTTAGGATGTTTGAAATATTTTGGTGACTTCCCTCAGCCTGACACAGGACATCCTTTTTTATGGATCCCATCTTTAGAAAATATCTGATGAAATTCATAAACAGATTTATCAGTGGCTGTATAATAATTAATTCTATTTTCTTTTGTCATATTCAAATTCACAGCGAGACTATTTCTAATAAGAAAGCTGAAGATGGATGTGTATTTTCTTCACCTGCTTTATTCTGTAGCTGAACTGAAACACCACACTCTTTAGGAAGCTGCTGTGTCATTTCTCCCTTTTATAAACAGTAGATGACTTTTGTATAGCCGCCGAAGAAGGGCATGGATTGAATATTCTGCTCTTTACTTAGTGCCATGCTGTCACCAGTTACTCTCTATTCTTAGCAGCATAAATGTGTACAGTGGCCTTTGTCTCTTAGCAAACGTATTAGTGCCAGGTCTGTTCTTTAGGCTTTTAGGGAACATCTCACTGCTCCGTTAAGTATTCCAAGTTAATTAAAACCAAAAGGTCACCTATTCTGCCCATACTTGGGCTGTGTTTAGGCAATCAGCAGAACTACCAGATGCATCCTTGTTCCTTAGGGTCTTCCAGGATATGGAGCCCTCTTGAAATCTTGTGGTGGAATCACTTCAATCCATGATTTGTGTCTTCCGCTACTGCTGTTCATTGTTTATTTTGGCCTCCTTTGCTTAGGTAGGAGCCTTTCCCTTTCCTATCCCCTTCCTCAGTTTTTGAAAGCACAGTACCTATTTTCATATGCTCACTTGCACATTTGTTCCTGCACAAATCCTGTCTACGTTTCTGGGTTTTGAATTTTGAATAAAATCTTACCCTCTTCAGTGCTTGCAAGAGCAAGCCCAGCAACTACAAGCAAAATCAATTGTCAAAGTGTTGCTATTTGCAAACATGGTTTGCAAGTTTTCTTGTGCTGTATGTCCCTGGTCCAGTGCAACTACCTCAATAAACAGGTCATGAGGACTCCAGGGACAGTGCTGCAGAAAAGGAAACTGGCTCTGTTCCGAAGTTGAAAAGTGCTTTATTCCTGCTGACGATCTAGGCATCTATTTTTAATTACCAGTTTTGTGATTAGTCCTTCAATACTGCTACTACCAAAGAGAGTTATTTCATTAAAACAGTGTTAGCCAATTCAGCTATTTAAAAAATAACCAACACCCCAAAAAATGTTTGTTTTAATTAATTATAAAGGGCAAAACTCAGAAAACAAGTAAATATTAATAAAAGAAGGCAGTCTTGAAAAGGGCAAAAGAGAGATTAATACATGTATGTACTACTGTATAGGAAGAAGCACTTTAAACAGAACTGTGTGCAGAGTCACACACAACAGAATATCCATTCTTACAAATTGTTCTTAGTAAATTTATCTAATCTATTTATTTATCCCCAGATCATGCACATTTAGATCCAAGTTCTGCCAGCTGAGTTAATAATTCTTATCTGAAAGTAATTACGTTGGTCCATAAGTTTTCACCACTGTGTGGTTCCACATCATATCAAACTGCGTGACATCTCATCACATTAGCATAAAATGCATTGTGATGGTGCACAGCATGGTGCAGTGGCAGACTAGAAATGATGCAGCATTCCTAGTGGTAGTGAACGAGGAAGTGTCACTGGTATTTAGAGACTTGTGCCTACTGCAGTTTGATTACTCGCTAGAGGATTTGGGTTTTTCTTCTTTCCTTTGTACTTAAAGGGCTTGAACCGGATATTAACTTTTATGACCCAGATTTGGTGCTCTGGAGAAGCACTGTTAGAAACCCAAAAGGCTTCAAACCTACCTTTTAGTTACAAAAATGTATCAGTTCTGAATTTATTGACCATCTGTCAGACTTCACTCACTATGAGCTAGCTGTCATTGTTTGTTATTTGATGCACTTCTATAATGACTCACTGCAGGGAGCTACCAATATCTCCATCACAGCAATTAATGAGGTCACTGTCTATCTGCAAACATCTCAGTCTATAATTATTTTTAGTTGCTATTAGCTAGTGTACCAGATCAGATGAAAGTAATGTGTCTATATATAATCTTTGGCACTATTAATGATATTTATCTGTTGTGGAGATATTTTGCTGTTTGTTTCTATTAGTATTTTTCTTTAATTTTATATGAGACGTCTCTTAAACTAGCACCATCAGAATCAAATTCCCATGAGCAGTAAAAACAACTGCCACAACTGAGCTCCAGTACTCTATTCTATTTCTCTGTCTCAAAATATCTACTATGTTTCATATGCATATTTGGTATGAATATTTCTGTTGTGCTTATGGTATTTTTGTAGATAAATATAAGTTTGAAATTCTTTCGTTATTACTACTGCTACTGTTGTAGTTTTAAGACAGTGGTCCTAGCCATAATTCAGAACAATTCAGAATACAGCAAACCAGCACAGGGTGGTAGGTTTTCCTGTCTTGAAAAATACTATGAAATTTCCCTAATATTGTTTGTAGAATAGTGGTTCCCCAGGAACTACATGAATATTTCCACTCCATTGTGCAATGGATTTACTAGTGTACAAGAAGACATAATTCCCATCCTGAGGAGTTTAAAATCAAAAGAGGCAAACTTTATTATGTATGGGGCCAAAAAGAAGGATAAAATATTTCAGCACAGTTGAAGAAGAAGAATTTTCCTGTCATTCAAGTATCATAATAAGAGAAACATCAGGGCTTATCTCCAGCAAATGATTTCAGACTGTGCAAAATGTCCCTTCTGAACAGACAGATTTATTTTGAGTCCTTTTTTGGAACTAAGGCAAAAATGGTCCAGATTCAGAAAGGAGAAAAAACAGTATGAACTCCTGGATTTTTCCCTACCTAGTGCACTTTTCCTGTAGTGACACAGCAAAGTGGAAACTTATCCAACACACAGGAACTGTCAGGTTCAAATCTTTTTCTATTCCAAAATGATTTAACACAACCCTACAGAAGCAGAATGACAAAAAGGATTTGTAAGATATATAAAAACAACTTTTTGTCATGATAGATTTGTGTAAATTATTGGAAAATTTTGAGTAAAACTGCAAATAATTTTGCCTGCCTTAATTTCCACACTTGTTGGACTCACACAAGATTTGCCAATTTGCACTTCTAATTGGATCATTGAGCGTCTAGTCAGTATTCAGAAAATAATTTCTAAGGATGAATGTGGCAACATTGTGACACAGTAAAATACTACAATGGCATAGATTATGTACATAAAAGGAGGCAATAAGAATCTTATAGATGACATGCAGCAATATTTTAATGCTTTGTGTCAGTTTTTTTCATGAATATTCTTATCACTCATTAGTCAGTGGAAAACACTATGAAAAAGAAGTAAATATATGCAAAATATATGTTTTACCACATTTTTTTAAGGTCTTGAAAATAAAATTCTTCTTAAACTGTTTCTTTTTATGATGACTATTATCTTCTGCTTTAATTTATTCTTTTTACCAGAATACCTTGCTATACTTGAATATATTATTCAAGTATATATATGAATATTCAAGTATATATATGAATATACTTGAATACTATTATTCATTATTAAACTAATTGGCTTTTTTATTAAGATATGTTAATCAAATTCCTTTCTTTTCTAAAGCCCAATCACAGGTCCACACTAAAACCAACGTCATTTTACTGAGGTTATAATTTCTTTTCTCACCACCAGTTCTGTTAATTTGCCCTTTCTGCAGTGAAAAACCTTCACTGAACTGAATAAACTGTTTGCCCGAGGAGCCCAGTGAGGCCTGGAGTGAAATCCCTGGTAAGATACAGGATATAGCAAGATTTCTGGGCAGAACTGAAAGTAGGAGCAAAGGTGTTTGCCTACAGACAATTCAGAGATAAAGATGGTGAAAGCTGGGCAAACAGCACACTTCTCATGATATGTGGTAGGAGCTTAGGGATAGGAAAAGTGTTGGGTTAGGAGAGCAGCAGAAACATTTTACAGGGCTTAATTAGAAGAAAAGAAGGAGTGAAAGCTAAGACAACAGTCTTATGTGCTGGTTAGTGCTGAAGAGCCAAGGATGGACACCCCAAAAGATATGGCAAAGTTTTTCAAGTGACAAGAAACTGAAGGGCTACTGGCAGCTAGCAAGCCTGATGAAAGGAGAAGATGATTGTGGAAAGCATCTGAGGAAGTCCTGCTCAAAGATCTCCAGAGAAAGGCTAGAGAAGTTATCTTAGTTAAAGATTAACTATACTGTCTGTGTAACGTTGTACCTGGGACTTCTGATTCCTCATCGAACAAAAAGTTTTTACAGTGATATTTTGAAGGGTATTTTTTTGTACTGTTAGAGGAAATTCTCCATATAGAAGTCCCTCCTGGGTTGCAAAGAGCAGTTTATTGTCAGGATTCACTATTTTTAGGCAAGCACGGTACTTTTTGGTTGCTTCCACATCTTGATGGGAAGAGTAGTCAAGATTTCCCTTTCTTCCTTAGTTTTTAAGATGTAAAACTTAAAAACTTTGGAAAATGGAAGGGAGAGAGAAATTGCTTTTCTCTCAAAAAGAAAAAAAAAGGGAACAGAGAAAAACTGGTGGAGATAATGTGTTCTCTCCCTCCTCTTTCTCTGAAATCCTACTTTGGGAGATATGGATGAATATCTTCCAGAGGAAAAGTTAAAAAAAGAAAAAAGTTAAAATGGAGAAATTGAATGTACATATTTAATTGCTCAGGTGGGTAGAGCTGATGATTTGAAAGGATATTGGTGCTTCAGGATTATAATTCGTATGGGTAGGCTGGGCAGGATATAATCTTGTAGTTCCTTTTGATGGCTTGGGGTATGCTTCACAATATGATGCAATGAAGCACACCTTGTTCAGTGAATATTTAACTCTCCTTAACATCTAAATCTGGGAGAGTGAGCAAGACTGGTTTCCAGATTATTTGAAGGTGGAGCAGGCTTATTTTGAAAAACTAATCGGGGAAAGGTGTACTTAAGAAAAGCCTTAAGAAAAACCTATTAACTGGGAGGGTGCAGAACATTTCACTCCACCTTTTTGTACTTAGAGAATGTGCAAACAGCTCTAGTAGACTGTACATTCTCACTTAGCTAAAATAATTTTAGAAGGTAGCATATGTAATACTAAATCAGTCAAACACAAAGTCAAATTCCAATCTCAAGTGCTACTGCTTTTCTTAATTCTTTTTATTTAACAGTCTATTTGCTACTTAAATGCCATTTATTTAGGTTCATAATACCACAGAATCAGCATTTTTGTTGTAAAGAATAAAATTCTTGTTTCATCAAAAGCTTTACTGTGTAGAGCTCTAGGAAAATTGTACAATCTTTTTCTCACATTACCTACTTTTATTTTCCTTTCAGTTTGGTATTGTTTTCTACCACACAGCTTTGTCTCCTGCAGATTGTCAAATTTGTCAGGATTCCTTATTTGTTGGAAACTTTTCAAGCATAAGGGTTATTCTTTTACTAGCAGCTCTAAAAATATATCCCCAGAAGGTATGATTGTATGATGATAACCTAGGCTGCGAGTAGGGACACATTAACAGAATACTAAATAAATAAAACTGACTTTTCTTTCATTTGCACAATTCAGCTGGGAGTACTTCCCTTACACAATTTGTGGAATTTGAGTGGATCCAGTCATTTGTTATGACAGGTTGCAATTAGTCAGCATGCTGCTTATGTTTGCTTAAGATTCGCTTGCTGGAATACTGAAAATGTTTGAACAAAAGAAGGCCATAGGACCTTTTACTGACCTAACCACCGTCTGTCTGGAGATATTAGGTGGTTCAATGTTTACACGAACAACAGGTTTCAGGAAAAATGCTGTAAAAACAGCTTTGCTCTGACTACAGTCCCTTTCACTCCTTGGTTTATGTAATTTATTGAAATCTAATTTTATGTTATAAGATTATTGGGGGGGGAGGTGTTTAAATTATTATGCAGCCTGCAATTCTAGTATGAGGGGACCCTGAAATGGAGACATGTATTTCTACTATTATACAAATAACAACAACATTTAACAGCCTTTCGTCTCTGAGGCATTAAGACTGCAAATTGAGCTGCATTAATTACTAATTAGTGTTTTCAGCATCTTCCCTGTGCATGAGTCAAGAAAAAGGTAATTTTCTTGACTTTTAAAAATTTGTCTCCCCTAAATATGAATATTTTCTTTAATTGAATATCTTTATATTCTTAATGGGAAAATGTAAAATTTTATTTTAAAATTTGAGAACAGATCACATTTAACTTGAAAAATTTCCAGCTATAGGAAGCTGTGATTTCTTTTCTCTATATTGTGGAAACCATTGTTATGACAAATTATGTTAATGTGAAGCCTATAATGAAGAAAAGAGGATAAACATTTTATATTACATGGTCCATAGATAGAAACAGAAGGAGACATTGCATTACCTATATCTAGTTATTATTGGGTCTGTGCAGTTTTAAACACGTAGTTTCTCAAGTGGATGTTCTGAATTCCAGCAGACTAGCTTTTGAGGTTTGCAGCAAGTAGAAAAAAGTGAAAGAAAATTTTGATTCAATTTGGTGAAGAAAATATAAAAGCAGAAAGGGGTCTGGAGGATATAATGAAGCCATCTGAATTATTTGGAAGAGATAGGTGAATAACTTCCAGAGTAAAAAAATCCCCATCGCACCATGGATATTTTTACATGCTTGGATTTTTTTTAAATCGTTTCAGTCCACTGTCTTCTTGAGCATAATATGAAGGTTTTTCCCCCAGATTTGAATCATATTAATGAATTTAAAATTAACAAACTACAGAATGCTCGTAATAGTATTTTTTAATTATTAAAACAAAAGGGTTATTATGAAGTGAAAGAACCCTTTTTCTTCCTCAGATTCATTGCAAGTATCTACCTCTATCCTGCCTTCTCCGGAAATTTGTTCTCAAAGCTTTGTTGCTCATCTTAACAGCTATGGATGACATGCAGTCACCTAGAGTTTTTAAAGATTTAGATTAAATTTAGATTAATTTTTTCTCAGAAATAAAGAGGCACCTAGGAAAAATATGGAGTTTATTTAAGCAGATGTATAGCTCTTGTTGACAGATCAGAAATCTTCTGAAGGACAACAATATTTTTAATGAGGTTTCCAGAGAAAGAATATACTGCTTTTGCTTTCCTGTATTCCAGATAAACTTAAGTCATTCAGGTACTGCAAACAAAGGGATAACAAAACACTTTTATATTTAAACACTAATTTTTACTTAAATCTCCTGACAGGAGAAAACGGAACTCTCTCCGGACTGCAGGTCTGCTGTCATTTTAAAAGAACAACATATATTTTGCCAATTATTTCCTATATGCCTTTTTAAATCTTGTATAAAGTCTGCATTGTCCTATCTTCCTGAGGGTTTTCTATCACTGTTCCTCAAATAAATATATATGATAATTAAAATTATTTTTAAAAACGTTCAGTGCTCCATCAAATATCAGTGGTCAAAGTCTCCTTAATTTCAGTGTATAGGGATTCCAACAAATTTCATCATAAATATGAATCTCTGCTTTTTATTTTTTTTATTATACAATTTTTTATTACTCCTGAGTTCCACAGGTTCTTCTATTCTTGCTCTGGAGAGACGATCAATTACTAGAGTTTGAATTAATAACATTATTCTGATGTGTCTGTCTGTAACATGGCTTCAAGGAGAATGTGAGATAATGCATCTGCTATAGCTCTCATCCTATAAGGCTGATCAGGACACTTTATATAGATCCTGGTTACATCCACTTTTAACTGCCTAATGCTGAGCAGGATGATAAACCTGAATTTTCCACCTGCTATGGCGTTCCATCTACTAGGCTGTAACAGTATATGCAGATACAACTTGATCTTTCTCTCTAAATGACATTGGCAGTATTTCATGAGCAGTCTGTTTCTCCAGATATTTGTGTGTTATGGGAATACAGATTGGGTTTGTTCTCTATTAGGAATGAAGCATTTGTAATGGGACTGAAGGGCAGAAAGGGGCAATTCTGAGAAGAGCAGAAGCAAACCCATGAGTTCAGATAGCTTTCATTCAAACTGAAGTACATTTAATCTAATATTCTGCAGTAGCTGAATACGGGTGTTAGACTGAAGTCTTATCTTTACCACAGTCTTGCTTATATTCCACCTTGTGATATTCTCTCTCCTCTTTTTCTATGCTTCCTAATCCATTGAGATAATAGTGATTTACTGCTGCTCTGACTCATAAAGATGCACTAAGAGTCTAATCCAGGAAGTCAGTAGGATTTTTGCCACAATGAATCAGTATAACCCATGTTGCATAAAATGAGCAGATATAAAGTGCATTTCAGGACATGATATGGCCTTGTACCGTCTCCTGTGATGGTGCATGGAATTCCTCTGGAGAAAGCAACTACAGTCTTATTTTTACACTGTGGGGCAGAAACATTCCACCTGGAAACTGTAATTTCTCCTTCAAATTCTATTGTTGATTCTCCGTATCTATTGGTCTCTGTGAGGTCAGTACAAGCCACATCACTGCCAGAGTTATTCTTTTTGAAGCCATACCAACTAAGCCTGTGAATCTGTCTGCCTTTCGAATGTCTGTCTTTAAGAGCTATTAAATCCCACACAGCTTGCAGATTTTTAGATTGCTCATTTCTCAGGTGCATCATCCAATGTAAACTGCACCCCAAAAAATATACAGAAAGCAAAAAGGAAGAGACAACTCAGTACAATATAAGGACAAACAATCAGTCAGAACTCAAAAAAGCAGGAGCAGATGTAGCCCAATTAAACTCAAAAGTTTCACAGGTGTTCATAGGAATGACTTAAACATAAAACACACTTCTCTTCAGTGCTCCTTAATTTTTTTTCCTAGAGCTCTTTAAATTTTATATACATCACCAAATTAAACTAGAAAATATATATGGAAAAGGCAATTGGAGCTTAGTCCAATATAATTGACTTAAAATTAAATATGCTGTTTGATTTTGGAATCATGGTGAGCCATATTTATTGAGGGGATGAGGGTTAAGTGATATCACACAATCATTTGGTTTTGAACTTCTGGCAAAAAGCATCCACAATTAAAATTGGTATAGGCAAGATCTGAAGGTTGCTAAAAAATGCTGGAACTCTAGCCCTAATTGGCTTCAACGTATATAATTCTTTCTCAGCAGCCTGTGCTGGAATTTGTCATTGTCTCACTACCCGAACATTGTGCTATCAGCCAGAAACACAGCATATATGCCATTCATTCTTTTCAAGCTGGTGCTTTCCTGACTGCAGTTTTAGGAGTTTATTGAAGGGAATGGACAGAGTGATAATGCACACATTTTTCTTGCATATCTGTTGTTATGGTATTAGCATTAATCCTTTGACTTCCTATCATATTGCAGAATGAAAAGGTTTTCTTCTGCTCAGGTGCTGTAACATCAGGAAGACAGAAGCCATCTAGTTTTTGTATTTTATATATTATTTGGATTAACTTTTTTTCCCTGGAAATTATATAATGCATATTCTTCTGCAGCATAGCTCCTTAGATGATGTGTACTTTCTTAGTAAGTTAGACCTTACTGAAGTCCTTCCTTGCATTCAGGGGGAGCTACACCTGCAAGTTCAAAGAACAGGCTGGAAAGTATGCATGACACTGCCATCTTGAACTAACTTTACAATGCAAACTTCATACTATTTGGCTTTATTTAACTGACTCTTCAGTGTTGTATAATTTTTCTTTTACCAGTGCACAATTGACTTCTTAACCAAATGAGTTCTACCTGTCCGAATTTGTCAAAATCTTCAGGAGAGTTTGATGGCTTGACCTTGACCAGCAGCCTGACACCTGACCGGTTGCCTTCTCACTCCCCTTCTTCAATAAGACAGGGGAGAAAATAGGATGAAAGAGCTTATAGGTGTGGTGTGGGCTCTCCATGGACTGCAGGTGGATCTCTGCTCACCCATGGACCTCCATGGGTTGCAGAGGGACATCTGCTTCACCAAGGTCTGCACGATGGGCTTCAGGGGAATCTCTGCTCCGGTGTCTGGAACATCTTCTCCTTCTTCACCACTCTAGGTGTCTGCAGGGCTGAAGCTCTCGCATACTGTCACTTCAAAGCATCACAAGATCAATTAGGTTGGAAAAGACTTCTGAGATCACTGAATCCAACCTATGACCCTACACCACCCTGTCAGCTAGACCGTGGCACCATCTCTCATGTTAAGTCTTTTCTTAAACACCTCCAGGGACTCTGTCACCTCCCTGGGCAGCCCATTCCAATGTCTAATCACCCTTTCTGTGAAGAAATTCCTCCTAATGTCCAGCCTAAGCCTCTCTTGATATAGCTTAAGACTCTGTTTATTTGTCCTGTTACTTGTTGTCTGGGAGAAGAGACTGACCCTCACCGTGCTACAGCTTCCTTTGAGCCTTCTCTCCAGGTTAAACAATCCCAGCACCCTCAGCTGTTACTCACAGGACTTAGTCTCTAACTTCTCTCTCTCACAGCTGCTGCGCAGAAGTTTTCACCGTTTTATATTTAAGCCAAGGCTCCAGCCCTTGGCTGTGGGACCCTGATGTGGGTCAGCTGGAGACAGCTGGAACCACCTATGCTCAGCATAGGACAGCCCAAACTGCTTCTCACAGAGGTCCCTGCAGCTCTCTCCACCCCCGAAGTATTCACATCCTCCATGACATCCATGACTGTATCCCTCATTAGCATTTTTATCCCTCTCAATTCATCCCTCTTCCAAGATGAAAAAAACCTAATAACCTCATTTTGGCCCAAGAAGAAAGAGGATGGTATTGATTATCCTTTTTTCCTTTCACTATAGGTTTCCCAGGACCCCGTCTGTGCAATGGGCGCTTGGCAGAGTGCACGGAGAGGGTGGCTGAATGAGGGCCGAGGCAGAAATGTTCTCCAAATGACATTCAAAGCACCAGGCTTTCCCATGGAAAGAAGATAGTTTCTAGCGTTTTGCTTTGTTCTTGCCTGTAGGCAACCTTGAGTCCTGTGTGTTCTTAGGGCTGATCCTTTCACATCTTCTCACTTCACAAAATCACAGAATCAATTAACTTGGAAAAGATCTCTGAGATCACTGGGTTCAACCTATAAAGAGTTGGACTGAACATAGAGTTAAGAGTTCCACTCTCTGTTTTTCTAAGGTAAGGATATTACTTGACATCTCCATGTTAGTTTTCACCATCTGTAGTAAAATAAACTGTAACTTAAATATTAGGATATACAAAATAATATTTGATACTTGAACAATGATTAAAATTTGAGGTTTATGGAGTAATATGTATTTTTATATATATATGTTATAACTCTCTGCTTTGAGGAGTTCATGACAGCTGACTTTAAAATTTAACATTTAAACATTTCTGAACCACAGGTGGTTTTTTAAAAAAGTTAAAAGCTACTGCACAGCATGAAACACTGTGAGTTTCTTACACTTTTTGGAATGCAAAGTAAAACAATTACTCAGTTAAGGAATTAAATTATTTAAATAGCAAGTAGAATTTGTTACTCTTTCAAGTAATTTTTTAAAATTAATAAAACATTACTTAAGTAAATTTAGTGTTATATCTCAAATACAATATAATAAATTTCACATAAATGAATAAGTCATTATTTAATTTAAGTGTTAATGCTAGATCTTCTGAGAATGAGATCATTTTTGCCCTGAGAGTCTGTGGCTCCTCGTGCAGTAGACATTGAGTATCTGATGAAACCAGCCTTATCAGTTGGCTTCCTGAACTAGTCTAGGTGACAAGAGAGCAGGGACTGGTACCATTAATACCTGTAGGACTTAGTGAAGAAGAAAGCGTTGATGGAACTGATGGATCTCATCAGTCTGCTTCAGTGTACTTCCTATTTTAGGTACAGCACCATGCTTGCTGGAGTTACACATCTTGCAGAATTTTCTGTGGGCGACGTTATTTCAAATGAGTTCTGTTAGAACAGTGGTCACACTGCAGAGTAGAAACATGCTGCAGATAACGTCAGGAAACCATTATGCTGTTTGACAGGCCCCTGCAATCCATCCGTGTCCCAGCTGAAAATTTGGCAGATCCCAGAAACCTGAGCTTGGACCAACCTTGGAGGATGTAGGGGAGATTCCAGAACTGAAAAGGGACATGCTTCTGGGATTAGCAGCCTCCCTACTGTGAGCCATCTGATGCAAGCCTGGAGAGCTCTGCGAGCCAAAGGAGCATTGTGATACATCATGGACTCCAAGGCAGAATTTTGACTACCTGTTTTTTTAAAAATTCCCTTTCATGCAGCTTTTGATACATTGACTTCTACTTCTAACTAGGTGATTTTCCAAATTGCTTTTCTACCCCATTGTCCTTCTCCCTTAAAGTACCGGCTTGATGCATATTTACAAATACTTTGTGCTTTCCTCCTACTCTGTAGCCCTAGAGGTTTCCTCTGGAAGCCCCAGCTTGAGGTGTCAATCTTGGCTCTTCAGCCATTTCAGAGCAGGCAAGGAGTCTAATCATCACAGGATTTTTTAAATTCAAAGGCTTCTGTACATGGAGACTGAAGAACAACTACCTTAATTCTAAATGGTCTTAATCAAAGCGCTGCAATTAATGTAAAAACCTTTCTTTTTTCTTTTTTTCCTAGTGCCCAGTGTGTAGTCAGTTAATAGCTGAGTTTTACAGGGGATGCTTAAATTATATTTAATACAGTAGGTTTCTAAATTACATTAATAAATACTATTTAGTAGGGTATGATGTGCTAATAATTTCTATGAAAAGCAATTGAGAATTTCCAAAAATTGGTAATTAAACCTAGCTTAAATTCATTCTGTCTGCTGACATACAAACTGCCTATCACAAACCGTAGGCACCTCCACTCTGGTTTTGTGTTCTTGTCTACATTTAATTATATAAATGATTGCATTTTATTTCACCTTTCAAAACTCCATATGTAACAAGGCTACGGTGTATTATTCATGACAAGTGATACAGGGTATTTTCATCTAATCCAACAATACTCATTCATAATTACTTTTTAATCGTGTAAATGACTTAATAGCATTAGATGACAGTAACTTTATATCTTCCTGCTGAAAAATACATTATGGGTAAGAAACTATTCAAGTGAGTGAGAACTTGAGGAGCTCTTGACTCCTGCTTCTCCTAGGGCTGGGAGTTTTGCAATTCTGGTAAAGGAGCAGTGTCAAAGCTCATCAGTTCCTTGGAGACAGAAAGCCAGAAGGAAATTAAATTATTAATCTGTGACTAGTACACTAGGTCTAACAAAACCCTTCAGCTGTGCTGCATGCTCATTTCCATCTATCTCTAAGTGAGCCAAGTCATGACTGATTCTCACCTTCAGGCTGTTAATCGGCAGAGTTTGGTGAGCTAGCCAGCAGTCTTTCCTTTATATGGATTTTTTAGTAGGACTGGGCAGCCCACCAAATCTGGAATATTTACTAAAACTCTTTTATTTTACCTTTCCCCACCAAAATAGTCACATTTCCATTGGAAGCTTTAACTCGGGGCTTCCTCGGAGACCTCAGGCCATGAATGATCTCTCGTTGCCGGTCAGTGTTGCTGTGCAGTGTGCCCTACAGTATAAAAGCTGCAGAACTCGGGGAGCTACAGCTTGACACACCTCTTTGTATTTGTATTTTCAAGCTCCTTTGATAGGGAACTTTTCTTGACTTTTATGGACTCCTAGGTGCATAAGGAGGTCTTCCTTCAGACCCCAGGAGGAGTTTTATTGCTATACTAGGGAAATGGAATAACTATTTCATCTTACATAGTTTTTTACAGAAATATTATATTTTTTCCTTGCGTGTGTTTAACAGTGTTTTATCTGTGCAAGATCCTGATGCTTGTAACTAACCTTTCAAATAAAAAAATCCTCTTCCCAATTTTTCAATTTCATCCAGCAAAAATGTTTGGAATTTTTATTATTTATGACCACAGCATTGGAGCATCTCTTCTGTGAGGACAGGCTGGGAGAATTGGGGTTGTTCAGCCTTGAGGAGAGAAGGCTCCCAGGAGACCTTGCAGCACCTTCCAGTACATAAAGAGATTACAGGAGAGCTGGGGAGGGACTTTTGACAAGGGCACATAATGGTAAGACAAGGGAAAACGGCTTGAAACTGAAAGAGGGTGGGCTTTAGATTAGAAATTAGGGAGAAATTCTTTACTGTGAGAGTGATGAGGCACTGGAACATGTTGCCCAGAGAAGCTGTGGATGCCCTATCCCTGCGTTCAAGGTCAGGTTGGATGGGGCTTAGAGTAACCTGGTCTAGTAGAGGGTGTCCCTGACTGCTGGAACTAGATGATCTTTAAAATTCCTTCCAACACAAGCCATTCTATGACTCTATGATTACCCGCAGTTGTCTTTGCCCAAGGAAGAATACAAAGTCAGAGGTCTTGATCCACTGTGCATTTCTCAAATTACTTAATTGAAAAAATCAACAATTCATGTGAACACATTCTGATTTTTGAAAGAGCTTCATTAAGGTGTCAAAGTGCTTCATTTCAATTAAATTAAGAATTACATTTCAAAAAGACAAAGAATTATTTTTCTAAAACTGACTTTATTTTGATTTCTTTTTTTTTTTTCTGGCTATGTCATATATCAATAAGTCCCACCTTGAGAACATTATGAATTATGACTGGGGAAAAGACCCCAAAAAATAAATACTTCTTCTGACTTTACAACCTCTAGTGCTAGTGAGTGTTTTTGCATTGAATTTTCTGAAGCAGAAGAACTGAGAAGAGCACCAAAAAGCGAGCAGCTATGGGCTGGTAATAAAGCAGTGCAATATTGCTGGAAATTCCAGCAGAGGTCATGGACAAAACGAGTCACTTTGAAGGCCAATTGTTGGGCAAGGAATGATGTCAGCTTTTATTTTTTCATAATGTAGAGACTTCACTTTACCTAAAGAGAATTAAGGATAGAATTGAAATGAAAGTTTTTAAAAATAAATGCTTGACCCACTAGCTCCCAAGACATTTCAATGTTTTGTCCTCATTTTAACTATGACTTTATTTCAGAATCTCAACATTTTTTACTGGATGGAAGTTTCATTTTTCAAAAGGAAGTTCTTATTTCTGACTGCTTTTCCCAGTCTGCTGTGTCTTAGATCTGTGACTGGAATGTCCTTTAAATCAGCACAGCATACTGTGGCCAAACACTCACTGTTTTATCATGATTGTGCAGCAATCACTTAGACAAGTGTTTGTGTAAATATATATAGATATACATGTAACATTTTTATACTCTCTTACTTCCTGAATATGAAAAAAAACCGTATGAAGTCTGAATGCTCAACACTCCTTTCCTGAAAACAGCTACTTAATTTTCAGGCAGATAAAGCTTTGTGAAGAAATCCTACCTAGCAGAGACAAAATCATGGATTCTCTTCTGCCTTACTGGCAATCATAATAAATACTCATTATCCCACAGGGAAAAAAGAAACATTAAACAATGGGATGGGTTAATGTTATTGAGAAAACTGAGTCTGGATGGAAAACAGCTAGAAGAAAATGGACGAACACATGAAGAAAAAATCAGGAAGAGAGAAGAGAATGGACAGAGGTGAAGTGGAAGTAATCTCACAACAAGTTGACACGAATAATTGTACTTCGTACTGCTTCATTCATAGAATCATATCATGGCTTGGTTTGGAAGGGACCTTGAAGACCATCAAGTTTCATCCCCCCACAACCTGACAGCAACATCTAGGGCCAGAATAAAAGACTGACACATTTTGCTTGTCACCAGCTAAGCAGTATGGTACAGGACATTATACTCAGTGTCATTCTTTTATTGTTGGCTCAGGAGATGAAGGAAGTAGGTTAGTATCAAATATGTAAAGGGGTATTTGGAGACTGGAATTCTTTCATGGTTTTGAGACAGTACCTCTAAGTAAAGTCCTAAAGTAGCTTCTTTTCCTGGATAGTAATTCGTGTTAAATCTGTTCTATCAGAAAGCCAGTGCCACGTGGAAAGCATTATTAACCTTTGTAAAACAAGCCAGAAGAGCTACTAAAACTGGAGGTATAATGATTATTTTTGCAGTGACTTATCAAATCAAGGTTAGCACAGTCTTAGGAGAAGTCACAGATCCCATGGTTTTACTTTTGTTAAGAGAGTGCCTATTTTTGTCCCTGTGAAAAGTTACCTTGGACACACTTATCATGACATTTTGTCCATAATGTAAGTATTTTCTTTACTGTTCTTTGCCATGATGAGAAAGTCTAAAACCTTAGCTGTATGGGACACACTTAATTGTTTTTTTTTTTTTTTTGGTACCACTTAGTGAGATCCTTTCCAGAATGAGTGGAATCTCTTTCTGGCTTTATTTTCCTTACCTTTTCTTCCTAGGTTTAGGAATGCCATGCTTACTCAAAAACAGTCATGCTCTGCTGTCATTTGGTTGGGGTCCAATGCCTGAGGCACAAAAGTTGCCCATTTCCTAGGCTTGGAAGATACTTGAGGTTAGCACCTTTGGCAATGCATCTTTTTTTAGGAATAACCTGTATTTCACTACTGAAATAAATTTCCAATTTATTTTTTTTTAGCACACTGATTTTGAAGCTACCAATTTCTTCTCTGGATAGACAAGAGATTACTTATTATGTAAGGAATTGTGGGAAATTTTTATCTTCTTCTCTTCTGTGGTAGTGGGATAAATACCAACACCATTTTTGACTGAAATTTTGAAGGACATTTACTCTTTTCCAAATTGGCCATGGAACCAGAGGCGTCACAGAAGGTTGGTCAGGGCTCCACAACTGATTCTATCTCCAGGCAGCTTTATACAACATGTCAGTGTTAAAACTGTAGAAAATATTTGTGAGTAATAATGTATTACAAAAGGGTTTTGCCTTTTACTTTGATGAAGATCTATGCCTATTGAGAAGTTTCAGAAGATTCTAGGAAGAGCAGTGGGATTTTTTTTTCCTTACTAGTGAATAATCATTTATGATTGATGGAAACCAAAATTTCTGAGCTATTGTATTCTTTGTCCAGCTTCTATATTTAAATATCAAATGCAAAAACTATTTTCAAGAAGAAAATGCATGTTCAAAACACAAGGTAGAAGTACAAAACACCAAGAAGGAGTATGATATGCATATTAGTGAGACCTATTTTACACTCCTGTGCTCCAGATGTGGCATGGAATATGGATTTTGCTGCATAATCATCTAGTAATGTCAAGGTACTTTGTTAAGTATTCTGGGACATAGAAAAAGTAGTTTTATAACTTGCCTTTTGCCATATTACATCCATGGCATGCAAGTAAAATACGTACTCGTAATAGGTAAGACAATAGTCTCGCATAAAACTTTCTGAACTCTAGTGTGATTTAGAAGTCTTATTTTATATTTTGGTTTAAAAAAATTCATTACTATAATGTGCCTTTAAAAATGCTCTAAAAGCAGGAGTCACAAATTTAATGCTACAATTTTGAAGATCTTTAGTCTGGCAGAAATCATGTGAAATGAAAATCAGCTCAAATATTTGGCTTAATTTTTTTTTTGTTTTGTTTCACCTGTAAGGCTGAAATCTTCTCATGAGTGCATTTTTTCCTTTTGATTCTTGCTTTTATAAAAATTAAATGAATAATTAACTGCACTCTACATAATTTTGATTAAATATTGGTCATTGGTCCTACAATAAGTGCTCACATCTTCCTTTTAAAAATTCTGATTGAATAGATTCCAACAGCACTAGAACCATTACTTAAAAACTAACTTCTTTCGTAAGGGTACCAATTTATACTTTAGGACAAACCACACTGACATGAAAAAGTCAGGCAGATGTTAGTTTTATTGCGTAAATCATCTTTAAAATGTATGTTCCTTGATTTGAAATGTTAGGTATTTCAAAAATATTGTGAAGTTGGAGAAATAATACATCAGCTCAACTCTGGAGGCTTAAGATTTGTTCTTCTTTACCCCACTGAGCTTTGTGTAATAAGTAATGGAAAATGCCTTTTCATTTGTGCAGTTGATAAAGTTAAAACTTTTTGATTAATACTCTTTTGCAGAAATCAGGTACTGCTATGGATATGTCTTGGTGTTTGCAATTTCTTTTGCAATGAAGATGCAGCTGATAAGGATTTTATTTAATAAGGGTGATTGTAGTTCAAGGGTTTGGGTATTTTATATTCCTTAGGTATCTGTACTGACAAATCTAAAAAATGTGAGAATTTCTGATACTTGACGATGACCTTCAGTGATATTACAAGAATTTATGCAAGTCTTATTCAGGTAAATGGTGCAAGGAATATGGTTATTCATTGTTCTCCTGTTGATATAACATATAAAGATAAGGCCTGTAGGTGGTGGGTACAGTAGGCAACTGTATGAATCTAAGTTTTCTTTTTGACTCTGCTAATGATTAACACAGTTTTGAAATTGCGCCTTTTAAAATCCACATAAATCTTACTTCAAAGTATTCTGGAAGCATTTCAATATTCTGATTATATCCCAAGTCAATTTGGAATAATCAGTTAATTGTCCTACTAGTTAAAATTAATGTAACAGTAACAAGCACTGCACATGCATCAGCTGCAGGATGTACTGACCATATCAATACAAGTTAAACATGACTGGGAACTTTCCTGGGCACTGAGATCAGCTGGCAAGAAATGGCACCTGCTGATGCCAGTCAGCTTGCAGAAGGGCAAATAAATCCAGCCTGTCCGCTGGGAACTGTTCTCAGAATATGTTAAATGTCAGTCCATGTTCAGGATTTATTTGGCAGAGTGATAGCAGGATCCCAGTCTAGAATTGTGCCAGGGTCTTATTAAATAAAAAAAAACGTTGATAAGTGATAGTGTCCCAGTACCAGGAGATGTTCGACAACACTGTCTATAATTTTTCAAACTACATGGCCTTTCTTTGCCAATTACTCCTGGACAGATTGCTGGTTGCAGGAGGATGTCTATGATTATTAGTGAGAGAGAAATACATGCAAAGTTCTCTAAAAAGGAAAAGAAAACATGTATGAGGCGGGAGTTGGTCTCTTCTCCCAGGTAACAAGCCACAGGACAAGAGGAAATGGCCACAGGTTGCACCAGGAGAGATTTAGATTTTATTAGGAAAAATTTCTTCCCCAGAAGGGCTGTCAAGCACTGGAACAGGCTACCCAGGGAAGTGATGAAGTTGCTAACACTGGAGATATTTATTTAAAAGACATGTAGATTTAGGGGCATGGCTTTGTGGTAGACTTGACAGTGTTATGTTTAAGGTTGGACTGGATGATGTTAGAGGTCTTTTCCAACTTAACAATTCTGTTCTTCTACGATTCATGAAATTCAAGAACTCAGGAGGAGAGACTAGAGTGACGAAGGAGAAAAAGGTCAGTCAGAGGATATATATCTGGACTTACACAAGTATATAAATATTTGTATATGCTAACACACTGAGTACTGGAGGGCAGCAGTTCTGCTGGTGCAAAGAGGGATCTTCAACTCAGTAACTTCCTCATCTTTATGCATTTTAGTAGCTTCATTAGCTTCAGAATGTTGGATCTGAAGACCATCTCTTTTCTCTGTTGGTGATTGACTCCTTCACTGCTGGTGACAAATTATTCACAAGAGAAGGGAATATTTAAAAAATACAAAGACATTTTCATGCTTGCAGAAACCCTATGCATTCTGTTGAGTTTACATACTACATAAAAAGCCAGCTGTGTTTTGTGTACTGTCTTCCTTAAACAAGGCAGGAAGAAGGAATCCTTGTACATGAACCCTCAGTGTCAAAGCTAATAGAAAACACACATTTTCTCTGAAAATTTTACTCTGCTATTTTCTCAAATGGAGATGAAAGATCTGCTGGGGATGGTTGCCCGGCTACTGTAGGGTGTTGAAAGACAATTGAAATCAATGGGAGATTTAAAGCATAAAGAACTTGCTGAAAATCTCTATGCTGCTATTTCTACTAATATTTTGTAGCAAGTGTAAGACACTCACAGGACTTTAAAAGTTGGCACTTAGCAGCTATACATAT
This sequence comes from Aleadryas rufinucha, assembly GCA_013397815.1. NCBI lineage: Eukaryota > Metazoa > Chordata > Aves > Passeriformes > Aleadryas > Aleadryas rufinucha. Next base: position 104,939 of record VZTH01007176.1, on the reverse strand, counting down.
TCATCATATTGTTTGTCCCTCTCCCCTCCCTCCACCCTCTTCATTGTCTTTCTCATGGGTATCTGTACTCTTTAGGTACTGTTTTGTATTCAAGAACATTAATTCTGTTTTAATTCCACAGTAGTCATGCCCTCCAATAAGTTTATGTTTAGCTTTTTTGTCTCCAGGTGTCATTTCACTAGTGAGTAAAATTTGGTCAATGGTTGCAGTGAGATGCATTAGCTGATTCAGGGACATATTTGTATTTTTTAAACTATTTTATTTTTTAAAATAATTTCTTTGTAGCATTTAAGACAGAGTAATCCATTGTGGGCTGATCAGAACTTTGATCCTGGTCTCATCTCTGATCACTTTGGCATTGATTTAACATTAGTTTTGCCTTACCAGGCTGACTAGGATAAAACCTGTCATGTGCATTCATCTTTGTTAAAAGACGAATGAATAAGACAGGCTTTAAAAGCATTTTAAAGAGCAAGGTGCTGGAACTGCATTCTTAATCTGCATTCCTTCCTGTGTCTTATGGGATGTTCTGAAACTGTGTTTTTAGAGGTCAGATCACTTTTCTTCAGGTTTGTAAAAAGAATGAAAGCTATAAATTAAATGCCCTATGGGATAAGTTCAAGAGCTAGTCCATTTCAGCTACAAACACCCTATTCCCTTGAAAATTATGACTCATCAAAAGCAAGAATTATATCTCATTTCTAGAACTCCAGCTGGTTTAACTCTTATCCGTTTGTGGATTGGACTTTGCCATTTATAATAAAACAAAAAAAAACCCCAACAACAAACACCAAAAGAAAACTTCAACCCTTCCCCTCACAACCCTTTTTTGTTCCATTAGTTCAGGATAGAGAAATACAACCTGCTGCAATAGAAAATTCTTAAAGGACATTTTGATTGTGTTATCCACAATACCTTCGTGATATACTGTCATCTTTTATTCTACTCTAAATTAGGAGTCAAAGGATCATTGACATAGTGTGACATATTGTAATTAGCTGCCCAGAGTCATCTCTAAGTGAGAAAAAAAGAGGAAAGTAATGAATTCCTTCGAAGTGCTGTGAAAAATGCACAATAACAGGGAAGAATTCTCAACATGGTCAAGCAAGCTTGCCCAGTGTGACAAAAAATGAAGTGCTCATTGATGTACTAGGTCTGAAAATTTCCTGGCTTTGTGGAGAAACTACCTCTTTGCCAGTATTATTGTTCTCAGGTGAAGAAAAGAGATCCAAGGATATGTGCTTCATACTCCGTCTTCTTTATAAGTGTCAGTCTGAGTATATTTTTCTAAATGCATTAAAAATGATCCAGAGCTTTTGTTGTTAAAATTAAATTAACAGAAACAGATAGGTTAGGTTTAAAATCACTTCTTTGTGGACATTAAGTAGTGCCAGAGAAACAGTGAGATTATTCTAAATAACATTGTCTAAGAAGCCTGTCACTGCCTTTTCCTTCTGCTACACAAGCTGTTTTTCCAGCAGACAGTCTTGTACAATATATATAGAATGGGGATTTGAGTTACAGTGTAATGTAAGATTACATTTGGCACTTGGATTAGGGCCCTTACTTCCAATTCTCCTCTGGTTTGCTCTAAAAAACTAATAAGTATGTGTCAGATCCTTTTCTCTTTTACAGAGGCTTGTGACAGGGATAAACCATAGTCTCCTGTTATACTTGTTAGCTGAAGGCTCAGCGATCAGGTGCTGTACTGTTTCGCTCATTTATTCAGCACTGCTTTACCTTCAGTTGTGAGTTGATTGATTTGAAGTTACTTTAACATTTGTTCTCCACAGAGAAGATTAGAACATTTCCATCCTTTGAAGAGTTTCTCTTAGTATTTTGAGTACGGCAGGACAGCCATGGCATTCCAGATCTGGAAGAAAAATCAGTGACTGACTCATTAAATAGAACTTCAGCAGAAAATGGAACCCAGAAACCAGAATCAGGAAACTCGTGGTCACTTAGGGCCTGGGACTTGTGACATGTAAATTTTATATATACATGGTTTTATTATCTTTGAAGCTGAGCAGACACTGAGTGCATGCCTTTGCATGTGCCTAAAAGTACAGAGTACCACCTGAATGGGATTTAGAAAACATCAAAAGTTTAGGTTCAACTAGCTTTAGTTATCCCTAGTGCAGAGTCAGCTTCTGAACTAATCATGGTAGATTCTCTAGATGATCAGTAGAATAATGTAGGCATTTCTAGGGTGGGATTCATCTCATGCTAACATAAACTGAACCAAAATGGAACACATGAATCATGCCACAGAAGTGTTTCTTTCTCTTCATTAACTCTAGAGGGAATCTAAACAAATATGTCAGATGATGATATCAAAAGTTGGTTGTTCTTCCTTCTAGCTCTCTAGGCAGATTAAACTTTGGGTGCCTTCTCAAAGCATGTACAACAGACTGAAAAGATTGGTCATTGCGTAAATCTAATTAAGGCTGCCTTTTTCTTTAGAAGAAAAGTCTTGTTAGAGTTTTTGTGTCACATTTCATAACAACCTAATAGCCATGTCTTGGGGTGACCGTGTCATGTGTATCCCCTACCATCGCTCTATGCCCAAACATGAGTCCTGTGCTTTTAAACTGAGCCTGGGAGAGCAAAGAGAAGCGGCCGGGCGAACTTTTCAAAACAGTCTGTGCTTCAAGGTCGTTCTGCTCTGCGTTCAGCTGTGTGGGGAGAAGTGTGGAGGAAGCACACTGCCTGCTTTTTCCACCCAGCTTTTCGGCTCCTTTTTCCTGGGAGAGAGACGGAGAGAAAACTTGGCTTTGTTTTCTTCTCCTCTGGACTTGCTCAGATCACCGGAGCGTCTGGGCTCCACCGGGGGACCCTCCCCCGGCCTGGAGTGGGGCACCCACCTCGACCCAGCTCCAAGGAAGAGGAGAGAGACCACCCCCCTGCAGTGAGGACTCTGAAATTTTCCAGGTTTCCTCGCCACAGTGAGAGAGATTTTGGTTCTTTGGCATTGTTGTTGTTTTCCTATGTGTGTGTGTTTAATCAATAGTTCTTTTTCTGTCTTTCACATTCCTCCGGGGAATAGTTTTCTTTTCCCGAACCTGGTGGGGGAGGGGCGGCAGTGCCCTGCTTTGCTTTGAGGGGACGTCCTTTTGGACATCTTTCCTTGAGATTGGCCCAAACCGGGACAAGCCATGATAACCAACAGTGGACAGTCAGTTGGTTGAGATGACCCAGTGGTGCCTAGATGGTCAGTGATGCCAGCATGACTCCTCCTAATGTGCTTCTGTGCAGCATCATGAAGCAAGGAAGAAATGGATAGGGAAGACAGCAAGAGTGTCCCATACCAGTGAAATAAAGGGATACTTGCAGCCATTCTGTCGTATAAGATCTCTCTTTCCCTCTGCTGACACCTGATATATCATATATTCAGTGGTGAATGACTTAAGACTTTCATGGCTGATGGATTTAATTAGAAATTCATCACTGATTATTTTAAGGAATTTTTGTTGTTCATCAGCTCCAGGTATGCTGAAACAATTCTTTTGCACTGCTGAAAACTGTTCCATTCCTATTATTTCTATTAAGCTTAAAAAGGTGTTCTGAACTACTTATGGCATGTGGTGAATCACATTTTCTCTGTTGTATTATGAAAAATTATTATTTCCTACAAGAAGCTAAAGCAGGTGACATTTTTAGAGTGAAAATGTGAATAATTAAGGTTTGATTGATGTGATGCTAAGTGCTTTGGGCTGTCCCACTTACAGTTCAGAAAGAACTGTTGAGCGAGTTTAACTTCATGGTTTGTGGTATCATCACACATCTCTTTGTTTGCTCTTCTGCTGCTATATGTCAGCAGAATGTTGTTCTGTTCTCCTGTCTCTGAGTAACGACATACTGAAAGTGGGATAGCATATAATAGTTTCATGATGCCAGTACAGCCTCTTGAAGTATTTTTTATCTCGTCATTTTTAGAGAAGTTAACAGTTTTGGCAAAGAAGTCCCTTATTATATTATCCTTTCCATATCCAGTTTTTAAATCCACGGATTTTCAGAGACAATGGAGGATTGTTAATCTATGGTTTTACCTGGAGAAAACACATGCAAAATAAAGGAATAAGCATCAGAGATGTTTCAGGAAAAGATAAAGGACAGAAACTCCTTTCATCCATTGGTTTTGATTTGCTGGATTGGGTGTTGTTAGCAGTCTGATTCTATGAGTAGCAGCAGTTTGCAGTGACATACTCAGCAGCATAAGGTACCTACGGGTAGGTCAGCACTGATGGGTATAAACTGGTGTCATTCTTTACATCTACCACATTGCAAAGTGACATGTCCTGCTTTGTTGCCTGTCTTTGAATATTCCATTGCTGGTAATGTTTTCTGCTTTTTCCAACCTAATTCTGGGTTTGGCTAAACTCAGCTGTGGTGACAAGTAGATGGATATCACAAACTGTTACTCATTCTTAGCAGTAATATTAATTTAAGACTGATCTCACTTAATTTTAGATATCTAAATCAGAGACACCTACTGAGCCTATCGCTGCTTGATGACATCAAGCTCTGTTGTGGGGTCAACACAGGCTTGAGTGATGGGCCTGTGCAAACCTTATAAAGTTCAAGTAGTCCAAGTGCAGAGTCCTTCACTTGGGTCAGGGAAATCCTAATTATAAGTATAGGCAGGGTGGATAATGGATTGAGAGCAGCCCCGAGAAGGACTTGTGGGTGTTGGCTGAAGAGAAGCTCAACATGAGATGGCAATGGGCACTTGCAACCCTGAAAGCCAACTGTATCCTGGGTTGCATCAAAAAGAAGTGTGACCAACAGGCCATGCTATGATTCTATGATTCTGAAGGCTTCTGGAAATTTTACTCCAAGTTTTCTATACTGTAGAAGCATTCTATTATCATTGAAATTAGAATGATTTGATTATTATTCTTATTTGTCTGTCCTTTGGCTGTTACCCAAACTGCTAATAGTTTTTCCTGTGCACATGGAGGAGAAAAACAAATGCATATCAAAGTTAACACTGGTTTGTAATGAATACACTGTTTGCTGACAGGAAAAGCTGCATGAACAGAAAGCAGTTGCGTTGCTCTGGCTACATGGGGTTTCTTCCATGTTGTAGCATGAGCTACTGTTTCTCCTATCCCTGTCATTCTTTTGCACAGGTTGATTTCTGAGCCCCTCGTGCCTTAGAGTCTCCCTTTAAAAAAAGGAATCTGAGTCCTTTGCATTCACAAATCTGTCAAAATTCATTACCACTGAACCTATGAAAATGCAGCCTCTGGGACATTATTTAAAAAAAATTAGAAAGAAGTTTCATAACAGTTGGCAATATCCAATCACAAATAAGATTCAGTGTCATTCTGCATGTTTACATAATGCAGAAATCTCTCAGGTAACACTCATTTGCTCTATGAGCAATTAATGGTGACCCTTTCTTGAATACACCAATCAAATTAGCGTTTCTCAGGACAAAAGAAGTACAGTTGTTTAACATTAAAAAGAAAAAGGAAGTAGTCTCAGAATAGAAAACTATAATGAGTGTCAGTAGTTCTTCCAGTGGGAATTATTCATGATTATGTCAACATTTCTTAGACAAATTCTAGTTCTAAGAGAGAAAAATGAGACCCACAAAACTAGGATTCTAATTCTGATTCTAATTCTAATTCTGTGTGAGAGAGAGAGAGAATGAGAGCCACAGGACTAGAAGCAGAAATTTTCCAGTCCATTTCTTAAAAATAAATGTATTGTATTGGTCTGACAATAAAGTTTCAAGATTTGACCTAGGAGTGGTAGACAGCTTTTTCTAATAGCTAATTATATCCAATGGCATATCTGCCAGAACAAAACCCCAGAGGAGGTGGGTGAAGCATTAAACATCTGATATTGAAAATTATGAACCCATTATCTCTCTGAAATACATTGGTTTTATTCTGCTTCAGAATTCAGTGGACGCTTATAGTTTTTATACTCTTTCTTTGTCTTCACCCAGTTAAATGGCACAATAAGGAGAACAGAACTTAATCCAGAGATTAATAATAACTCCAACAGAACTTGTTGGAGTCTCCCTGTAATTCAGAAGTCTTCTTAAAATTAAGGTTGTTTTTTTTGATATTTCATCCTCTCAGTGTGAATGCTACAAATCCCAGCACTGTCTGCAGTTGTACCTTCTACATTAAATACACATAGGTTAAAATACAGATCCAGTTCAGGAAGCAAGGATTAGAACCCATGTCTCTCCTCCCAGGTTAGTGCACTAATAATAGGCTGAAGTCTGTTACTCCCTCTTTGTAGAACAGTTTCAATGATCAGAGAAAAGCCAAAAAGTGTACATAACCAGTCTCACAATTTTTTAACTTCTTTTCTCTAAAAAAGAGGAGTTACCATGACTGCCTCTTTCATCTGCTTTTTTTTTTGTGTTTTGCTTCCATCTACTTGGTTTTAAATAGCATGACCAAAGCAAGTATTCAAAAATGCAAATTGTGAGTAGACAGGGGTGTTCTCCAGACCCTTTCTTGTCCACTGACACTCCAGAAAATTGATTTGATTTGAATATGCACTTCTCATGTTGTTTAAAACCAGTAAGTTTTCTAAGTCTGTGTTTACAGGTCATGGGTTTTCACAGATTCATAGAATGGTTTGGGTAGGAAGGAATCTTAAAGGTCATCTGTTCCAACTCCCCTGTCATAGGCAGGGATGCCTTCCCCTAGACCAGGTTGCTCATAGCTCCATCCAGCCTGTCCCTAAACACTTCCGGGGATAGGCCATCCCTAGCTTCTCTGGGCAACCTGTTCCAGTGACTCATCACACTCACAGTAAATAATTTCTTCCTAACATCTAAATCTCTCCTCTCAGTTTAAAACTCTTTTACCTTGTTATATCACTTCATGCTCTTGTAAAAAGATGACCTTCCTCTTTTCTATAAACTCCGTTTAAGTACCAAAAAGTCTCAATGAGGTGTCCCCCAAGCCTTTTCCCAGCTGAACAGCCTCAACTGTCTCAGCGTGTCTTCACAAGAGACATGCTCTGATCGTCTTTGTGGCCCTCCCCTGAACCCAGTTTAATAGGTCCACATCTTTCTTGTCCTGAGGATGCCAGATCTGGAAGCAGTACTCCAGGTGGGATCTCATGAGGGTCTACTGTCAGAGTAGAGGGGCAGAATCACCTGCTGGCCATGCTAATTTGGATGTTCTCTGGGCTGCAAATGCATGCTGTTGGCTCATGTCCAGCTTTTAATCCACAAGAATGCTGAAGTCCTTCCCTGCAGGACTGCTCTCAATGACTTCTCTCAGTCTGTACTCATGTCCGGGGTTGCCCTGACCCAGGTGCACTTGTTAGACCTCATGAGATTCCTGTGTGCATCCTTCTCATCCAGTCCCCCTGGATGGCATCCCTTCCTTCTGTTGTGTCAACTGCACTACTCAGTGTGGTGTCATCTGCAAACCTGCTGAGGGTGCACTCGATCCCACTTTTTGTGTCATTGATGAAGGTATTGAAGAGCACCAGTCTGAAGATAGAGCCCTGAGAGACACCACTCATCATCTGCCTCCACCTGGACATACAGGCATTAACCACATCTGTCTGGATGTATCCATCTAGACAATTTCTTATCCACTTGTTAGGCCACTCCTGTTTGTGACTGTGTCAAAGGCCTTAAAGAGGTCTAGGTGGATGACATCCATTGATCTTCTCTTGTCACTCCATCATAGAAGGCCACCTGCTTGGTCAGGCATAGTTTTCCCTTAGCAAAGCCACACTGGCTTTCTTGGATCATCTTCTTATCTGGCATATATGTGCCTTAACCTTGCTTCCATAGGGATCTGCTCCATGATCTTCCCAGGCACAGAGGTGAGGCTCACCAGTTTGTAGTTCCCTGGATCTTCCTTTCTCCCTTTTTTAAAAAAGAGAGATGTTTAAATTTTTCAAGTTAATGACTTCACCTGACCACTATGACTTTTCAAATATGATAGAGTGTGGCTTGGCAACTACATCAGCCAGCTCCCTCAGGACCCTGGGACGTGTGTCATAAGGCCCCATAGACCTGCGCTTTCTCAGTTTAATCAGATTGTCTCAAAACTGCTCTTTGCTTACAGTGGGTGGCAATTTGCTCTCCCAGTGCCCACGTGGAATTTCAGAAACTTGAGAGATGTGGGAAGCCTGACTGCCAGTGAAGACTGAGGCAAAGAACTTGATGAGTATCCCAGCATTCTCCAGATATGTCACCATTTCTCCCTTCTTGTTTATTAGAGGGCTACACTCTTCCTGACCTTTCTTTTCTGACCTATGAATTTATAGAATAACTTCTTGTTTCTGTTTTATGTATGCCAGTATAAGGTGCCTAATCTGTCTTTTGAATTTTGTTAGAAGGCGTCGTGTGGCGATGTTCATTATCATGTTACCTGCCACTTGCTTTGCATCACTATGAACCATTTTTCTCTAATAAGAGCAACCCTAGAGGTAGCAGACAGAGTACTGATGTTTGAGTATGATTCTATGTTTAAAACTAAACACAATTCTCCTCATTTTGATTATATTTATTTACTTTCTCATGAATTTAATTTTTCATTAACTGAAGTTTTAAGAACGTTGAGGTTTGTTACATTAATCAGCATAATTTTTATCCTTTTTCTGTTAGCAAAAATTGAATGGTGTGAGCTATAATCCCTCCTTCCCGCTATTTCTGCAGGCAAGGTAGGGCTTGTACTTAGAAGAGAACCAGTGTAACAATTCTGAGCTTTGTCTCAGTATGGAGTCACTGCTGAGATGGTGAAAATAATAAGATTACTAGTGTGACAGCAACTCACACAGACAAGATCAGTCTTTTTGCAGCCTAGCTCTCACTCATGCTGCCAGTGGGATAACTGTGATAATGCAGAACTCAGAAAAGGGATGCAGAGCACAGATGCTGCACGGGACAAGTGGTTGGGTGTCCCTCAAACTGTCTGGCCGCAGTTAGACATTAATACCAAAGGTAGAAATTGTAAACACAACTTGAATACATCTATGTAATGTACAGCCACGTTTATACTTGTAGACAGTTTCTATTCAGAATATGGATACTTATGGCAGTATGTTCAGTTCTTAGTCTTAACACCCAGCACTATGACTGCCTACCTCTGTCATTAGTTTTTCCAAGTTTATGGCAACCTCACAGCCCTCAGCCTGGTCCCCAGTCTTAAAGAAATAAAATGACATGGTGATGTTGATTAGGATCATTCAAGAAAGAGATGGAAGAAATGTGCATCTATCAGGAACTTGAACCAGGAAAACTGTTCTGTGCTGTGTCTCACCTCTCTTCCTCTCTAGGTCTGGAGTAGTACTTCACAGAGATGATGTGTGATATAGTTTGATAATGCCTTTAATGTTTAATACAGTGCACCCAAGAAGACAAAGGAAGAATCACACAGACACAATGGCAAGACAGGTGCCATAATTCTTAATGTGAACTTTGTCAAAGTATCTAGATAAAACACCTACTTATTTTGTGTGTCTTAATGATTTTTATTATTTTTCCCACATGTATTCTTGACTATTTTATCAGTAGTTCTAAAACTGATTTTTGGTTTGCAAGTAGTTTAGCACTGTACGAACTGTATTGGTTTTGTTCCTCTCTTGCTCTTCACTTGTCTCAGTTATTTTAATCTCACTTTTCCAAAACTGGCTAAAAGTACCTGTTAATGGAGGTAATAATACATCTGTTAATGGAGTCTGAAGGGACTGTCCAAAGGACTAAGCACTTGGTTGGACAAACTTATTTAACACACTTGAAGGGCGTTATTATGGTCTGAAAATAAAGGGATTCCTTCCTCTCAGTTTGCTGATATTTCTTTTTCTCTTTGTGGGCAGAACCAAATACCTTCTGAAAGATGCATCAATTTAAAAAAACCCAAACAACCTAAGCAAGTGCCACAGATCCTCAGTTCCCCGTCAGTTAGAGTAAAGCCTTTTCCTTTGTTCTGACCTGCTTCTCAGGAGAATTGAACAGATGGATATCTCCCAAAATAGAGACAAGTATAGAAAGCTCCTTTGCAAATAAAATGGTGCAACGCACATTCTAAGAATTTAAAATTCCTGGTAGTTTTATGACTGGACAATGAAGGGTAGAAAGCCAGGCAGAGAAGAAATCACAGATGTAAGACAGAAAGATAAAATATAAACAATTCACCAGTGAAGAGGGTGAAAAGGAATGTGTAAAAAGGAATGAAAAGAAAAACAAAAACATCGAGGGACAGCAGCCCTTCTTGATGTGAAGGAAAATGTTTGTCTGGAGATTCTTAAAGTCTCTGAAAGGCAGAAATTACATAGGTGGTGCACACTGAGAAAGCAGTGTGAATGGGGGAGTGCAAAACATTCTTGTCTACAATGAGTTGGGGCAGTGGACACAAGGCAAGTAAGGCTTGTTGGTATGTATCACAGAGGTGCACACGATTTCACAGCCTTGAGGAAGACTGCTCACCCATGGGACCAGATATAGCATGGAGAACATCGAGTGGTTAACTTCATTTTTTTGCTAGTTTAAGTATAATTAAGAGTCTGTTTATTTATTGTTTTTATTTCTGTTCTAGGACAGTTGTTAGAAGACAACACGTAGATATAAATACAGTGACTGGCCTATAAGATGAAGTCTAGGTAGGATACAGATCAGAATGTATTGGCTGTGGGTCTCTGCTAATCCATTTTAACATTTCAGCTGAAGCATTTCACTGAAGTTACTTTACTTCTCTGGAGGCTTCCTTCCACCACAATATCTGATCTTTCCCAAGGTTATGTTTCCATCTCCAAGTTCCTCCTTGAAGAGGAGAACTACATAGAGAGCTTTCAAATCTCTGGATTCTCATGTTTATGTCTGAGCATCCAATCATGTTTGTAGTATCCCTTAAGATATTTAAATTATCTTGTGTACCTTAATATTTTCTTGGTTATCATATTTAAGACATTTACTATTTTCTGAAGTGTCTAACACAAACAGTCTATAAATGCTATTCAAACTTCTTTTTTCTTGAAAATCTTAAGCACAGTTTCTTGGATTTGTGAGATAGAGAAGACTGAGAAGAATTTTTTTTTCTGTATTTTCTCACTGAACCTTGTGGGATCAAGTTTTTACATGAGTGAAGGGGGAGGAATGAAGAGACAGGACAAGAAGATAGTATCCATTTTGCCCTAAAAACTTATGAGCCTCTCAGCCTGTTTTGAACAGATTTTAGAAGAAAAAAAGACAGGTTTTTTTCACAAACAACTGAATTGAGGAAAGAGTGTTCCTGAGGGAAACAACACAAGATTTCATCTCCCCTTAAAACATATTTAGCCCAAGGAGAGAGACACTGTAACTGTCCTAATCTATGGTAAACTAGTTAATCAAAGATTGTGCACTAATAAGCATCAAAATTCCACTTTTTGATCAAAGTTTCTCTAGTGAAGAAGTCTGATAAGACTAAAAAAGATCAGGTTTAGGCCCTATAGCTGTAGTAGAAGCTAAAAATTCAAAAGGAAATCAAGATACAAATTCATTAAAGGACAGAGTTCCTTAGTTCTTCTGTTTAAGCAACTACTTGTTGTCTCAATAAAGCAGCTGGTGATGGATTAGATCATATCACATCACATTCTGCTCTATATTAGGAAAGCTGTGAGAAGTTCAATTCTCAGAACTTTGATAATGGGTCATAATCTTCCTGACAGTATTTTAAAAATATCTAACACTGATCTAACTCTCTGCTTACTGAAAAAAAAAAAAATAAATCAGTTTCATGAACTTGTTTATTCTTAGTGCTTATCACTTAGCAATTCATGGTAGGACCGTGGTTTGCATTTGGACTAGTAGTGAATTGGACTAATTTCCATCTGACACACAATTTTTAGATTGCTTTGATAAACTAAGATTTATTTTCAGAAAAAAAGGGGCATAAGTCCACCTGCTGCCAGGAATCCTTGCCCACTGTGACAGCAGGAAGCCCAAGAGGGGACATGGCCTACAGCTACAGTATTAAAACCATTAGTCTCAAGGAGTGATTCCCTACTCCTTTACCAAATGACGCTCAGTGCTGCATTCACTCTGCTCATGCCTCACCTTTTCTTGAGCAGACTCATGCCCTATCTATGAAGCACTTGGTCCTTGCCTTCTTTGAACCTCAGATAAAAGTTTCTTGTGTACGTGTGGGTGCATGTGTGTGTGCACAGGTGAGTAGGAGGCATAGTGATGATGCTTCAGATTGCAGAATATGTTTTTGTGTCATGAAACTAATGCAAATCATACATACCCTATCATACGGCACATGAAAGATGAGATTATTTGAGGGTATAAACCTTCTGGCATAGTGACAGATGATCCTTTGGTTGAGAGCACTTAAAAAAAAAACTTGTTCCACTGTATTTTCAGGAAGATATTCCTGGAAGTTTCTCATATTCCATCCAATCCTGCTCCAAAGAGAACTATATGTTTTGATAAGTGGTGACTGGATGAATTAACATTTGTGTAGTGAGGATGACAGGAGAGTAGGGGACCAGTATCTGCTTTTGGCAGTGCAGGAATATTTATTGCCTTCTTCATAAGTAAAACAGGGACTGAATGACAAGGCACTGCTTATGCTACTTAGATCCACAAGGCAAAACAGAGATCCTATCCAGATCCACATGGAAAAGCACTATTGACATGAGATGTTCCCTTTTCTTTGCCTAACATTGACTGGGAGAGTCAGCATAGCCAAGAGGATGCTTAGAGTTAAAGAATGAAAAGATCTGAAGGCCACTGTTTGAACTAATGCACTGACACAGTTTTTCTTACTAAAATGGATACAACCAAAAATCCCATGTTTTTTACGGCTGCTTATTCAGCATTTCTAGTAAGGGAAGGGTTTTGTTGTTGTTTTTTTTTTTTTTTTTTTTTTTTTTTAAGGAATAAATATTTAGGAAATACATAATTTTAATCTAAATAAATAGGTGCATTCAAATCATTTGCATGGGTATAATTACTTCTTCTCCTAATTGCTTTAAACTGTAGTTATTGAACATTTATTTTTGGTAACCATTTCAAAATTAAAATAATTCAATTCCCTTTCAAATGCCTTTTCATTTAATTCTGCTCATTAAAAAGAATAAGTAGTCCCCCCACACAAACTCATTTTTTGAGGGTAAAAAGTATAAAGCTGTGCTTCAAAGGCCAAGAGCAGGATGCAGAGAACAGATACAAGAGGATGGTTTAAAACCCCTTTAAATTTAACTTAGTTAAAATAAAGAAAAGGGAATGAGAAAATGGAGAGAAGGTCTCTCACACTCAAGTCATCACAAAGATTCTGGATAGTTTCTAGATATACAAATATTTTCTATTAAAGGAATAAAAGCCACTTTTCTTGTGGTTATTTCCAGGAGGTTTGTATGTATCCAAGTACTTAAGGAGTTAATCTCTTTCAGCATGTCAACTAGTTGCTTCCACATTTACTGTCTGAACAGCAAAATTCCTTGTCTCTGATGAGACTCTGGGCTTAGTTATGCTAGATGCTCTCTGAACACAGAGCAGTTTCTTTAGTCTCACTGGTATAGGATACGGTAGAAATTAATGCTGCCTGGAATAAGCTGCTAGTTTCATATGTCAAGACAGTTGTTCCAAAAAAAAAGAAGCATCAGAAAGGGGATGTTACGGGACAATCCCAACTCTTATGTCAAGTCATAGCCTCGTTCAAAAACACATGACCAACAAGTTGCCTCAGGTTAAATATCCAGCTGAGTAGAATCTAATAAATCTTTAGATTTGGATTACTGTTTTTCTCCCTGAAGTGACTATTAGTACTTCAGAGAGAATAAAAAAGAAAAAAAAAAAAGAGGAAGAAAAAAATGCCTGTATTTTTCAGCCTTGTTGGTAGCCTGCTGATTTTCCATACTCTGCTGTGCTCCCTGGGTTATCTTCTATCCTACTTCAGCAGTTTTGACAGGTGTATATGGATCATAGGGTTGACTGCTTTCCATGTGTTTTGGTTCTTCTTAAGAAGCTGCCGTGCAATCTACAACATTTTGTTTTCTACCGCAAAAATAGAATTGTACTTTCCATTAAAACTCTTTGGCTTTAGGAAGATTCACCTAGAAAGCAGCATCAAAAGAACTCTACTGACTGGCCTCAAATTACCAAAGTATGAAAATTCACAGTTAGGGCAAAACCTGTGAAACCTCAGTTCATCAGTACTCTCTGTGAGTAGTCTTAAGGCAATGACAAAGCATAAGTAGGCAACAGGGATTTGATTTTTAGCTATGCTATCTAGTTTGTTTCAGTCAGCAAAGTAATATTCTTTTCATTAAATATTTAATTTGAATTTTCCATGTTTAACTGCAATTTTTCTCAACTTGATAAAAAATCTTGTCCGCTTGGGGCCATTATGGTTGCACTATCATTTTGTGCTGTCTGCCAGTTCTCCCTTTTTCTCCTTCTCTTTCTCTCTTTCACTCTCTCTCTTTTCTTCCTCTTTTTTCATTCCCTTGTCTTCCTTTCTTTGTGTTTCTTTTCCTTTCCCTCCCTCCTCTTTTTCCTTTCTTACCTTCTTCTTTGACTCAGCACTCCTTCTCTTTTTCTCATTCTCTCCCTTGTCCTTCATTTGTTGCCCATGCCTCTTAATAGGCCACTGCATGTCCAAACACAGTTTGAAATAAAGTAGTAAAGAAGTGCATTACTTAGGAAGGCATGTTCCCCTTTTTGTTCTCCTCTATTTTATTTTCTTCTTACCTCCAATGAAGTTACTTGACACCTGGCTCAGACCTTATTCATAAAGACTATTTGAAGGGAAGAAAAGTAAGGAGAAAATACTCAAGAAAACACTTGATGTCAAGTCTGTTGATGCCAACAGTTCTTTGTTGCACTAAAAAAATAGGCAAGACTGGAGCCCAGCAGGATATTAGGACTAACCTAATTTATTTTTCAGAGCTTGACTTTCTTTCCTCATAACCTGCTAATTTGTTCTGTCTCCAGCAACATCAGTAATACACAGAAGAAAGCAGATACAAAGGTGATTTTTATTAGTCATCTGGTAAATCTGTGAATGACTGTGCCTGTCAAAGGCTCCTTTCCATTCAGACTAATAATAATTTCTTCTGCATTAAGTAGTCCATTTATCTAAGTGGAGGTCATTAAAGCTCCTATGAGAGCCTCATGGAGTAGATTTGAATGAGTTTCACTTGGATATGTTGCTATTCTGCATGTCAGATGTGTAATAATATTTCTGAAAAATGTTTACAGCACTGAAGATAAGGGAAGAAGGATGGTATTGTCATACTTTGTCCAAGGTTTTACATAACTCTGATAAGGATTTACTTTATATGCTGTATTTCATATTAATAAAAAAAAAAATCCCCCTATATTTATCTTCACACAATTTTCAGATAAAATTCAGTGCAATGCTTGTACGAAGTTCCTTAAAATACTCAGCCTAAGGCTGAAAGAAGAAACAAAGATATTTGAGGTTATTGTTATTTTTTTGTGCTTCAGGGCTGAAAAGACCTCCAGTACCATTTATGTAGTTTTGAAGTACCTAGCTTATCACAAATTCTTCAGTTTTTGAGTGATGATATCTCAGATTCTGTAACTTAGAGATCCTTCCCAGATGGATATCGAGAATTCTGCATGGTAAAAAATATCCTAGATATCTTTCCTGGCATAAGGAGGGTTTGAAGCAACACCAGCTATGATAATCCTTTTTTTTTTGGGGTGGAAATTACAGTAAATTTAACTGATACGTAACTGGAAACTAAAAATATTATTTTTTTCATGCGTCTGAAAGCTTCCCAGCTAATTAAGGAAGAGAGTTCTAAAATAAATACACGCATTCAGATTACTTTTAACAATGTCTTCTGTGTTTAATATTTAATCATACCAATGCCATTTCATTGTCCTGAAAAGCTCATGCATGAAAACATTGTTATTCATGTTCCTTATAGTTTTGCCTAAAGACAATGCCAGTTCCAAAGAGCTTACCATCTAAGTAAATAAGAGAAATGCACAGAATAGGGAATAATAAATATTAGCCCAGCCATCTCATACTCCTATAAAACTGTGTTTTATGGGCTGCTGCAGATGACTGGCTAATTGAGGCTCTCTACACTTCACAGATAGACTCTAGCATAATACTGAGCCTTCTAATCTCATAGTTTGATTAATCTTCATCTACACCCACTGATTTCTCCTTCCTTTTTCTACATTTTCTTCCTCAAAGAGGTGTGGGGATAAAATCCACTTTTATCTGTTCTACTGCCAAATGGAATGACTTAACAGTCTAAGAACAATTGACTTTCAGTATGTCTTAAGCTCATAAACATCTTTTAACAAGTCCTTCTTGGCTATTCTTCAGTATCATTCTGCCTGATAAGTGTGCCTTAATATCCCCTTTGGGGCTGGGTCAAACGATTTCAGAAATCTAGGTTTACTGGTGAAACCTGAAGATTTTTTTTCAAATTATAGAAGAAACAGTTTGCTGTCCAGGAAAGTGATTCGAACAGCCCACTTTTAAATGCAAAAAGAACATAAAATTGCTTTTAAGAACAACTCAATTACACAAAAGCCCATGTTTCTTCATTTTACAACAAAAATTTCCTTTGGGCTGTGTTGATAATAACATCTGAGCACAACATATTTGTTTAAATTACTTAGTAATATTTAATTATTATCATTTAAAAGAAATGGTACCTCAATTATATTAAATTATCACTCTCCCATGCAACTCCCAGGCTTGTTTAGGAGTTAAGAAAGGCTAGGTACCTTTCACAAAAGTAAGTCTGGAGTCAAACACCCTCTTTCAGGATGGTAAGGATATTACTTTCCATTCCTGTCCTTGTTGGACCCAGTGTCAGAGAACAGTTTTGGTCTCATTTAGTTGGCCAACATAGGTATGACCCATGTGAACTAACCTGTGGTTTCCATGCATACAGAGGTGCATTGTTAGGTGGAACTACATGTTTAGCTTCCTGCTGAGATCTACTGTTATACATTCTTTTTGTTAAAAAGATACCTAAACTTGCTAAGCTCCAGCAGTGGGTCTGGTGGACAAACAAGAGTTACACACAAAGACATCGTAGTAGTCCAGTTTCTCAAAGCAAAGCTGGCAGTGGAGCAACTTCTTACTTCTGCCTAATTTCTGCATATCAGACAAATATCTGGAGCAGTCACCACTGAGCAAGAAACATGAGTTCTAGACCTCCCCAAGCTTGTATTTCCACTCCATTAAATATTTCCAATTGTGTGTATGGGAAATCACTGAATGAGTCTGCTGAAGAGGAACTATTGTGAATGTAGAAATGTTTTTTAGAGTCCAGAAAAAATCCTGAAGTCTATAGCTTGAAGGAAAGTATAACCCAAGTCTAATAAAGATAATTAGAATGAGGTTTTTGTATCCCTCCAAAGGGCAGGTGTTCAAACATTACTTGTTTGTAGATGATTGTTTCTGGACATTGTCCTGATCAGCAAAACTGTGAGATCTATCTTCCTCTTAGTATGCACTACAAGCCTAAGTACTTAATTCTAACATTTCTTATGATCCTGTCGAGATGAAGCTTTCAGTTTTCATTGCATTGTGGTACTCACCTCACCTTGGCCAGTCAGCTTAGGATCTCTGTAGAGTCAATGGGGAGAATTAGTTTTAAGGTTCTTTTATCTTAGCTTGTCCGCATTTGGTCAGAAGATTCACACCTCAGAAATTACAATTCTCTTTAAGAATTGTAATTTCCTTAAGAATTTTCCTTACTTCTAAGGAAAATCTAGCTTAGATTTAACCATTTAAATTTTGCATATTTTTTGTAATGCCAGTCCCTTTTTCTGAATATGGCTACAGATATCGAAAATGTGACCTTGAAACATAAAGAATAAAATCCATTTCCTGAATCTTCTGTGGCTCTTTGGAAGACATATGCTCTGAACATGCTGGATAAGCTGACACATTCATTTTCTGCAACTATGCATATTCCTTCAGCCTTCAATAACAGTTCAGATTCTTTCTTTACTCAGAATCAAGCAACTAAAAAAATTGGAATTCCTGTTAGATTTAGTTGCTAAAGTTTAGAAGATCTGAGGTTGTTTTGTGATATGAAAGTTGACTTCCTAAGACTGTGCAACACTGTACATTAACTCAGTAATATCTTGTTGGCAAACACCTGTGAGTCTATAATTTTCATCACATTCATTAATAGAGCTTCTGTTGCTTAAATGCACCCTTAATTCACAAAAACCAGCTTCTTGTATTTTTTTTTACTACCAGATGAGAGAGAAAAAAAATTCCAACTTCCCCATTCCTATTTCCATGTAGTTTCATGGCATTAAATGACAACAGAATGACTTCTAAGGGAAAAAAAAGGCAACAACAATTTATTTGCAGAGGAGGCTCTTCAAAGCCATCAGTTACATATATCAGAGCTTAGGACCATAAACAGAAGTGTCCTGGTTCTGGCCAGGACAGGGTTAATTTTTGCAGTAGTCAGTTTGGGGCAAGGCTGGGCCCAGATGTTATTTTATACCATCACCTGTCATTGCTGGGAATGGGGGAAAAGGGACTCTCTTCTGGGAAAGAAGGGTTCCATCTGGTTGAGTAAGCATGGCACTGGTCCCAAGCCAGAGGAAGTGGTTGGGAATGATGTGGCTGGAGTCGGGTCATGATCTCTTCAGTGAGCATTTTTGCATGTGAATCACTCTCTCTTTTGTACAATTCTGTTATTAATATAATTGCTGTTACTGCTTGTTTTCTTCTCTCCAGTAAATTGTTCTTAACTTCACCTGTGATCTTTGCCTTTTCTGCCTCCAATTCTCTGGCCACCCACAATGGGCAGAGGGGAGCGGGAGTGAGGGAGTGGAAGCGTGGTTTTAGCAGGAGCACTAAACTGGAGAATACCATTCCTAAACCAGGACAACAATGCTTACTTCAAAATACTGTAATATGAATATTCAGTATAATAACCAACAGAGGATGACAATAGCACTAATTAAATGATTAACTGAAATTTCTTATCATTGGTTTTGCCTTCTACTTGTTGAGCTACAGAAAATTGCCTGTAGAAGTATGGAAAAGTGACAGAAGTACAGCAGGATTCCCAAAGGTGGAAGCTTTTCCTCTCATTACCACTTTGCCCAATTCTTTAAAATTTCACTTTGTCCAAGGAGTTGGCATGTAAGCCTATCTGTTTTGATAGCCTTATTTTAAACTTGAGTTACTGGTGATTTTACTAGCCAATTCTCTCAAGCCCTACAGAGTGATAAGACTAATAGGAGAGAATGATGAATGAGTGTAGAGGCAAGACTCTAGACTAATTATAATTTTTAAAAAAAGACTGTGAAAGAAAAGTAGTTCTTTGCCATCAGGGAAGGAAAGAAATATGAACATCTTTGGATCATGCAGTTCAGATGACTTCAGGCAATTCATAATCAACTACTGAAATAGAATATACTGTCAGCAAACAGAAGAAGTACAAGGTATGGTAACTGAAAACAGGTTTGTCAATGTATCATCCGCAATTTAGTAGAGTAATAAAATGAATGTGTTAAACTGTATAGTATTCAGAAATATGAGTGAAACAAAGTTGAGAGCATGATACTACTGTAAAGTAATCCTGCGTAGAAATGTAGGTCTCTCAAGTGATGTTTACCAGATTAACTCCCTGCCCTTTGGTTATTTAAAGAAAAAGAACAAATGCATCTGTGCTTGACACTGAAAGCCACAAAGGAAGGGCCTGACATGTCTTGGTGTTTTATCTTTACGGAATCACAGCATTTTCACTGCCTAGTGTTCCTCCAGTCCTGTCATAATGTCCAATCATCAAATGTCTGTGGATCAAGTCATCCCTTCTGAACCAGTTTATTTTGGTGTAGATCTTCCATAGCTATTCTTGTTTGTACAGTGAGGGACTTCATAAGTTTGACTGTATCAGTGGTTTTTCAAGAGTCCTCCCAAAAATAAACTGACCCTGTTGATCAAAAAGAAACTGTATTCCAATTTGGTTTAATTAAAACTCTTGGTGCCAGGAAACACTGTGTAGTCAGTTGTCTTCTGAATGCAATGAAGCACAAATGAGATCTGGTGTCGAACCAAGTGCAAAGACATGAAATATGGGGAGATGCAAGGTCAAATTATCCTTTATAAGAGAAGAGGTATTACATTTAAAGAATTGTCTTGTTTCTAGCATTAAAAGTAATATTTATCCACTTAAAGATGCTTCACAATACTGCTTGGGCAAAGAGTACTTAATTTCTCTTCCAAATCTGAGTTTGCAGCATTGCTGTGAGCTTGGAAAGATTTCCCTTTTTTTTTTTTTTTTCCCAGTCCAAAAATCACTCACCAGCAGAAGAGATTAGTTCTACGTAGGTTTTTCAAAATTCCTGGAACATGAAATAACTAGTCCTGCCTTGGTGATAGATTTAAGGATAATTGATTCAAGGCTAACAGATTCACAGCTACAATACCTAAGGATAGAAAAGGGTTGTGTATATGTGGGATGCACACATACTAGGAAAGCATCTTAAATACGGTGTCACTGTAGGTTTCAAATATTAGTAGTATGATGTAGAGCTCAGCAGCTTGGACTTAGTCTGTATTTGATATTGGCCCTTTCTGGTCTGTGTTCAGAGAAAGGAATAGTCCTTGGTAAGTTGCCATGGTAATAGGGGGAGTAGACATGTCTCAGGTAGAGAAATGAAAGCAGAGCCAGGGTGTGATTCACCTGACTCACTATAATAATCTAGAGCCATCCTAGATATATAGGATACTCCTCCTAATCTCCAGCTATTGTATCAGAAAGGCATGGTATTCTCATGTGTTCTGACTCTCAGCTCTACATTTAGACCTCAGGTACATTAGAGTAACTCAGATAATATGAAATAACCTATATTTAGGCAAATTAAACATTCTATCAGACTCTACTACTTGTGTCTTACAGATTTACATGCGCCTGTTTCTGTATAGCTCAGCTTCTCTTTTCACTGTGAATGCCTTTCTAAAATGTAGTGCTTTCTCCAGCATGTCCCATTGCTTTTCAGTTGAAACAGTTGCATTTCTGTGCAGACTGAAGATTCTGAACTCTTTTGCACCCGCCTTAATATGCTGTGGACATTACTACCAGACAATGTCTCAGAGCTCTGCTATCTTTTCAGAAAAAAGTCCACCAATTTGGTGCCATTAGGGCAAATCTAGAAAATAAACTAGTATTCCAAATAAATATGGCATAACAATGCTTTNATACGTATCAGTCCTCAGCGTACCTGCAGGCAACACTTGGCAAACATCTCACCTCAGCCAGGCCAGGACTCCTGTGCAAAAGTCCTCTTTTCTTCTTGGGGTTTTAGGGTTCTCAGTCTCTGTTCTAGCCGATGATCGTGAGGCAGATGAAGGGTCTTCGGGCCGTCTATTACAACAGCTGATAAACTTTAAATATGTTTCATGTATGCTTTCTTGGTGATCTTACTTTGGGTTTAAGTGTGTAACATACATGCATTCCTTTTCTCCTCTTTTCAATTCTTGCTACCACTCCTATTCTATCAGCTGTCAGTGTATTTGTAGGATGTTTCACTGGTTAAGCACACTAGCATGAATCCCACACATTTTCACATGCTTGATAGGAGAAAAGCAAAACTTGAGTATTACTATACTAAAGAGAGAAGAAACTCCCACAACACTTTTGTAATTGTGAATCAAAAATCACAAACACTTAGGGATTCCTGTCTTTAATTGAACCTGTAATTGTATTGAGTTTTGCTCATGATTTACAGTTGAAATTCAGGCTTTGATGTAGTTACTTAACACATGAGATCTCAGGGAGCCACTCTAACTGTTTTGATAATGTATGAATGACAGGATTCTATCACTGGCAGCTGTTCTACATGGGCCTTGTTATACATGAATGTGGCATTACAGCCATGTCTAACAATTTGTCCTGACAGTCAAAAGTCTTGTCAGATATTGATCTGACATCAGATTCATGTATAACAAGATTTTTGATTGACAGATGAGCAACTGTCCAGAATGAAAGCAAAACCCCACTGTTTTTAAAAGCTAACACTGCCAGCCAGTAATCTGGCTTTTCTGCAGTATTTACCTGCATATACAGTGTCTTGTATCTTTAATTTTATATCTAAAATCCCCTTCAAATTAGTAATACTACAAAGATTGGATTTAGCTTCTTAATTAAATTTCAAAGATAAGAACCGGAATAACCATGTTAACAAATGCTATAGAAAACCATGCTTGGCAGCTTCAATTTCAGTGCAGACATATGCAATATCAAAACAGCAGGAAGAAAGTGAAAAGGCTGAGAGGAATTAAGGTGATGTGTCTGAGAGAAACACGTTAGACGTAAGGTTTTAGAGCCTGGGTATTACCATTAAAAATCCCCAGCAGAAAACATCACTGGGATTTTTATAGTTTATGGAAACTTGACCAGAATAAGTCTCTCATAATTTCTGCTTGCCTATATCTTACAATATTTATGCTATTCTGAAGAAGCTTTCTGGATTCTAGCGATTAGTGAGGGGAAAAGGAGAGAAGAGCAGTGTCAGCTTCACTAAGCTTTTGGCAGGCCTGTGCACAGGATGTTGTTGCAGCCATGAGACAGAGAGGGAATAAGAAAGAACATAAGCTAGAGTGAAGAGATTAGGCATTCATTATTGAAACTACCACAACACCCAAACCATTCAAGGTGTATCATCAGTAACAGAGAATTACTCAGGCATTGAAAGCAACCAAAAATATGGCTCAGAATTTTACTGCAGAAATGCTATCTACAGCACAACTAAAGTTTCGTATTTACCTTTAAAAATCACTGTAGCTGATGCTGTATTTTAAGCCACGCTGAAGTCCCTGGTTGTTATTTAGAAAAAGAACAGTTTTTCGGGTCAACACTAAGAGTGCAGGGGAAATGGCTGATGCAATCCATTAAGTTAGACTAATTATGATCAGCAGTTTAAGACAAATGGGAATCTTACCACTGATGTCAATTGTCTGGGGATCAAGCTCTAAGGGATCTCACTTACTTCAAAGGTTGCCGTCCCTCCTTTACTCCAACTGCCTTGAATTAATCTGATGACCCAAGGCATCCACTACAAGGATACAAAGTACCCGTTAATGTAGCTTAACTGGCTGGTTAAGTCAGTTTAATGGCTCCTTTGTGTTACTCAACTAGTGCAACGCATCCAGAACATATAAAGCCTAAAAGCTACAGAGACCGATTTTAAATACATATAAACACGTATGCACCATTTCTCCTGTGCTTATCTTCATTTTGTTCAGTATCCTAAGCCACTTAAAAACCATTGATTGAACCTTACAATAGCTCTGCACGCGTTTTAGTTGGAAGGGCTTTATGTCTGCTTTATGCTTCAATGAACAGTTGTACAAGGACAAGACAGCTTGCTTGGTTAATTCTGTATTTGCAGTTATATTTCTATTGCGTTGGTTTCCAATTACTGTCACTACTCAAATAAACAACTAAGTAGACAGAACGACTGGTAAAGAGAGATGTCCGCAAACACAGGCAAATAGAAATGGATGTGTTTATGTGTGTATGCATTTCCCTTTCCAAATACAAGACTCAGTGTTGGAATCTGAGGAGGTCCAAAGTCAGAAAATTATAGAACTGCAGAGCTTGGAGCAAAATCTAGTTTAAACTACAGAAAGCCAGCTCTCAGCTTTCTTAACGATGTTTGACGCTGTTATGAAACAG
Source organism: Aleadryas rufinucha (assembly GCA_013397815.1). Taxonomy (NCBI): domain Eukaryota; kingdom Metazoa; phylum Chordata; class Aves; order Passeriformes; genus Aleadryas; species Aleadryas rufinucha. Next base: position 81,308 of record VZTH01007176.1, on the reverse strand, counting down.
CATTGATTGGTGGTAATATGCATTACATTTGTCTGCCTTAGCCCCATGTGTCCCAGCATGGGGGAAAAGTGGGAAAAAACTCTTTGTCAGTGTGAGGATTTTTATGTGCTGTTTGTGTTTTATTCAGTGAAACCTATTATTAATTCCTATATTCCTAAAACCTCCAGCAATGTTAAAACCAACACTTTCAACTGCAGCCTGAGCCGTGGTATCTATTAAGTGAGATCTTTGAAATTGCTACAATTGAAACCACTCTCAAATCAGAGAATCTGGTTAATCTCTCCAGCCTGTGCATATATATGTGAAAAGGATTATTTTCAAAGAAATGTGTTTTTTTTTCTACTAGGTTGCGGGTGGCTTCAGCCTGAGAGCTCATACTTCAGAAGTTTCCATCTACAGTCTGATGTGACTGAGGCTGAATTTCAGATCATAGTTTCAACAAAGAATGAAGCTTTCAGTGTCTGAGAACTTTAGTTATTTGAAATTATTAATTTTAATTAACTATCAACTGTTAATTTATGTCACAATATGTTCTCAATAGAGTGTGTGGAAAAGTATACATTTTTATTTTGGATGTTGAGTGTAACTAAAACTCATACTAAGCTATTTCAAAAATCAAAATCAGGCTTTTTTTAAAAAAAAAAAACAACAACAAAATGTAAGATATATTAATACAAACAGATTCATACAGACCTGATGCATTATAAATAGAAAGAAACTTGTATTGCACATCCCAAACAAGTGTTTTGGGATCCTTCTGCTGCTCCTTGCAGTACCCTGATCTAGCAAGGACAGCAATTGCAGTAACTTTTTTTTATATACCTTTTATGCTTTCCAAATCCTGAAATACAGGCAGGTGTATTCCAGAAGGTTGTCACAGTCTTACTTTATTTAGAATTTCTTTAGTTCTTCTGTATTGTGGGTTTTTCTCTTTCATTTTCTTGGGTTATAACATCTGTCAGTTCTGTTTTATGGGTTTGTTTGTCTACAGAAAATGGAAAAAGTAATGATTGTGCCAAGAGACCTCTGTATCATTTTATATGACCATGAAGAATGGCCATTCATGACTTGCTTACAATGGAGACAGTGGGTCTGATGCTGATATCAGTTACACTGATGTAAACGGAAAGAAGTTCCTCTGTATTTCACCAGTGTAAAATTAAAATAAGATTTGAGGAAAAACTTTTCAAAATCTGACAGGATATAAAAGAAAAGTTTGTGAAAGGCCAAACATTACTTTCAATAAATAATTTAAAATTAGTTATAAATCTCTATTTCCTCCTCTTAAAATGTTCTAGTTTGCCATAAGGGGAATAATACACTCTAGGCCTTTCACTTTCTTTGGCAATACCAGATTTCTCATGCCTCACCATCTATCCAAGCTGTGTAGTTCTCTCACAACAGCTGCACATGCTGTCTCGAGTTATTAACCCCAGTAGGAAGCCGGAGGAGCTGCTGAGTAGCTTCCTCTCCTGCGGGGTTTCTACACTGGTTTGTTGGGCTCCTGCACGGAAAGTAGATGGTTTAGAAGAAACCACCCTCTTAATAAGGACTCTTGAGAAGCTTGGTTCAGATACCAAAAAATGACTATGCTTCTCATCCTGTTCCAGGCTGTGTTTGGGGAACAGAAAGAAAATAAAGTTGAGGGTGAAAAAAATGTTTGTCAAAACGTCTTCCGTTTTGGCCACTCCAGCACAGAGTGGGTTTTCTGTGAAATTTCTCTCTGTGTACTGTATGTCACTGTAACAGTGGCAGTATTACTTCTAGAGATCAGGTCGATAACTTCAGAGAATAAATAATTACTTTTGAGGTATTTAGATACTACAGTGATGGGTGTTTACATGAACTGATATGCATGTTCAGTATGTAAAATTTGCTAATTGAGCTGTACATCTGGCCAGCAAGTTGTGCAGTGTATTACCTGTTTTTCAGTAGCTTGAAGCAGAGTAAAATGAAAACATTGGAGTGATAAATTGTCTTATGAGACAATCACAAACCTTTAAATTGATAAAGAAGCCAATGAAGTAACCTGTAAGGTAGCTTAGTTTCCTCACCACCTCTGCATAACAAAATTTACATTCAGTCAGTTTTGTAAAGGATCTGGGCTCTTTGCAATTGATAAAAAAGAAAAAAAAATACAATAGATGTAATGGCTTCCTTGGGTATTTTGCAAGCAGCTGGTGGATGCCAAATTGCTGAAATCTGATATGTCTATTGCCAAGGTGCTTTATTTTTAATGTTTTAGTCTAGATACAGGCCAAATGGGCACACAATCAAGTCCATAACCAGGTATGTTGCCAAAACCATAGGTATTTTCCAACACGAATTACATCCCACATTGCAGTGGGATATATAGTTAACATCTTCCTCCACATTGTGTGAATCGTGTATTTTGCAAATATCTATTTTCCTTAGTGAAAGAACCTCTTTTTTTTGTATTTCAACGTGCCCTTCTCTCTCCTTCACTTAATATTGCTCATGCAAGGTGCTCAGTTAATGGAATTTATGGGCACAATTAATAAAAAACACTTTCCTTCTCAATCCTCTTTTGTCTTTTTATGTCAAATAACTTCTGACATACGGATCTTTTTGGAGATGCAAACAAAGTGGCTGAGTGAACACTTCTGGCCATTACCTTCATCCAGATTAAAAAAAAATCCAACACCTTCTCCAAAAATATTTGTGCTGGAATTAATGCTCTTGGTAACATAATTCTGAAAAGATAAATATAAGGGTCCTGGAATAAAATATATGCAGATATATACCTGTGTCTTAAAGTGAGATGTGATGAGTTAAAAAAAAATAGATAATAATCAAATCTCTGAAGAAATTTGACCTGCATATTTAATGGATTTTCATCAATCTTTTGCTGTTAAACTGATGGCAAAATGTAGTTGACAAAATTCTGGTCTCATGAAATTCAATGACTGGGCCATCACCGATTTCAATGAGTTAAAATTTTCAAACTGCATGTGTATAGTGACTCTCTGTTCATTTGAATTTAGAAACAGTTTGCTGACTACTTAGTGTTAGAATATCTAATTAGGGAATATCCTTTACTAAAAAATTGGAAGCAAAAGTACCTGCTTTATTTTGTTCTCCAAAGCAAGGGAGAGAGGTCTGGCTTTATTGACTTTTTGATTCTATTTTATGGTTGGTAAGAAGGACAGAAAGGGCCTCTACCTGTCTATTTGGCACTAAAAACTCTTTACTTACTGCCTTGGCTTAGGACATGTGAAGAGTTAGAGAGCCCATAGAAACGACTGGAACTCAAAGATGAAAAACTGCAAAAGTCAGCAACTACTACAGATGCTGATGAATCTACTTTTAGCTCCCAAGAAGGGAAGATTCTTTTATCTATGCAGTCATCAAAAATTAGTTTTATGTAGCCATCCCTATACTGTTAGGTGGTTCCTTGTCTAATTCTTTCAATAAAAAAAAGCATGCATAGGAGTGAAATTTTGCTATGTAACACAGGTGCTGTGCTAATGAAATTTGGGTAAGCATTTGGTAAAAACTATAATGGCCGAAAGCGATGAGGAATGTCTGATGCTAAGTAAATGCAATGAATTTTTTGATAGAACATATGTATCTAAGCTCCAGTTATATATTATGTAATATCCTAGGCAATCCTTTTCAGGCTTTTAAAAGTCTTATAACTCACTGCTAAGACATAAATGTTGATGACATTAATGTATCAATCAAGCCTTGTACAAAATGGAATGATGTTACTTAATAAAATTATGTCAATTATTATAACTTCCAGTATTTCACATAAGTCCTCTTTGAAAACTGCAGAGAAAGGTCAGTAATAGCAGAGGCAGAAAGTAGCATTAATTCTATCAGATTTCAAAAGGAGTCACTCCTTTAGAAAGTTTTGATGGTATACTTTAAGGATTATTACAAATCAATTATTCCTTTGTCTGGAAGAAAATAATGCCTGTAATGTGATTGCTATGTCAATACTAGTCATGAATTAGGTTTGGAAGCAGGAAGAAATGCAAATTACTACTACATGCTGAGTATTCATCCTGTAACTAATGAATATTCGCTTGACTCTTGTAACCTAACCTAATTACCCATAAAGCCACAGAGAGATTTCACTTGACCCTAAACTTTAAACTGTTAGCTGCTCCTTTGCCTGATAACAAAGTGATAATGCAATTATTTGTGTACCAAAGCAGAAAGAGGCTGACCCCCAGTAACATGTCTGTGAGGTACATAACATGGAAAAAAAAGCAACAGTTTTGGAAAAAATCTATTGCATTTTTAAATTGTCTGCCTGAGAATTATAGGAGTCTTTCAAGAATGACACGAAAATATCAGTTCTAAGGGAAAGGAGGGAAAAAATAGATAAAATAACCATAAGGGAAAAAGAATAAAAGAGCACATTTACTTAGGCTTAAACCAAGATATTGCAGTTTTACTTTCATTCTCTGCGTAAAAGAAAATCCTCAGATCAGTGAATATGGGCCTACATAATAAAGGAGTCAAAGCTGATGAAAGGCGGTCTCTTAATTTGATTTTCTGTTTTAATAGTAAGGCAAGGTCTGACAAGTAAAATGACTGAATGCTGCCAGCTCTAGCTAAGATATATACATGATACACAGAACCTGTATCATAGGAACCCTTAGGAAAACTGAAAATTTCATCTATACTTTTTTATATTTTCATATCACATCTGTATTTTCTAGGAAAGGATTTTTTTCATCTCACTTCAAAAACTAGAATTTTTTTGATATTAATACAAGTTCTCTATCTGGCCACATTCCCAATGACAGTAGACAATAATAGAGTTGCTTCAGCTTAGTGTTCTAAGCTGGCCTTGCAAGATATACAAATATAGACTTGTTTTTTACTTTGTGGACTTGATTGGAAGAAGTTTTGGGTTTTTTTGAGTTGCATCTTCATGTTCTTCAGTAGGAATGTTTGTGGAAATTTTTCCAATCCCCTGCTTCAGTCTTTCCCTGCTTGATCTTTTCGTAGGGTTATTTTTCTACTCAGGTAATTTTTATGACCTGGCCCAAGTCCTAGGTTGACTGGGAAGAAAGGTGTCTTACAGCACAGGGAACAAGTAAAAGAGTCTGTAAACTCCTTTATGAGGAGATTATGCAACTCCTCTCATGCTCTAAAACAAAAATTTGGGAGAGATCCAGACAGACTTACCTTTCTTTTATTTGTGTATTAAACATTCTGAGAACTGAAAAAAGTGCACTTTGACACCATGGTAAAAATGAAAAGATCTGTCTTTTTATCCATATACTGTAAATCTTCATCTTGTTTATATGAGTCTTCCTTGTGTCTATTTGATCTAATGGCAGTGACGTGTAATGCCAAGAGTAAAAGGCACCTGAAATACTTTTGTGAATTCTTACTCTGGTGAACAAACCTGCTATTTTGTGAGGGGTGTGAGTGTAAAAAATCCTTTTCTGTCTATTTGCACTAGGAGGAATTGAAACAGTAAAGCTGGAGCTTGATAAAAACTAGGATGACACTGCCAACTCGTCTGTCATGATCAGTATTGCTGTAGCAGGGGGCTGTTGACTTGTTCCCTAGAGGAAAGCTAAGGATTGCTGTCTTTCCCACTTTTCAAATTTGGAGATGGAGACAAGTTTACAAAGCAAGTATTTATGCTTTCCCTTTTATAGCTGTGGCTCACAAACACCATGATTCCAGGCACTGTAGTGAAACTACAGTACAGATTGCATGCAGCATCTAAAACCTAGTAAAGCTTCTGGATTTGTACCAGAAGCTTCACATGAATAGCAAGAGGAAGAGATTTATAAAAACAACCCATCCTTGCCAAAGCAGAGACAGTGTTCATCCATACTGGGGAGGCATGTATCAGTTCCTACCTCAGAGAAAGACTGACTTCTCCAGGAAATCCTTGATTTCTCAACAGCTCTGAAGAAACCTTGAGTATAGACCAGGGTTAATTACAACTGGCAGGAGATGACTTCATTACTAAAAAAAGTATTCCCCTTTCTGCCCAATTTAAGACCTCTTCTACAAGTGCAAAAGAGGCTTAATTTTGACAAACTTTTGCTGAAAGCACATATGAATGGTCATGTTGAAAAACATAAAAACATGACAGAGTTTGCTTAAACCAGTACATTTTAATAATACTGCATCTGTTGCTTTAAAAAAGCAAATATAGAAATATAAGAGTCATGATTTGAGGATCTCCAGTTGCTGATGAGAATATTTTAAGAAACAATGGTACTAAATACTATGGGTCACAGTCAACATCCAGTGCCTTCAAGGAAAATTGCACTAATGTAAAAGTAATTGTTACCATATATGTCACCTTCCCTTAAAACTGAGTATCTGGGAAATTATTTTAAAAGCAGAAAAGTTTTCAGGTTACCTGCTGCTGATGTTGAAGAGATGCATATATTCTTGTCGGTAATTTATGGAGAAGTACTTTTGTGTTTAGTAGATTAGGGGTTTCAAAAAAGACACTCTGACCTGTAGCTAAAACATCTGTGAATTCTTTTTCCTGCAGATGACAAGATGACTCCTGAAATTATTTCTTTTATAGTGTCTTCACAAAGTCATACTATTCTCTCCACAGACAAACAAGAAAAAGGAAAGAAAAAAAGGAAAAAACTGAGTAATGTTTCAAGGCCAAAGAATTCACCTTTTTTCTAAAGCAGCAAAATCCCCTCTGCTTAGTCTATATAGACTTATGAGTTTAAAGACAGAATTTGTAGGGAAGGATACTAGGAGGACTTGTTTTTTCTCATTCCAAAGAAATTAATGCTCCAAATAGAGGAGAAAAGATACCTTTTCTCACAACTGATGATGCCAACAGGCTGTTTGATATTCAACTTGGAGCACATAACCTATCAAAGATGACAGAGGACTCTCTGTCTCTCCAGATTGCTTCGCACACCATGTGAATAAATCCCACTGGTTACTTCTGGACTCTATTGTAAGGCAGAGGAAAGACAAAGATTCTACTATTTCGTCAGTCTCTCTTTAATTGGAATTCTATAAGGTTACCCTTATAAAACCCACAACATGATGAGTTATGAATTAAGATAGAAATTAGCTAATATAACCTGCTATCATGCTGCAGTAATTTCCTAGGATGTGTGACCTCAGTCTGGATGGGACACTATAAAAAAAGAAAAATGGTGAGACTGGGAATAAAAATGATTTACATTGACTCCTTTCCATTTTCATGCAAGTCTGCTTAGAAATATTTCAGGATTGGGGAGCATCTGGATAGGTCAACATACTGCATGGACAATTTGTATGGGTAGGAAATACTGAAAGCAGCATATATTGTGCCATTTTGTACCCTTTAGCACATTTGCAAAGCATTAGAGTTACTAATGCCTGTAATTTCCTTCTTTTTATGAAAATCAAAGTAACCTAAATATATCAAATTAAAATAGCAGATAAATTGCATAATTAGAAGGTCTTGTTTTGGCCAAGAACATTTTCTAGGTGTAGTATAAAAGCTTTCTTCTTTTAGTTGATCTATCGTATTGTGAGGTAGAATGCATATGCCTACTCTGATGATCCAGCACTCTTTTATTAACACATAAATTTTCCCCAAAATAGCATAAATATTATGTCACATATAAATCACATGTAGCTCAAGAATTTTTGCTGAAATAAAAGAAAAAGGAAAAATTTGCTGAAAATATCGTGATTTAATTTTTTTTTCCTGTTAGAAAAAATCAAAATGAAACATTTAATTTCATGTTGTAGTCATAATATTTTGTTTGTGTCTAAGATCATAGGTACAGTACTTTGTTCCCAATAGGCTTTAAATTACTCCATGGCGTATACTCCCAGCCTGGCCTACAATTCTCAAAATGCATTCTGGAGAGCTCTCCTACTGCATCACTGAGTGCTTTAAGGAAGATTGTCTGTGATGTGCACTAATGATAAGGTGAAAGGGAATAAAGGAAATAGATATACAAGGCACTGCTGTGTTTTGGGTAGATGAAACGTTACTTTTGGGTTGAGTTGTCAATGAAATTCATCTACTTGAAATGTACGAAGCACAAGGTGCTTTGTGTTTCACTTCCCTGTCTTTCAATATATTCCATCCTAAATCTCATGGTCTGCCAAAAGTCAGTTTTAAATGTTTTTCTCCAGTTTTCATCTGTTCTCATTATGAAGAATTCTTGCCATCTTATTAAATATTTGGCAGAAGTTACTGGATTAAATGACTGGTTGATTTTTTGGGGGAGTGAGGGGGCATAGCAACTGTTATTGGTAAAGCATAAATTATTTTTTTTAAGTTCAAGTGAGGACAGATTTAGCAATGATGAACATCTAGGTAGGTTTATTTTTATTTCTGTAAACACATTAAATGTTTTAATACTGACCATATAATTTTTTTTAATACCTATAAGAAAGGTTAGATCTAAATGTGACTTCTGTAGGTACAGGGATAGCATCCAGAGAGACCTTTGCAGGTTGACAAGTGGGTCCATGAGAAGCTCATGAAATTTGACAAGGCCAACTGCAAGGCCCTACACCTGGGCTGAGGCAATTCCCAGTACCTGTAAAGAGTGGGGAAAGCATATATGGAGAGCAGCCATGCAAAAAAAGGACGTGGGGATACTGGTGGATGAAAAGGTGGCCATGAGCTGGCCGTGTGTGCTTGCAGCCCAGAAAGCCACACATATCTTGGTCTGCATCAAAAGAGTTACCAGTAGATGATTCTGCCCCTTTAACTCCATGTTCTTGAGACCCTATCCTGACCACTGCTTCCAGCTCAGGGGTCCTCAGCACAGGAAAGATATGGATCTATTGGAACTAGTCCAGGGAGGGAACATGAAAATAAATGATCAGTGGGCTTGAGCACCTCTTCTGTGAATACATACTGAGAGAGTTGGGGTTGTTCAGTCTGGAGAGGAGTGGGCTCCAGGGAGACCTCTCCTCCAGGAAGACCACCCTCCAGTACTTAAAGGGCCCTAAAACAAAGCTTGAGAGAGAAAAAGCTTGACAGCTTTTTGCCTGGGCCTGTAGTGACAGGGCCAGTGGTCAAAGGTTTCAACTGAAAGAGAGTAGATTCAGAGTACATGTAAGAAAGAAACATTTTACAGTGAAGGTGATGAGATACTGGAACAGGTCTCTCAGAGACGTTGTGGATGCCCAATCCCTGGAAGTGTTCAAGGTCAGGTTGATATTAGAGAAATTTCATAAAAATTGTTGCTGCCATTATTTTTACTCCCTATACAGCATGGATATATCTGTGATGCTCTTTTGTGCATCCCCCTGGAATTCAGGATCTAGGTCCTGATCTTTAATTTCTGAGGCCACCAAAAGTACTTATTAAATATCCCATAACATTGTTACCTTAACTCAAATGGCTACCCTTTTCTTTCCAGAGTTTCTTTGAGGTAAAAAAGCAGTTTTATTGAGTTAATGCAAATATACTTCTGTCTGGACTACCTCTTCCTCTACCTGTAGCAGTTTCCTTAAGAGTAGTAATTTCTCCATTTTATCTGTACTATACAGGTTCATTATTTTTTACTTCTGCAGCCTTTCACATCTTTTACCAAAAATCTAAAGAAAACGTCTATCCTCCTGATCTGCTTCTAACTGCTGTCTTTTGGCCCAGCTATCTGACTTTTGCTAGTGAACTAAAAATAGTTGACAACATTTGACAATTCTAAAACCCCATAGTCAATCTCCCTTCTTACAAAGTCTTCAATGAACATTCACTGTATTATCCAATTTTAAGAAGACCTGGCTAAACAGGAATAGAGGCAGTTTCTGCCTGGATTGCCAAATCAGCCAGATATTCTTACATGATGAAAGTAAGTGTTTACATGGCTCAGCCACTGTTGCCAGTGATTATCATCTGTTGGGGCTGTTGGAGGGAATAATTTACAGTGTATTGAGCCATAGAAAGAAAAATAGTGAGCTACATCAAAAATAAGGATTTGATAAATTTCCACTTTAACTTGTCCTACTTGGGACAAAGTGGGATTCAGAGTTTAGAGATAGATATATGTCTTCTTCCCGCATAGGATCTGGAGTGAGCTGAGCAACTCAGAACTGAATCCAGGAAACTTGTGGGCTTCCTGAGGAGCTACCTTGATATAAGCACAGGAATCAGTGATGACAGGTGTATATCTAACAGCCTGACCATCTCTACAGTTTGCTGGCTGACTGAAAGCTCACTGGAAGATGCCTCCAGCCACTTATGATCCCTGACACTGTACCCTGCCTAGAAGGTAAGTTGCTTACTTACAGCTCCTCTTCAAAGAATGAAACAAGATTCTCCCTGGTGGTAACGAAAAAGGTGCTACAATTGCCTAATTTGGTGGGATTGCCTAACAGACATTTATAAATTGGGAATTCTCTAGGTACAGAAAGGGTTTTTTTGAGCTGGAAGGAGACAGACTCACATCTCTCCTCCTTCCCTAAAGACTTTAATATAGAGTTAATGTAACAAGATCCCCTCTCAGTCATATTAAACTGGTTTCAAGATGTATGGAGGCAGAAATAGAAACGTATGAGGAAAAATGCCAACCTGCTGGGTCCTTGTCTGGCAGGTTAAAATGTTTGCCAGTTGTGCCTTGTAAATATATGCAGAGAGACTACATTTGGGATGGCCAAGACCAAAACCAAGTTATTACAAAGTCCAACAATCCTCAGTGAACAAAATATTGTTAGCCTAGTCATGTCTGTTTCACCTAACCATTAGCCTGATGCTGAGAAAATTATGGGCAAATTGCATGCTGCTGTACTACTTGGGAAAAGGGTGACTATTCTGGGGATGTCTGCCTTACAGTTAATGGCTGCTTTGCTTTGGAGACACTGCTTGAGGAATGCCTGGCAGTGAAATTCAGCTGATTATAGGCAGAAATGTGCAATATACAGTGAATCATCCAGGAGAAATAAGTGCTTCTAAGGAGAAGTTCAAAACGCTGTCTTGAGTTAGATGTCTAAACCAGGTCTGTAGTACTGTATGCTAAACCATTGTTTCTCTCTCATCAGCTATAAAAGGAAATAGGTATAGATACCTAACCTGTAACATGCCTAAAGTAATAGGAAAATCCAGGTCGTTTTATTTACTCAAACAGCTACTAATTTATCATATCACTGTTCAGTGAAGTTACCTATGTTTCTCTGGATTACTAACTTTAATTACAATACACTATCCACTTTACATGACAGGTTGCTTGAAATTCAAGTCTGTTCATTGAGGGGATGAAATGTACATTTCAAATTGAAAAATAAAAGATAAATAGTAAAAAATATTAAAAATAAAATATATTTTAATATATTTTTATATTACATAGTGGAAAATAATGTGTTAAAATTCACAAGATTACTGGAATTTGCAGATATTTACTAAGTGCTGTTAACTTAAGCAAGGGATAAAGGGCACTGAGAGAAAAAGCAAAAATAATTTTATACTTTTCTCTTCCTATTCCAATATAACTTTTTGATAGTACAAGATACGCTTGTTGACTTTAATATAAACTTTGAAACTCCTAAGTAACTGCAACATAAGTAGCAGATTAATGAAAAGTCCAAAATCAGTCTTTTTTTTTTTTTTTCTGTTTATCTACATTTGCATCCAGCATCAACTGAGAAAGCAACCTTATCTAACAGGAAACAAACCACAACAAGGACAGAAGCTATTCCTAGGAGAACAGTATCTCCTTTTTTTACGATAGCTTAAATATTCTCCTCAATATATCGCAGAGAAAATATGGCTCCTGAGTGCAGACTGCAGCAATCTGAATTTGACACAACTAAGGAGAATATCTGAAGATGAAGGTCAGCAATTCTTAAATGCTCTTTGCTCCTGGGGCTTCTAAGTTAGTTTTGGGTAATAGCAAAGAGACCAATGGATGTTTTACAAGGGACAGCTTGCTTGTAGCCTCAGTGGGGTTTAATCAGCAGGGTTGACTACAATGCAAGGACACTACTGCTAATCTGAACCCAGTAACTGGAGTGCATTGGGATGCAAGGCAATGGGTTACTTAGGCTCCACATTAGGCACTTGTTCAGATATCGCCACAGCTCCCATTTCTCCTCTCACTCATTTTTCATGTCCTGTGAAAATTAGAACTTGAAGTTCTCAGGCCAGTGAAGGGTAGTATATTGGAAGTGGGATCTGTAGGGTTTTCAAGCCATCAGGGTACTGGGAACAGCTCGGGTGAACATCCAGACCTGGAAATTCAGAACTGTCAGATCCCCAAGTATACACATATACTGCACCTTAGCCTGAGCCTGATCATAAGTGTGGTTTATGGTCTGTTTCACCGACAAGTCAAAAATTGGGCATCCTAAGTCTAGAGTGTAGATTTTTCCAGACAGATTTTCAAAGCCTCAGTTGTACAGGTTGACTTAGACCTTCATTACTTATTTGATGTTACAGTGGAAGGCAGTAGAAGAGAAACTTCTACAGCTTGGTCAAGCCTGTGAGATGGTAACTCTTGAGGCTGCAAGTCCAGGTCCTACAGGCACTCACACAGTTGAGGGTTCTGCTGCTCATACACTAGACTCATAAACAAGGCTTGGTAGGGTCCCCAAGTCAAAACCCATGGCTTCTTTGGACAAGTGGCACCCGCATGGTACAGTCCCAATGAACGTTTTATACCCATTCTTTCAACCTTTTCATTGAAAAATCCCAGTATATCACTTCATAGATCAGATGCTGCAATATATAAAATATTCGATAAAATATGCCTTTATCTCCTTGTAATAAATTTAATTGACATCATCAGCACTGCACTGTGTAAAACACAGCAGCTGTGGAAATAAAAGCACATCTTTGAAACTCTCCAGTACAATTACCTTTGCACAATAGTTTTTTCAGGGAAGTACAGTAATTACCAAATAGAAATACATGCTCATTATTCTAAACCAATTACCTTTCAACAGCTGGAACAATGATTTTTTCTGTCACTGATTTTCAGACTTTAACTTTATTTTAAATTCAGTAAAAGCCATAAGAGTTCCTTAATCACCGGTCCTTTTGGCTTTGGGACAGATGATAACCAAAAATTATAACAGAAGTTTTTGAAAGTCTTACAGAATATGTAACAGGGTTGGCTGGGTCATTGGTTAAATAGTAAGATATGCTTTCTGCTTCTAAAGCAGAAAAATGCCTCTAACCTATATCAATGTTACAAAAATTACCTGCAGCAGGCTAGCTTTTCCTAACAAGAATAGATAACCCTTTTCCATTTTGAATGCTCTTTTTAATGTTATATACTTGCCCCGGGAGGAACTTATATAAGTAGTTGTATAAATGCACATATGTATAAATAAAACATCACAATAAAAAGTCACATCATTACTGTAATAGAAAAATAATTCTGATATGTAATACTACATTAGCATTATTCCGTTATAAAACAGAAAGCAAACAAATATAAATATATTCATATAAAAAAACCCACTATATAATACAACCTATAGATATATACTGTAATGGATTCTATAAAATATCACTTCAGAGTTATGAATCTCAAAACTGTTGAGAATTGCAAATTTGAATGAACGTTACTTCTACTGAATTCTTCATAGAAAGCAGAAGATCCCGATTAATTAATTTATTTATGTATCTTACTTTCTAATATCTCTCAATGCATTTTGTGAAATGAGGGATATTTTGGAATAGGTACAGTTCTTGACTTAAAAACACTTCCTCTTCTTGCATTTTTTACTTCAGCCATAACCAGAAAGTCATCAGCCAAATACGATAAACCTCTATGCTGTTACAAACAGCTTCAGCAATTCTGCTCCACTTTGAGTAGGAGAAAATGTTTGTTATCTCAGGACAAGGAAATGGAATTACTCAGTGTATATTACATTGAATTAAAGCCTAAAATCTGTGAACTGAAGGTGCAACTCTTAAGAAGGTTTTTTCCCTGGGAGGAATGTTTCCCTGGGTGAATCAGCTGTACATTTATCATAAATACAAATATTTACCTTTAGATGCAGAATCAAAACTTTTCTCAATATCTCAAACTGCCTACCTATCAGCATGATGCTGTCACAGAGTTTATTTCTTGAATTTTCTTCTCTCTTTATATAGTCATTGTTTTAGTCCACAATATTTTTTACCTTCCGAAAATGCAAAATAAAGGGTTTCTTTAAACAAAGCTAACATATTTCTCCACTAAAAAACAATCCTCAACATAGAAACAAGAAAGAAAAGGATTTTTTTCCATATTACCCAAAAGTTTAATCAAGTATAAAAATTACATACCTTGAAAATGGAAGTGGACTGTTTGCTTTACATTGTGTGCTAATTGACCAGTGCAGTAGACAAAAGAAAACATCACTAATTATAGCAGTGATTATAAAGTTATTCTATTGTATAGAATTATCTGGCAGATAATGACATAAGTTTAGGTCCAAGACTTATGTATTGTTACTTTTATTTTGAGGAAACATTGCAAAGAATCTCTTACTTTTATTTAGCACTTCTGGGGTGAAGTTCAGGACAGAGTTACTCTGCTTGAAGCCAAAGTACTAATAAAGTGCTTGAAATATAGGGTTTTTGTAGGCTTGTGCAGGTCATCAGTAGAAAAGGAGATTTTTAGCCCAAATGTTATTTATCTAGAGAGCCACATTCTAGAAACACCACTAAATGATGTTGCTGTTATGGGAAATTTTTTGGTACTGTGAATTCACTGGAGAGCTACAATTCACAAACAATTTCAGTTGTTCATGTTCATTAATTGTTAGTTATTGCTTATTAAACAAGTAATTGCCAAAAAGTACAATGGTACCCTCATTCAAAACACATTCCAGAAGATCCTTGCAGGATATAGTGCCTCTATTTCATTCATTCTTTACTTTGAAAAATGTGTTCCTCTGTTCTCCAGACATTTTAGCAGACTTTTATATGTAATTTCTTCTCTAGTCTGGACAGGTCTACAGCTTTTATTACCAGTCACAATTTACAGCAACGGGTCTGCAATATTTTTCTACTTGAACTCAGCGGACCACATCATGTCCTGGTTACATTCTTCCGACCCTGAGAATGTTGTTTCTTTAACTCAGTGGAAGATGTGATGTGAAAATCTGCAGAGCTACATGCAATTTGATTCTATTTGTTATGACTTACAATGTCATCTTTATTGTAATGATATCTTGGCTTCTTCATCAAGAAGCACAATTTCTTTCATTGACTTTATGTCCTTTGTGGCGGTGGTTCAACCCACTTTCAAGATTAGTGACATCCCGTGGGTTGATTTCCCCGCCCACGACTCCGCCTCTGAGGGCAGAACGGAGGATGGGACAGAGGTTTAACCTCTCCGCCTACTAGGCGTGTCTTGGAAAGTGGTCCCTCCTCTGATTCTAGAAGGTTCTCTCTCCCTCTGTTCACCATTGGTTTGTGTAAGTAATGTTTAATAAGTAAGCTAATGCATATTATATTAAGTTCTGGAAGGTTCTGTTTTATTTGGTTGGTGATTGGTTTGTTTATACTTGTACCTCCTCCCTTGGAAACCCATTGGTTATGTGTCAATTCCTTATCATTCTTCTATTGGTTGTTTCCCTGTTCCACCCATTTCTCCTCCCCCTAATAAAATCCCGTGCAGCCAGAGCTGAGCACGCCAGTTCATCGGTGAGTCTCAGGTGGTTGGCTCCCTTCAAGCTGCTTCCAATAAACATCTTGGAATCTGCTGCTGCCTGAGGCCTCCCTCTCTCTTCGCCTTCGCCTGCTGCGCCTACCAACAAGGCTTACGCCTGCTCACTTGGTCCCTGACCACAGACCCTTGGGTAGAGCTGCTGCACTCCCAAGGAGCACAGAGAACCCTGCACTGCGCTGTCGCGCCTGTACACCTGGCGGTGTTCAGGAGGACAGTGACTTTGTCGCCGGTCACGCCACCGGGCGGTGTGGCCACCGCGGCAGTCCTTCATTCAAATTTGTATCTATTCTGTTTTTCTTCTGGATGTCTGCATGTGATTCAGCCAGCTGAAAATTCCACTTGGTTTGTTTTGTACCATGGCTTACTGCTAGTTTCATTCAAAGATTCTGCAGAGCATTAGTCAGCTTTTGGTCATCTGTTTTTATACAAGAAAAATCCTTATATTGAAAGAATCCATAAATCAGCAAACATTTGAGAAAGAAGGCAAGGTAGTGCATTGGGAAAAGTTCATTTGAAAAAATATGGTTTTTAAGGCTCAGGTGTTTTGAAGAGAGTGAATAGCCTATAAATATTCACTTTAAAATAATATTTGATCGTTGTTCATTGTTAACCTATTAACTTTAACCATTGTCTTTTCAGATCTTGAATAGGCCATGAATGATTCACTGTAAGCCATTGCTGACTTCCAACTCTGGTGTTCTGTAAACCATCACTCTTGTGATCAGTATTATGCTACTTAGGATCTGGAAGGCGTTCAGGGGCTCTGTATACATAGTACTTCAAATACATGTGGAAATATGTAAGCAGACATACTGTGCTTAGTAATATTAAGAGGATTTTCATTATATTGTATATGGATTTGAGGCATTATTCTTCTCAAGTGACATGCTATTCTAGCTCTCTGTTGTGTGCTCAGTCTGTCTGCGACCAGAGGATAAAGTTTGCTGTGTTCTACACACAGTTGAGTAGACTGTGCTCACAAATAATTATGTATGTATGTATAGAGCTTTACTAAGAGAATGGCTCACATGATGTTACTCACATGTAAGTGTTTGTAGGAATAATTTATAGGAGAGACTGAGGCAGTGTAAAAATGGTCTTTCTATAATGAAAACAAAACTAGAAGAAACTATAAACTGGCTTTAGCATTGTGGTTTCAACTGTCTAAAAATTCATCCTGGGGAAGACTGCTTCTTAGTATTTGACATGTTCTATCTGCTCTATTGAGACAGCTAGTAAGTGTTACTTTGCTTCTTTGTGCTAGCTGACAAATCTGACTGCTGATGATCCTTTTTCTATTATGTGGTGTTAACTATATTTCTATACAGTTTTCGCAGGTACCAAAAGTGATGTTATATACCTTTTGCCTTTTACACCATGCTAGAAAACACCATGTTCCCTTGGAGGCAGAAGGAGATGTTGTGTTGTAACTTTGCCATATATTTTTTCCCCTTTCTTAATTTTTTCTTTCTCTTATTTTTTTTTTTTAATTAAATTCAAATGAAAAGTCTTTTCAACTAAAAATATAACCTTTGAAGTATTCATTTTTCCCTAGCAAAGTAGGAAAAGTGTGAATATGATAA
>VZTH01007176.1:27307-63524 GCA_013397815.1 Aleadryas rufinucha | reverse complement strand
CCCCTTAACTGTCAGATGCTGATATCTGTGGGAATGATACACTCAGTCTGTAGCTGTCTTATCTCTTGGTGTGTGCCCATGTTGCACCTTTCTTCACAGACCTTAGCTTAACCAAAAAGTACAGGTCTCAGAAACAAGTGAAGATGTCTGGAACAATATCTTAAAGACAGATTGTGAGTACTAGTTTAGTCTAGTCATCTATTAATTAACTAGACAGGGCCAGTATGTGGGTCAAGCATTACCTCACTGAGAGCTAAGCAGTTAAAACTGGATCTGTCAGTGTGTAAACTGTAACTGCTTAACCTTTGGTACATTTAGATTATATTTACATCTAGTTTTAAATAGCTTGTATCAGGGTTACTTCAAGACATGCTCTCCTCTTTCCTTTGTTTCTAGCTGAACTTAACAACAGTAGCTCGGTAGTTAACATATAATGTAGCATAATGCAAAATTTAAAATCTCTATGACCCAGTTGCTAATTACAACTAAGTAGGAATGTGTGATTTAATCTTAGATATGCCCTGCATGGAGTCCTAGGACAATGCAGGAGTGGGGACAGTGTTTCCTGTGAGAAATAAGGATAACTACTGTCAGAGAGCAGTAAGTCTATTAGTTCTGGTTTTGCCATATCCTGGGGCTCAGTTGTTTCAGCTGACTCCAGCTGTTTACCACAGCATGTGGATCATCATGTTCTGGCTTCCATAGATTCATACTTTGACCTCTGAATGCATTTCTGCCTCAGGTGCTCTTTCTTACAGTATTCTGGATTCTCTATCATGTCTGCAAGTCTCAGAGGACTGTCTGCAGACCATGACTTTGTCTGGTCTGTGTCTCTCTCTTTACTAGACAAATTCTGATCAAGAGTTAAATGTGAGTCTTACATTAATTTCTCCTTTAGGCTGTTTTGTTCCAGATTCCAATCATGATCTGATATTATCAAGGATTCAGTTTATCCCTGGATTGCTACATTAGCTCTTCACACATGAGCACTTCTATATTTTCAGGTTTTTTGTGCTCTCTGCTTATGAATGCATTGCTGATGTGTTTCATTTTTATGTAATGAGCAGCACTTNTCTGATCAAGAGTTAAATGTGAGTCTTACATTAATTTCTCCTTTAGGCTGTTTTGTTCCAGATTCCAATCATGATCTGATATTATCAAGGATTCAGTTTATCCCTGGATTGCTACATTAGCTCTTCACACATGAGCACTTCTATATTTTCAGGTTTTTTGTGCTCTCTGCTTATGAATGCATTGCTGATGTGTTTCATTTTTATGTAATGAGCAGCACTTCTCAAATCTCTGTATTAAATCTCTGCAGTTAGTCTACTCTGCCTGAGCCTCATCCACCTGATTTAACTGCAAAATACTATGAACATTAAGTGATTCAAGACCAGCTGTTACCAGCAGTTTCCTCTGTCTCCTTTTCTGAGGGCAACCATGGCTTGCAGAAACAAAATGATTCATTACCTTTTAAACCTTTCTGTTTTCATCTCCCTTTTCAGGAATGTCAGTTTTAACCCAGCTTTTAACTGCTCCATCAGAACCATGTGATCTTACAGAGATCTGTTGTTTCTATGCCACATATAAATTGTTCTTTGTAGCACTAGTGTCTTATCATTGCAGGGTCCTGGTCCCCTAACAATCCAAACCTGAATCTTTGTGCAACTGCAGTGTTTCATGAACACAGCCCCTTTTTTGTGAACACCTACATTTATTTTGTATGAAAAATGGATGGGAAGAGAGGTAGACATGTTAGGATATTTCAATGGCTCCCAGCTGAATGCACTCTCAGGGCAGGGTTGGATGACACCATTAGTCCTGGACATTACTGATTCCCAAGGTCTTGCTGTGAACCTCTGTGAAACATAACAACAGCCACTTTCTAATGGTTCTGGTTATGTAATGACTTTGAACATCAGAAATACTCTATTAAAATGCAAGAATGACGCTTCTTTTAAAAAAACGGCCCTGTGACAAACCTATAACTTCTACAACCCTCAGCTCCCTGCATTCTGTATAATTTCCTCCTTTTCATATGAGATTTACCTTTCATAAGATTTTTTTCTCTGGGGATGCTTTCCTGACTGACTAATTTGGGCAGGGTCATGCTGCAGCAACCCTTCAGCAATCCTTTTAACAGTTGGCAGCAATTCGCTTTGTTCTTCTTTATCCCATGAGGTAAATACCTGTTTCATTTGAGCTCCTCTTTTCTTAGAATAATGACAGATTCATATATCTTTCATCTGCTAATTTTGTAATTCTGCTTTATATAACTCTTTTCTTTCTCTGGACATGAGACTTATCTAGTATGAAGCAAAATATTGTTTGACCCGAGTTTTATTTTTCTCCATTCTAAAACCATCCCACGCTGTCAGTGAACTGCAGATGGAAGAGGTCATCCTTTCAAGCTCGAGTTTGTATTCTGTGTATTATGAAGCTGTCTTCCACACAATGAAGTTCTTTTTCCCTCCTCTATTTCACATTACCTAAGTAATTAAACTTATCCGTTACTCTAACATTCAACAGTCTCAAGAGTTCTTCTGGTAATGGCATGTACTTGTCAAATTCTTCTTTAAGTGGCAGATAGCCATTGCTGCTCCAGGATTAGATGATCTTGTGAAAGCTTTTCTTCCTCAGTTACTTTGGAATTTAAAAGTTTTCAGAAGTTTTGGGTAATAGGCTTTTAGGCGGCAAAGATTATAACTATTCTGTTGGGATATGTGGGCTAGAGAATAAGGTAAAAGCTGATGAATTTCCTACTCTGACTCCATTTCTAAAGTCCGTAACACGCTAGATCCTGCTGGCACAACCATGTTGTTTGCTGGGAGTTATATACAAAGGAAAAATGAAAACAGACTTTCCTTTCCATTAGGAATTTTTTTCCAATGTAAAAGAAACACTATCTCTAAAGAAAAATCTTGAATGTCTCAATTGTTTTTTCTTCTGGGAAGAGAGAAAAAAATGAATATATTTTGTCTACATTTTGCATGCATCTGTTGTCACTGTCCCATTGTAACATAAGGTTGTATCCTTTTATTTTTACTATTCAGGAATTCCTATGAATAAACCAGTCTTGAAGAATACTTACTGAATTGTGCTATGGAGATAAGAGAGGTAGGAAAATGCCTAATCTGTGCATAGGTACTAGTGCTGCTATCTGAAAAAAACCCCACTTCACACACGGTGCTGTATCTAGAACAGTATTAAACCCCTTCTTTTCTATTTTTGAGGTCTCTGAAATCCATTTTTGTTAGATGACTTGAAGGTGACCAAGGGGTGAATAACTAACAGAGATTTGACCACTGGTGGGCCTGCACACTACTGTTGAGTCTCACACTATATTGTGGAATGTTTTGAATCGAGGTTTTGGGCATAGATTCCTAAAATGGTTCTGAACATTATTATCAACATCATAAATGAGGAGAACACAAAGATTTTTAAAATACAAAGAGCCAATTTTTATTTCCAGCAACACCTACAAATGTTAGGTAATTCTGATACTTTTCTTGTTGTGGTGCTTTTTGTTATGTTGAACTTGATAATATTATTTTAGATTGAAAAATAACACGTAAGTCTAAAGATCAGAAAACCTACTTAATGTAGCTGTGTCACTGGAGTGATGATTATTTGATAATAAGATAAACAATAGACAAAGAAAGATTTCCTTTCACTGGGATAATAAAATTCACACAGCCTGTGTTACTGTAGGAGGATGACATGGAAATAAGTGACATTTGATAATATGGGACATGAGCAGCTATGTGTCATTCATATAGTGATAGTAACTTAAATGATGTTGAGTACATAAATAAGAGAATCAGCTGAGTAAAAATGCATGATAGATGCATGAAAATGAATTGTTAAGTAATTGAAAACCATTATTTTGATTTAAATCACTGCAGAAATGACTGTATTGTGTGAGGCTTGTCACTACCATAAAGAGTTGTATATATGATACACCATGCTGTAGACCTAATATTAAATGAAATTTATGGTTAAAAGTTTTTGAATGTGTTGGGATATTTTATTTTAGAGGAGGTAGTATTTAAAATAGTCAACATAAATGATGGCTGAGCACTCTACCTGAAACACTAAAGAGAAGGTTTGGGTCCCAGAAGCAAGAGCCAATAGACAGTCCTTGGCTGAAATAGCCAGCCACTTCCTATGAATATTAGCCTGGTAGATTTGTAAGTAACTTTGCAATTCACTAACTGTGAATGTGAGATCCACCTGTAAACTCTATTTTTGTGCTAGATACCCTAAATAGACTGTTTCTGTAGTATATGTAAAGAAAGATTCAATTTATCTCATTCTGATGTAGAGGTTTAAATTAGTTGTGATGAACTGCCTCCTAAAAGCATTGTTTTTCACAATATCCCAAGGAAGAGAGTAAATAGGTAAGTGTCTTGTGCAGGGAGAAACCGTTCTACCTCACTCGTGATTAATAAACAAAGACAAGATATTTGTCATCATTTTCCAGTAGCTGGAATTTATTTCAGAAATAACCAAAGGGAGTACTCATCCCTGTGCCCGTAAGCCAGTGCAGGATAGGCAGAGCTATGACTTCCTTCATCAGAGAAGCCAGTTGGCACACCATGAAGAAGGGCAGAAGAGAAGAAGAAATGGTCCTGTGATTAAATCACTGAAAACATCCTCAATAAATATCTGTTTGGCTCCAAAATATGTCCTGTGTGAGTGTCTTCAAGAAACACTTAGACACGTTTTCCTATTTGTAGATTTTACTTTCCTTTTCTTCTCATAAGTTTTGTCTGTCTTCTCTCCTGTGACTTTTAACTTATTAAGGATGGGAGGGGTCATCCCAAGGGTGTGTGTTCAGACAGAGCCTTGCACCACAGAGCCTCAAGCTGCAGGTGTAATGCAAATATATATTAATGACTAATGGAACAGAAATACCTCTTGTGAACACGGAGATCCAGGAAGCACAGGCTCAGCAGTGGGGCTGTGCATAAACTACATAACTGAGAACTTAATTAATAAAAATAATAAGGGACAACTCATGCTGTGTTTTGTACATCATCATGCTATTTCCAAAACTAACTGATGAAGCTGGGGAGAAGCTTCAATCTAGATCTGGAAAAGTTGTTTTGCAGTATTGAAATGCATTGTGAAAAAAATTAAAGAACTGTGCAACTGAATTATTAGGTAATACAGCTGAAGGAAGAATACATTTTGATGAGAATGCTAGAAAAATGGCCATTTGGGGTGTTCAGAATGTTGATCCTCATACTTCATGGAAGCACAGAATATTTCAGGTTGGAAGGGACCTTTGCAGATTTTCTAGTCTAACTTCCTCTTCATGGTGGTGCTGGTTTTGTAATTATATCAGGTTGCTCAGGACTAGGAACTCTAGAGAGAAACATTGAAAAGCATCCCACAGCAACTTGTTTCATTCCTGTGCTTAAGCAGTCTCAAAATGAAATTTGTTTTTCTTGCATTTAGTGAGAATTATTTTGCTTCAATTTAGGATTATGGTCTCTTTTTCTTCATGATGTATCTCTGCAAATGGTCTGCCACAGCCTCTTCTGTAGCTCACCATTATGAAAAGCGAGCAATTAGATCTTCCCTAAGCCTTTTCTATTTGAGCCTAGACAAAGTCAGTTTTCTCAACTTTTGCTGATATATCATGTGCTCCAGTTGCTTAAGCATTCCAGTGCTGCTTTGTTGTATTATTTTCATTTGATCAATACCTCTTTTAAATCAAAGGACGCAACAATAGATAAAGCCAGATGTGGACTACAGGTGCTAAATAGATGGCAATAATCACTTCCCTTGACCTTCTGACAACTCAACCCACTATTAGGTGCCATTTCATCACTATAAAGATGTTGTTCACCACTTGTTTAATGCTAAATAATAGTCTTCATTTATTTAAATTATTACTTAGCATAAATAGTTATGATATTGAAAAATACAACAAGAGGAAGAATATGTATAACAAAAGTCCTTTAGCTGAGGTTTCAGAAATCACAGTATTCTCCAAAGGTTAGACTGTAACTTGTGTTGAGGTGAAGAGTGGGATATTCTTGCTGGTGTAGACCAAATCTTTTGTTCTTTCTTGCCTTCCAGGAGAGAAGGGGCTCCTGATTTCTTACTGTAATGTTTCCTTGATAATTATAATTTCCCGAGGAATTCATAGCGATTCATGGAAAGGTTAAACTAGAGAATTCCCTTTCCCTGCAAAGGTCTAAAATGTTACTGAGCCACACAGTAGACTTTTCCCTGAAAGAAAAGTAGTATGTAGGAAAGATTCATGCCTTCCAGCAAAAGAGGTTATAAATATCCTGTAATTCTTTGCAAAATAATAATAAACCTGGGGTCTGAGGCCATTATAAATAATGAATTAGACATTACTTTAGACCTTCTTTCTCTTTTTCCTTAGTACTGTGTAGAGGGACACAGATCATGCCCTCCAAAATAACCATTAATTCTTCAAAGAATGTATGTTTGATCTATGACTTTTTTTTCCTCATATCTTACCTTAATACATAACTTATGTAGCTTGATGCTTATGGCTGGCACAATTTCTTACAAAAATGTATAAAAGTGAGAAATCTTATATGTTGCAAAACAGTATTTGAAAAAATACAATGAAGACCTGAATATTCAGTGAGAACACCTTACTGTGGAGGATTTCTCAAGAAATCTCTTGATGATAAAAGTGACCAGGTACAGGAAGGATTCTTGCTGGCTCTGATCACTGACTCTTCCTCTGGGATCTTTTGTATGTGTCCCCTACTTAGTTATGCTTTTCTCAGTTCTTCTTGATGCAGTGGTCCCTTCTTTTCTGTTGGAAACTTATAAGACACAGATGCAAAAAAGAGCTCACAGAGCAGGAAAGACATGGCTGGCAAGGGTTCAAAGCCAACATGAAACAATAAAAAGAGGGTTGAGGAATCATTGCTTCATAGACCTAGGCCAGGGTCATAATTGATTTTCATCCTGTATGGCTGGATGTGAAAGGACTTGCAAAAAAGATATAACTGTAGTGAAACATGCTCATTTTCAGCAGAAATGGAAATGGTGTGATAAAAGTTTCTGATTTATAGTTCAAAAGTACAGCTTGTTTTGTAATCCTGGTAATTGTGGTCCTTTTAAATAGGCTTTTGGGGAAATAATTCCTTAGTTACTTTCAAAGAAGTTCAAGATGATATTTTTGGTTAAATACAGATTAGAGAAGAACAAAGCTGAACTATTTGAATATTATCCACATACACACCATTTAATTATTTTATTTGTTACAAACAAAGAAGTAAGTGCACATTATGCAGTTAAGGGAATTACAATAACATGCAAAATTACCATGGGATTAATAGATTTACTACATAACAAGTATGTGTCACAGACAATATGATTAGTCAATAGAATGTGATTACATTTCACATAACTCAGAAAACGAGTCACAGACGGGATTAAATGAGGTTTGAGATCAAGAGAAGACCCTCTTAATCTAACAAATGGCTCAGAGTTAGAGTGACAATTGAGTGTTGAGGAAAACACAAAGGGCCAAATTCATCCCAGGTGTGAATCTGTGGAAAACAGCATAATTGCTCCTGGAATTATTGTCCTCTAAAATATCTTGTAAAGGATAAAAAGATGATGAAAAACTATCAGCAGTACATGTAATTGTAAAGAGACATTTTATTAAGGAAGTCCCTCTGTGTCCATCACCTACATTCAGATATTACTCATTTTTCTTTTTGCTGCACACAGAGCTGATGACAGAAAAAAAATTGTCAAAATTTTAAAAAAAATATCGTTTGCCAAATGAGATCAGAGTAGTGAAGTAACACGATAAATTTAGCCTGGTATGCTATATAAATTGGGCTATTAATGTAAATGGTACTTCATTAATTACTCCATTTTCATCGTGACATCTCTATTTGTCTGGGTAGTGTGAGGCTGGATTTTTCATGATATTCAGTAGACTTCACCTGACATAATGACTCGTCTGAATAGAACATAGCAGAATATAAATTAAATTGTCTTTTAAATTTTGGGTTATCCATCTAAGACCAGTGTCAATTAGCAAATCCTGAATGTACCTGCAGACCTGTGGGTGAGGAAGCATAATGCAGCCATATGTAATAGAAACCAGAAATATGATTGCTATATAAATGGTGCACAGTTAGGCAGATTGCACTATAATTCTGATCCCTCAGATTCTATAACAGAAAAAGGTTGTGGAAGTAGAATGTATATTTGGAAAACCAGCCTTTTTTTTGCCCAATGTTGTTAATAAAATCATAATCCTTTGTCTGTAAGAGAGCAGACATCAACATTATGATTATGAGAAAACTGTAGCGAGTATCTTTTCTTCAGCCTTCCAATGAATATTACTATTTTAGAACATTCTTGGAAATCTCACCTGTAAGAATTTTAGTAACAGCATTGAGCAAACCTGAGCACTTCTCACAAGTAAGATCATCAGAAAGAATATTCTTTTCCACTTAAAACATCACCCTCCTGAACGGGGTTCTTTCTTCTAAACTGGATTAAGAAAGCACTGTGATGGGTATTGTTGCCATATTTCATATGACGTCAATAAGTGAACCTATTCATTTAGGGGTATGTTCCTTTCTCCAAGGCAACCAGCATTGTAGAATGCCATAGTGAGAAGATTCAACATCTCTGCCTTTTAGTAGGAAAATGTTGTCCTTTATATGCTCTGGTGTTGAAGGTTTTTTGGACTCTGTTTCCTTCCTTCAGATTTAGTCTTAAATCCTGACTACCTGATAATTCATATTTTGCTCCTATGCCTCCAAACTCACACAAAATTAGCATCTGTAGCCATAATTTCATCACCCTTTCTATGCCCAAGGCTGTGAGATATGATTAAACCCTTGATAAATTTTTAAATTAAAAGAATGAAAAATAGAAGTAAGTGCGAACATTGATACCAGTCAAACAATATTACTTGCCCTGCCAGACTCCTGTCTAACAGGTTTTAACCAAAGATTTACAATTGGAACACTAGGACCTGTTGGCTACACACAATTTCTTTGTGAAATAGATGAAACCTTGGGGATTTACAGACATTTTTGTAGGTACCTACCATTTGTCTGAATAATTACTACGATCCTACAAATCACAGTGAACAAAGCATAGTACTTCTTTAAATCATGTTCTGTCATTATTGCCCTTGATTTACCTTTTCTATTCCTTTTAGTGGTAGATGTAGGCAATACAAAATGGACTGTGTAGTCTTTGTTTTTCAGAAATAATAAATAACGTGAAGCAGACGGTTATATATACATGGTATTTAGCTTTTTGTGTTTTTTCATTTGGATTTTCTTTTAAAAGAAATTGTAGTCCTGAAATCAGATTTCAATTCACATACCTTTGTTAATGAAATTAAATATAGCAGCTTAGTCCTTTCTATGATTTTCCTCAGGAATTTTGTACAAGAAACTATTCAAGAGTAAACATAAGATAAAGCGGGTCTTTTCCATGAGGAAATGAGTTCACTTGGAAAATGATAAGTGTATGTTCTGAGATCTTGCACATCATCCCCTTTCTTACAGTTTTTCCTAGGCACTAAACAGGCATTCAACAAGCAACAGACCTATCTCAATGACAAGATACTGGGCAAGATGAATTTTTGGCCTGACCTAAACTGAGTGCTTCTATTTTCCTTACATTTTGGGAAGTCATACATTTTGAATATGACCACTACAACAATTTCTGGCCACTATAACAATTTTCCCTTTTTTTTTTGTGGCTGGGTTGACAAAGAAGTAGCAATACAACACAGCAAAATACAGGCTACGTCTCCAATATGGAGGGATAGTGTATAGGTGAAGTGCCACAGGGCAGCTTGTTCACTTGGGAAACAAACTCTTTAATCTCTTATAGGTAATATAATTTTGGTCATTTAAAGTTTATCAACACTTTTAAGAATCTCACCACTGAAGTTTGCCATGTGACTCTCACCTTTTGCCGATAAGATCTATCAGTGTCAGCAGTATTGAAGTGCTGTTATTGTCTTGGAAGGCCAGTGTACCATGTTGTACAAATGAATGGATGAACATAGCCTCTCCCTTGCTCCTGAATCAAGAACAAATTCTTGATTTTTTTTTTCCCAGAATAATTAAGAGCTTCATTTATGCTTCATAATTACCTATTGCACGTCTTCATGTCATTTACATTCTGTGATGTTTCCTGCAGCACTCACATCACATTGTGACATTGCTTTTGAAGGAGTACAGCCAGTTTGAAGTAATTATTGAGAAATGAAAGCCTCATGGATGAAACAGTCCCTTCTGTGTAAGGTCTAGGCGGGAAATGCCATCCTTTTTTTGTGATCTCTGCAATCACTTGAGATAGCTAAAGTCTTTGAAATATTTTGGTGGATTTGTATTCTAAACAGTCTGAATTGTTTCCTGGAGGTGTCAGTTTCTTCACTGACTGATGAGGAGGGCAGATTAAGCACACTCTGTACCTACTGCACACAAAAATTTTGGTTTTCTAGCTGGAAACTAAGCAGATGTTCATAGCTTAAGTCTAGTGGGAAACCCCTACTGCCTTCTAGCTAATTGGTTACTCTTATGTAATAACTTATTAATGAATAAGCATTAAAAAACTTCTACAGCATTGGTCAAGACCAGGTTGGATGGGGCTCTGAACAGCCCGGTCAAGTGGAAGGTGCCCCTGCCCACGGCAAGGGGGTTGGAACTAGATGATATTTAAGGTTCCTCCTATCTGAAACCATTCTATGATGGAAATAAAAATCCTCCTTCAAGTCAGATCAAAATACTTGTACAAGAATACATTTCTCCTTGTCTGAGTGAACTTCAATTCTTTTGAAGTCTTCATTTAAATCTATTTTATTTGAACCATATAATCAGTACAAAATATGTACATTACTCCTACATCAGCTGTATTTTCCTGAAAAGTAGGATATCCTTGGGCAACTGTGGCAAGCATAAAAGTATATTTCAGACAGGAAAAAAAGAAGGAACATCTATTTCTGATACACTCATGTCAAATCATTGTTTGGAATACCTTGGTAAAATATAGATTTGATTATGTGTATATGTGTATCTTCTGGTTAGACTTGTTATTCTCTAATGTGAAGAAAATATCCCTCTGTCTTTATATCTAATTTTCTCAAATTTCAAATTAAGGACTAGGCATCATTAAATCCAGAATTCAATGGAGTCATACTCACAAACAAATATTCCTTCTTCATAGAGGTTCCAATTCAGACAGAAGATGGCAGCTCTCCCTTTTCAGTCTTTTAAGCCTGGGGATTTTTTCCAGAAACAAATCAGACTTCCTGGCTGTGTTTCTTGTTTACAAAGTGCTGTATACATTGACATTTAAGAATTTCTGTGTACTTTATGACTGACTATCATACATCACATCATAAAATGAAAGGCATTTTTGTTCCATACAACCCTGGACGAGATCTAAATTGTTGTGCACTCTACTGGATGTTGTACAGGACTTCAAAATATGCATCCTCTAAAAATTACCTTTCTGATTCCCTCACTGCTTTGCTACCTGTGCTTCTGGTAATAATGATGGACTTTCTTGACTTTGGAGCAGGAATCCTGATTAAAATACAATTTAGCCATTTTACTCTTACATTTTTATGTTCTGTAACTAAAAGTACAGGGTGATCTAAAATTCTTTGAAGGTGAACTCTATATTCTATAGATTAGATATCTTTTGGGAGATACCTTCTAAAATCCTGTTTAACAACGTTAAAAAAATTAAATAACCAACAATGAAGAATTTTTTAAAAAAGATAAGGAAATAAAAAACGACTTTGAAACCAGAAGTACTGAATGTATAAGACAGATGAAATCTTTGAAGATAAGTTGAAAGAAAATATGATTAACACTGATGAAGCAGAATAGTGCCAAGTATATGTCATTTCTGAGCCAGTTACATTATACAAGGTGGAAATTGAACTTTCAAGAGTCATGTTAACATTTTACTCTTATGCTTTATCAAGGTAAGTGAGAAAAAAAAAGCTCAAAAACTGCATATTGGTAAGTCTATTTTAAATATGGTCGTGTCAACACTGATGAATGACACCTTCAGGTAAAGTGATTACAGGATTACATAATGACTCATTTCTCAAGGCTAGCAAATACTAATGTGAGACACCTTTCGTGGGTTCTATATTTTTAACCTCCTTTTTTTTTGGTAACTTTTAAGGAGATCTGCACTCTACATTTGTAGAGATATTTTATGCTCTTGCACAATGCAAATCCTTTTCATTATGCACTGCTCACCAAAAAAATTCTCCACGGAGCCGTTCTTGATCTTACTTCAAAATGATAAATCTGTTTTCTTGTCATTGTTCTTTGTTGCAAGAGTAACAAATTTCCATTCATTCCATATGGTATAACCTCTTCACAGAATCTCTACAGCTATTTCTGCTAAGGACTATTGTTCTTGCTTGAGATATAAGCTACCATAAAATAAAGATTTGACTATTTTTTTTTATATTCTGTCCAGCACATAGTAAAATAAAGGCTCAGTGGTCATGTACTGTAAACAGAAAAAACAACAATGTAAATTGTGTGGATAAATGGTCAATAAAGAAGTAATACTATCAAACAGGTGCAATTCTCACTAACATTTGAAAATTTATACAAATGTCGCTGATCAGATCAACTTAGATTATGCATATGTGTAATAATTAAAAGTCTGACTATTTTAAGTGCTGTATAAATGTTTCCCACTCTCATGAGTTCACAACTCACACAATTAAATAAGAAGGAACAGGTCTAATGTTCAAACTTGTTGAAGTGCTTGGAGTCTTCCGAGTTTGCGTATTTGAAATACTCACTCTAACCTCAACGACATATGTTTGTTGTTGGTTGATGAAATATAAATACTCTGTTAAAATATCCATAACTTGTCCAACATATACCTCTAATCAGTTGTTATAAATTAGGGATATATATGATAATAAAAGTAGTAATATTAGTAGTAATATGTGCTTGGCAAAGCGTAAATTACTGCATTAACTAAAGAACTAAGTCTTTCCCTAAGAAAGAAAAAAGTCAGTAGCTGACAATGGGGCTTATTAAATGTTTCTAAGCCACTTTAGGTATTTAACCTAGGTCACATACAGTGTAGAACAGACAGAATACCAAAGAAGAAATGTCTGTATCTCCTAAGAATCTGGAATTTCTTCTTTACCTTTCTTTTCCAGAATAATCTAAATTTGATGGCCATCCAAAAATATTACAAGATCTATTTGTCTAATTGTTTCTTGGGAAAAGGATGAAATTTTGTCCATTGGTGAGATGGGTAAGTAGTAGAAACCTTCTCTGAACAATTCCTTTTTTTTTCACATTTGGTAAGGTGAGGAAAACTTGTCTGCATTTGAGCATTGCTATTGGTTGGCAAGGTTACTGTATTCTGCACAGTAATATGTATGTACTGTTACTAATAAGAACATAATTTTTGTCAAACACTCAAAAATGTATATGGGTGCTCTTTAGTGCTAACTCTGAAAAAACCACAGTTAAAATATTTCAGCTTTATAAATATATATGTACATATGGCTCTTTTGTTTGTTTGTTTGTTTTTGTTTTGGTTGTATTTAATGTGATTACATGATCACTGTTTCCAAAACAGAATAACTATGTACTGATATATATGTGATCTTTAAGTCAGGGATTTATTGGAGATATACGGTTTATTAATTTAAAGGATGAAAATTTTGCTCCAGAGAAGAGAAAGATTTTTTTTCCCTTAGAAGAGCATGTAGGCAAAAAATTATAGCCAATGTCTCCCCTGTTCTGTTTCCTTATTCACCCTGTCTGGTGCCATGCCCAAAAAAGGAGAAAAGAAAATCATTGGCTGAAGGTAGTCAGATATACAGACTTCTTTACTGCCTCTGGAAGGTGGCTCCACTGCCAAATATCTTCAGCAGAGACAGATTTGTTGCCTAAATTGTGTCACTGATATTTTTCTGGAGATATTTGATTGCTTGATTGTTTATCTTTTTCCTATACAAAATCTAAACATTCACTGGGGCAGAGACAGAAACCTAAGCGCCACATTACCCACTATTTTACCAACTATCTAACTAAGTGGTTTTCAAGTACCATATCATCCTTGAGAACTGAAAATATTTATATTTTTCTCTTATTCTTTAATTAGAAAATATTTAAAGAATGTGAGCGATAAAATATTAAAAAATATCACTACATTCCTCAAATATAAATGTCTTAAATTATTTAAACATTCCTTGTTGAATGACTTACCTTTTGGCCTATAGGATATTTAAAGCAATATTATTATAGCTATTATCTGATAATAGCAAAAACAATTATCAGCTCAGTGCTTCGAGTTCTTATTCCTCCCTTAAAATCACTCAGTGCTCTTTGAAATACAAAGTGAGAGAACCAGTCTTTGTGCAAGTAGCTGAGATGTTCATGTAAATTTTTGCCCCTTCTCTCTTGACTTTGCTTATCAAAATTGAACTGTGTCAAGAAGACACACTGAAAGCCTGTTTCAACCTTCCTAAATATTCCATAGCTTGCTGGTTCTGACTCTGATCTTAGAGGTGGCTGTCAGGTATTCAAACACTTCTTTAAGAAAAGTGAAAACCAAGTCTTGGTCTCCTATCGCTTGTGCAAGTCTGTAGTACCAAAGATAAGGAACCAAAGTCAGCTTAGTGAAAGTTTCTTGCTCAATTTCTCATTTACAGAACATACTCCATTCTCTATTTGAAATGATGAATGAACTTGTGTAAAAATATTATCTCATCACATAATTATGAACTGCACCATAAAGTACAGTGTGAAGACAGATGAATGAAGATTCCAGCACTTCATAACTTCTGAATGCCTTGTTCTGCTGCTTGACCAGTGTGTTTCTTTGCTAGTTTTTATGTTTGCAACATTACAAATACAGGGATAGGTGGTGATAATTGATTGCTGGGCCACATCCTACTTCTCAAGGTACAGTATTAGATACACTGCATGTTAGAGAGTTACAGCATGTCAAGAATTCCCCACATTCTAGGTAAATCATATCACTGAACTGAAAACCAGAGAGTTTCCATTTGTGATAACCAATATCAGACTCTGATATGGAAAATTCCCAAGCATTACTTCCTATTGATCACTGTTGTGGTATTTTAAATCCCTAATAAACCAAAGCTAATAAGGAACACTTATTTTTCTAGTTTCTTGTGGAAAAGCCTCTCTTGCCATCCCTTTCCATCGATATATACCAGTAGACCCCCATGGTTTACCAAAAAGATTCTTGGGGTATATCTTTGTATATTCAGCTAAATTGTGATTTTAACTATTTTTAACTAAAGACCATTCTCTCCCCATCTTTACTTAGGCAGTGTTATTGAGAATATGCCACAGTCCCTGAAAAATCAGACATTACTTGATGTAATAATTGCCTCACTAACTGACATTACTAAGATGAACACTTAACAGCTCATAACAAATCAAGTTAAAACCAACAATTTTGTTTATTGCAAGATGAAAAGCATCATCAGCTTTGAAAATCTCAGGTAAATCTTCAGGATCAGGAGTCTTGAAACTACTTTCTAATTGTAGTATTTTTAAATATTATTATTATTTTTTCCTTACCTTATTTTATTTTAGATTTCAACTAACAAGACTTTGATAAGAAGTAAAGGCAAAACTACCACTATAGTTTAATGACTATGAATCCAGAAAAAAATTTAGAAATCAGCTTGATAGTATGGACAGAAGACAAGAACAATCATAAAGACTTGAAATTCATGTTTACAGGCCTGTGACAGTCCATCATTACAAGAAATGCAGATTATTCTTTTTATTTTATTTTATTCATAAAACAACAGTGATATAATGAATTATTATGTTTAACAAGTATTTAATTAACTCCTCTAAAAAGCTACAAGTCACATTTTGTTAAAAGTTCTTTCATATTCTTAAATGCAATTATCTAAAAACTATCAATCATTTTTATTAGTTAATACTTGAAACTGCATGCATATCCAATATAATTATTAACGCCAATCCTTTTACTGGTTCATTTGAGTGTGGCTATGCACAATTATGTGAGACATTTTGAAAGGAAGCACCATTTTCATAATGATACAATCATTATATTTTTTTTTCTGAAGATCAACAAAAGATTTATTCATTTTAATTCTATTGCTTATCTGTCTACTATGTAACTTATAAGAATAAGAGAATCCAGAGGGCAATAGGAAATATAGCTGTTGCTATCTAAGTAATTGCCACTCATAAATTGTTTTTCCTTTTGTACTTTTGCTACAGTACAAAATTAGAACAAAATAAAACCACCTAAAAAGATACAAAAGAGAACTACTTCTCAGAGCTGAGAAAGTTGATTTCCTGAGGCCTAGGGCGAGTAGACTAGGTTTTGCAACATCTCTGTTGATCAGTGTTCGTTATTCTCTTTCAAAAAATCAGGTTGCAAAACAGAAGTTCATTAAAGAAATAGTTCCGCAAGTATTTGGAACTTGGAAGAGGGTTTGATGACTTGATTGCTTACCCATAACTTTGGGTAGAAGAAGTTTTTTCCTATTTAGCTTCAGATTTGGTTTAGATGTTGAAAGGTCATTTAGGCCAGATTTAAAAATCCATTGTAATTAGGTTCCTAGTGTGCAGTAGAAGTCCTCATATGGCTTCGATCTATTAAGAGATATAGACATCAAAGTAGTCCACATGAAAGTCTAAATTTATCTTCTGTCTATTGCTAGCGAGATGTGTATGTGTCCTAAGGTGCTGTAGATGTTATTAGATACATCCAGCACGCTTTATAAACCAAAATGCAGAGAAACAGACATTATAGTCTCTATTCTGCTTCAATAATTATTTATGACGTGGTAAAAAGGAATCTAGTTTATTATGTTCTCTATTTGTCACTTTGTCACTGCTCAATATATTGGACATCTTTACTTCTCTTTATTAATGCAAGTGAACAGGACTGGAAAAGGAACAAGAACCAAAGAAAGGATTAAGCTGACATATGAGCATGAGGGGTGAATTTCTAGGAAGAAAGTTATGAGTTAGAACTTTTATTAATCCTTCACTCTCCTCATGGTCAATAGAAAGAAACATGGTTTCTTCTTTTGAAGAGTATTTTTAGAATGGAGCACACATACTTTGAAGGTTGCTTTTAATGTTTTCAAAGAATCATGGAATGGTTTGGCGTTGAAAGGCACCTTCAAGATCATGCAATACCAACCCTTCTGCCATGGGAAGGGAGGCAACTCACTAGATGAGGTTACCCAGGGCCTGATCCAACCTGGCCTTGAACACACCCACAGATGGGTCATTCACAGCTTCTTTGGGCAACCTGTTCTTGTGCCTCACCACCCTCACAGTAATTAATTTTTCCCTACCATATAATCTAAATTTCTCCTCTTCTAGTTTAAAGCCATTACGCTTTTGCTATCCCTATCTGCCCACTCGTCATCATTTTTATAAGCTCCCTTCAAGTGCTGAAAGGCTGCAATGAGGTCTCCTCAAAGCCTTCTCTTTAGATTGAACAACCCCAGCTGTCTCAGCCTGACTCCATAGATGTGCTCCAGCTGTCTGACCATCTTTGTGGCCCTCCTCTGAACCCAAACCAACAGGTCCTTGTCTTTCTTGTGCTGAAGACCCCAGAGCTGGATGCAACATTCTGGGTAGGGTTTAACAAGGGCTGGCCATGCTCCTTTAATGCAGCCCAGACGCTGGCTGAGAAGGCCAACCTTCTGGGCTGTGCATGCATACTGTTGGCTAAGGCCCACCTTTTCATCCTCCAGAACCTCCAAGTCCTTCTCTGCAGGACTCGTCTCGGTGAATTCTTTCTTCTCCCAATCTACTCATGCCCTGACCCAGATACAGCAGTTTGCACTTGGACTTAAACTTTATGAGGTTCTTGTGGGCCAACTTCTTAAGCTTGTCGGTCCCACTGGATGGCATCCCTTCCTTCTGTCAACTGCACTGCTCTGCTTTGTGTCATCTGCAAATCTGCTGAGGTTTCACTCGATCCCACTGTCTCTGTGATTGATTACAATATTATGGAGCACCAGTCCCAAGACAGAGCTCTGGGGGACGTCACTTGTGGCCTGCCTCCACCTGGACATAGAGGCATTGACCAAAACTCTCTGTGTCTATCCAGCCAATTTCTTATCCACCAAATAGCCCACCCGTCAAGTCCACGTCTCTCCAATTTAGGGATAAGGATGCTATGTGGACTTATGTCAATGATATTACAGAACTCTAGGTAGATAAGAATATTCAGCATCCTATTGTCAACCATTGCAGTCACTTCATCATAGAAGCCCCAGTTTGGTCAGGCATGATATGTTCTTGGTGAAGCCCTGCTGGTGGTTGTGGATCACTTCCTTGTTTTGTATGTTCCTTAACATTGCTTTAGCTAGGATCTGCTCTACGATCTTCCCAACCAAGTACATAGGCAAAGCTTACTGGTCTGTAGTTCCCTGCATTTTCCTTTGTCCTCTTTTAAAACTAGGAGTGATATTTCCAGACAATGGTGGCTTTGCCTGAACACCATGACTTTTCAAATCTGACAGAGAGTAGCTTGGCAACAACATCAGCCAGTTCCCTCAGGACCTTGGGATGCATTTCATCAGGCCCCATAGATCTGTGCCAGTTCCCTTTCATCAGCTGGTCTTGAACCAGCTCTTCGCTTACAGTGGGAGGGCTATGCTCCTCAACTGGAGCTTCAGGGACTTGAGAGATGTGGGAAGTCTTACTGCCAATGACAACTGAAGTGAAGAACTTGTTTAGTACCTCAGCCTTCTACACATCTGTTGTCACCAGTTTTTGCTTCTTGTTTATTGGGGGTGCACTCTCCTTGATCTTTCTTTTCTGACCAATGTACTTACAGAATCCTTTCTTCTTATTCTTTATATCTTTTATTTATTTTTGTTTGCTTTTTATTTTCAGTTGAGTTAAAGACAGATTTGGGCTAGTAGTTCAGACACTGATGCCAAACATAGTTCCCTTAAGGGAAGTGAGATCAGTACTACCTTTGGGATCTGAAAGAGTCTTCACTGGATACAAGTCTATTTGCTGCAGGGGGTCGTTTATATGGAGTTAGGTGGGATGGTGCCTTTACAGCACTTCTTTAGATGTTGTGCTTAAAACCAACCATGCTTCTCTCATATGGCTTTCTCTTTGTAGAAATAAATTAAATTTAAATATAACCTTGATATCGTTATCAAGATTTGGGGAATAAATAATTTCCCTTTAAATTTCAGTGGTTTCTAAGTGTCATCTGTATTAAACTTTTCTTTATAAAATATCTGTATCATTTTTCCCAAAAGCATTATGTCTCATTGTTTCAAATATAGTTGCTATTTGTTTATTTCAAATTGCTGTCATATCACATCTTTTCTGCCTTTCAAAATAACTGTTGTCTGTGTTCAACTACATAATCCACAGGCAACAGTATTTGAGAAAAAAGACATTTTGTGTAGGTTTTTTGGTTCTTCTTCATTTCAAATTTTAACAAGAATTTTTTGTTTGTTTGTTTGCTAGTTTTTGTATTTTTTAGTATAATCTCCTGTTAAGGATTTTAAAAAGTAATACAAATTTGCAGTGAATGTATTACAAAGAGAAACATCACAGTGCTGTGAGCTCCATAATGTCAGCTCAGAGACTTGGACAGATGACTTCTATTTTATATTGCTAACTGCAGGTACAGTAATAAACCTTACTGTGCCTATGAACAGTTATGCTTTTTCAAAATTTTTTTATTATTTAACCATAAATTAGTAAAACACTGTGTTTTAGGTAGAATGCTGCAGAAATTAACTGAGTCGTTCTATTTTTCCACACCCGTAAAAAGGGTAAGTACTATTTTGGGTCTAAGCCAGAGAAGAAATTCCTATTTCAGGTCTAAGACAGAGAAAAAGAGTGAAAGAGAGATCTTAAGGACATCTGTTTCTTACTTCTGAATTCAATCCCCGTGTAACAGAATTGCAGAGGTTTCAGTGCCTGCATTCAATGGCAGCTGGAAAATTTTCCATGTCTTGTCTCTCTTCTCCCACAAGTCATGCATTAGCCTTTGGAATAAAGGTGTGTTCTGGCTCATTTTGAGGGCAAACAAGTTTCATACCCGACATGTCCATAAGGACTATGCTGCTCCTGTTTTGCCTTGGGGTTCAGTGCTTGCCTTCGTCTTGTGTTTTAATGTTTCATTCTGAATTTAATGCTTCTGTGCTGCACCAGATGGACAGCTCTGCAGATGGAAGTTCACTTTTTAAATTATAGAAGTAACACAGGTAGAGAATGAGTGATAGCCAACAAGCTTCTCTCATGCAGCCTTTCTTGCACGCTGGTACAAAGGGACATTTTAGCAAGGTGATGGTTCTGTATTCATATTCCTTCCATCCTTGGCTTTTGTGGTAAATGTGCCAAAAT
The DNA here is from genome assembly GCA_013397815.1 of Aleadryas rufinucha. Lineage (NCBI taxonomy): Eukaryota > Metazoa > Chordata > Aves > Passeriformes > Aleadryas > Aleadryas rufinucha. Next base: position 43,119 of record VZTH01007176.1, on the reverse strand, counting down.
GACAAGAAATTAGCTTGTTCAGGGAATGTCAGTCCTGCTGGGACTGGTTTGAGAACTGCAACTAGAGGAAAGAACTTAAAGTAATTCTAACAGTTCCCCATCTATTCTTCTTGGAATAATTTTTTTTCTCTTTCTTTTCTCTTTTTTTTTCCCCCGATACTCTGATATCCCATTTGCATTTGACACCTGCTTGGGATCTTACTCTTAGTAGTATGATGTGATGATTACTTAAATCTATAACCATGACAAATTTCTGAACTGACAACTGCTGTTCTGCATCATGTTCAAATTTGGACACTGAAAATATTATGTAGCAATAATGAGAGCTTATAGAGGCTAATGAGTCTTTTATCAAAATTATCTTGAATTTTCTGGCCTTGCAATGAAATATTGTTTCCTGTTCCCAAACACCTCAGACATCCAACCCCAATTTACCAAGATATTAACTAAATATCTCCCTTAATTTTAACTGAACAGTTATTGCCTTGCAAGGGATCCTGACCAGGTTAACCTCTTACTTAATGAGGAAATTATTCTAAAGCTGTTAACAACCAAACAGGGCTCCCCTAGGGAGAAGACATGAATTCTTTCCTTAAGAAGAGATTGAGCAACCAGATGGACACCTTCAAGGCATACACAGCTTCAAGGGGGATGCTTCAAGCGCCTCAGCTTGCCAGCAGCAGTGGTGCTTGTTTACCATGAAAGGATTTTCTATGTTAGCTTGTTTAAATTTTTAATTTGGGAATCATCAAATAGCAGGATAAAAACACATTAATTGAGGTGAATTGTGAACTCTTTAGAGCATATACACATGAATATTTGACTGAAAAGAAATCAGTGGAAAAAGTCAGAACAAATTCAGGGCTGTGGGTCTCCTTTTGCCTGTTTCTGTAGCATTTGTTTCTACAAAAAAACAAACAAAAAACCGACCATGTTCCAGCAGTAGTTGTGTATAAAAGATAAATTTTTTCACTGCTACTGTTATTAAACTGCTGGATTAACTCCAAAACATGTATTTTTAATGCTGGAATTTCCTAATAGTAGAGAATAAGATATCTGTGACTAATGAAGACATTAGATTTCTAATCAGAATGCAAATAGGAGAAGATAACCCTCTTCTTACAAAATTTTATTTTTTAATATTTGACTGTCAGCACTATCTAAGAATTATTCAGCTTTGATATTGCTGCATCAGTCATGTAAAATTCTGCCGTATTTTAGAGTCAGTACCCAGGAAACTAATATTCACACTATTTTAATATGTTGATATTTTAATTATATGTCTCAGAACATTAACTACTTTTGTGTGTGTATGCGCCTTAGGACAGTACTGCATAACCTGCACTTTAACTCCTTTACAGATAGTAAGTCAATCTCTTCCCTGAGCATCCTGTTCCAATAATAATCCTTTCAGGAATAACCCTTTCAGGGAAGAAACTTTTTTCTCATATCCTATCTAATGCTCCCTTGGCACAACTTGAGGGCATTTTCTTTTGTCCTATCACTTGTTGCTTTGGAGAAGGGACCATATATGTCCTCCATTTAGGTAGTTGTAGAGAGCAGTGAGGTCTCCACTCAACCTCTTTTTCTGCAAGCCAAACAACCTCAGCTCCCTCAGCCATTTCTCAAAAAACGTGTGCTCTAAATCCTTCACTAGCTTCATAGCTTTTCTTTGGATGCAGCCAAAACTTTGACCATTTCTCTTCAGGGATTTCATGGTTTCAGTGTAGGGTACCACTGCAAGAAAAAGGCCTAAGAATACCACCAGAAAATGCAATGTAATGTTTATATGGATCTAAGAAGTTCATCATGTAAAGTTAAGGTAAGGCAATGTCCATAAGCAGTCCTAAACAAGGTGACACGGTCAGCATCACACCTGGTTCTCAGGCTAAAATGAGGTATCACACAGCTAGCTGAGTTATGTTTACAGCAATCTTACATGTAAGTTTTATAAACACTAGTCTTGAGAAGCTCTGCTAACTGTTGATACTCTTCTCCCATTTCTGAAACAAAATGATTTTTAGGGAGTCCAGACTTGATCCTCACTGCTTGAAAGGTCTGAACAAATTCTAAATCTTGTTAGTGTTTCATAACAATCCTTATTAGTTCTAAGACTGGACTGTAAAATTTGATATGCTGGAAGCCAGATGCTTACGAAACTATATGTTACAGTAGTTAGAACATTCTGGTAAAGGAAATAACTTTATTGTTCATGAATTAATTGTATTTTTTTTACCTAATGCATCTATCTTAGTTTTATTTCATCAAGTTCAAAGCCAGTGGTGGGAAACCATTATTGACTAATCTCATCTCCATAGTGAAGGCCACAGTAGTTCATCATTAAGTTTTTAATACAAATCCAGAGGAGCTTCTTCATTCTTCAAGCTTTTAGATGAACAAAGATTGTTACAAAGGTAAAAGAAGATCTGTGAAGAATATAGGCATTTTGATTATTTAACCTTTTGTAGAAGATATAAAGTTCCAGATGTTCATCAACCTGGTATTTTTCTGACTTAACAATAAAATGCATATTTACTTTTAAGGTAAGATTTTTTTTTACAAGAAATATTTTATTTTTGTTTATCATACTATGGATGACAATGTTTTAATTTTATTTTGTTAACTTGGCCTGGTTTAGATTTTCCTTCTGGAAAAGTCAGTTTGTTGCTTTAAAGAATTACTGTTTCAACTAATCTCTACTAATTTTTTAAATTGTGGAGCTCCTCTTCTTCCCCCGACTCTCATCATCTCTTCAGGATTCTTTTTTGCTTTATATTTCCTTGTTCTACTTCCATTCATTGTCATGGCCTGATGTGTCATATGTGTGCTGATAGTTCACTGGAACATTTGTTCCAGTCTTTACAGTCCTGGGAGGCTGCTTGATGACGTATGTAACTTTTTGTGCTATTCAAGCACACATGTCAACAAAATTTCTTGAACTTAGGAAAGATAGAACTGAGTTGCTATTGACTGGTTCTTCGACACAGATATCTCAGGTATAATCCATGCTCATATCAGTAAGTGGCAGCTCTTTTAACTTCCTCAGATAATGACTATGACCTTGCTGATATTGAACTTCTATTAGAAATCTTGGTTGTACAAATTTAACTATGTTTTTACTGTCCCAGCTGTTAAAATATTCAGGATTAAATTAAGGCTGTTTTTTTTTTTTTTTTGGATCAGGTCTAAAGCAAGAAATTAGAAATTTTAAATTGTAATCTGATAAAGTGCTTCCATGTTCCTTTCCTGTTTGACATGAATGTTATCTAGGTGTAGCTGTCTAGCAGTCTACCCATCCAATTTAGAGAGAAGCAAGACTTCAAAGACTTTATGGAAATCCAGACAAATGACATCTGTAGCCCTTCCCTTGTCCACTGATACAGTCACATCACTGCAGAAGGTCACTGGGTTGGTCAGGCAGGACTTGCCCTTGGTGAAACCATGCTGGCTGTCCTGAATCACCTCCCTGTCCTCCATGGGCCTTAGCAAAGCTTCTAGGAGGATCTATCCCATGGCCTTCCCAGGAACAGAGGTGAAGCTGACAGGCTGGGAGTTCTCAGGGTCCTCATTTCTATCTCTATTAAAGGTGGTACAATGTTTTCCTTTTATGAGTCAACAGGAACTTCTCTTGTCTGCCATGCCTTTTCAAATATCATGGGAAGTGACTTAGTAACTCCATCACCCAATTTCCTCAGGACTTTATGATGAATCTCATCTAGTCCCATCCAGAGGGTCAACGGCTTAGAGTCCCAGTGGACATCAGTGACTGTTGTACCTGAGGGGTCTATACTGGGACCAGTGTTATTTAATAGCTTCATTAATGACGTAGATAAAGAGATTGAGTGCACCCTCAGCAAATTTGTGGGTGACACCAAGATGAGTAGTGCTCTTGACACACCTGAAGAACAGGATGCCATCCAGAGGGACCTGAACAAACTCAAGAAGTGGGTGTATGGGAATTTCGTGAAGTGTGACGACCAAGTGCAAGGTATTGCAACTGGATTAGGTGTCAATAAGGGCTGGGGGATGAACGGATCAAGAGCAGCCCTGCCAAGAAGGACTTGGGAATGCTGCTGGATGAGGAGCAGGACATGACCCAGCAATGTGCACTCACAACCCAGAAAACCAAATGTGTCCTGTGGCCAGTGTGGCCAGCAGGGTGAGGGAGGGGATTCTGCTCATCATCTCCCCTCTGGTGAGACCCCACCTGGAGTGCTGCATCCAGGTTTGGGGTCCACAACAGGACGGACATTGACCTGTTGGAGTGGATCCAGATGACGGACGCCAAGATGACCAGAGGGATGAAACAGTTGTCCTGCGAGGAGAGGCTGAGAGAACTAAGATTGTTCAACTTGGAAAAGAGAATGCTTCAGGGCGATCTAATTCTGGCCTTCCAGTACCTGTAGGGAGCCTATGAGAAAGATGGAGAGAGATTACTTACAAGACCATGTAGTGAGAGGACAATAGGGAATGGATTCAGATTGAAAAAGGATAGATTGGATTAGGCATTAAGAAGAAATTCCTTACTGTAAGGGTGGTGAAGTTCTGGAACAGGTTGCTCAGAAAAACTGTGAATGTCCAACGCCTGGAGGCCAGATTGGATGGTCTAGTGAAAGGTGTTCCTGCCCCTGGCAGGAAGGCTGCAACTAGATGATCTTTAGGACCCCTCCCAGCCCAAGCCATTCTGTGATTCTATGATTCTATAGTTTTATGATTCCATGAAAATCATTATCCAGTTGCAAGGCAGATTTAATATTGTGTTTTATTTATCCTTTTAAATATTTACTGCATTTAGTTTTATTTTCATTGTGCTTAGGATTTTTCCATGAAGGACACTTTGTAAAAGTAAGTTGCATTGTTTGGTAGACTGTGTGAAATACTTTCAGGAAGTACTATTTTATTTCATAAAGTGGTATTTGGGAAGCCTGTCTGAGTTCTGTATAACTGCAGATGTTGTACTAGGCTAAAAAACAGCACAGATTTTGGACAGAGTGCTTAGCAATTGAAGAAGAACAAAACTGTTTAGAAAATTGCATGGTTTAAAAGATAAATATTATAACTATTTATCCTCTAAAATAATTTTAGTCAAGTAGCTTGCATTGTAAAATAACAATTTCTTATAAAATATGAAAAGGTTTAGCCTGTTATTCTCAGCATAGATAAATGTACTTTATTGGTTATATAACTTGCATGATTCTGACAAGGAAAGCTTAGAAAATCTCAACTACTTTGATGGCAAGCAGCAATAAAACTCTGCTTATTAAAAAGTCAAAGAAATACAAATAGTAAAAGATCACTGAAAATCACCATAAAACGATGACCAGATTAGTTTGCATGCTTTTTATAGAATTTAAATACTGAGATTTTTTTTGGTTGATGTTTCAAGCCTTGGAACATATTATACATTACTGTCAATTGTTTTTATATACATTTTAAATTGTAATTGAAAACAAACTGTTTTCTTTGGCATAAAAGTACATATATCAGGACAATGTACAATCATGTTATTTTGAATTTAGGGATTTTATATTTTTGTTTTTATATTTACATGCCCCAGGGGATGTAGAATTGTACAACACTGAGCCATAAGCAGCCATAGACAAAAATGTTGATTTAATCATGCTGTGTCTGTATAGACTTATCAGTGTATTGTATCACAACAACTTTATTTTGTATATACATTTTAAAAAGAAGTATTATGTAATAAAACTTTACTTAATCTTTTCAATGTTTCTGAGTCTATCATGGTTAAGCACTTTGACTTGTTTTGTCAGAAAGGGAAGTTTGCTGCTAAGGGGCATGTTAGTACCATTTCCTTAGTTCCTTCCATCTACATGACTAAAAGGTCTGGACCACAAGGCAAGGATAAGGAGAGCAAAACAGTTAGTCTGAAGACCTGATGCTATTCAATACACATTTTACAAGGTTTTTAACTCAGGCTAGCCAGATGCATGAATATTTGAAGGCTCATTTGTACCTGGAGTCCATTGAAAGCCTCAGTTTATTTTCAGTGTTAAAGAAACTTAGCTTGTGTGTGCTGAGACTGCTGCATGCTGTGATACAAAGTGTGATTAGTGAGAACAATGGGGAGATTTTTTTAAAAATCACTCTTATTCAAACTGAAACACCAATACAGGAACATGAATGTTTACTGCACGATTGACTATATATTAATTCTAGAGTTTATCTTTCTGGAGAGTGGCAGATTTAAAAGCCAGGAAAGACTTTTGCATAGTTTGTTTTTAAAATTGGTAGAAAAAAGATACGCGCCAAAAAGATGCAAAGCTAAAAACCAGAGCGATGAATGGAAGGTGAACTGAGGCCATTTCACTTAATTGGCACTGCTTGCCGTGGGAAAGCAAACTACAGCCTTTCGTTCTAGAGATGTCCCTGTCTCTAACTTTATATTTGGATTAAAATTGGGGCCTGCCCATTTTGTTACATGTTGAGGTTTAATGCTGGTCAGGCTCCACTCCCTCCACAGTGGGATGGGGAGAGATTTGGAAGGGCAACAATAATAAAGCTTGTGGGTTGAGGCAAAGACAATTTATTAGGTAAAGCAAAAGCTGCCCACAGAAACAAAGCTAAACAAGGAGTTAATTCACTGCTTTCCATGGCATGCAGGTGTTCAGACATCTCTTGGAAAGCAGGGCTCCATCATCAAGCAGGGAGCCTAACGGTGACTTGGGAAGACAAATGCCACACTCCGAATACCCTCTCTTTCTCATTCTTCCCCCAGCTTATATTGATGAACATGACGTCATATGGTATTAAATATCCATTTTGACTGTTGGGATAAGCTGTCCCACCTGTGTCCCCTCCCAACTCCTTGTGCACCTCCAGCCTCCTTGATGGTGGGGTGAGGTGAGAAGCAGAAAAGGCCATTAGGCTGTGTGAGCCCTGCTCAGCAATAGCTGAAACATTCCTGTGTCATCAATACTATTTTAGTCACAAATCCAAAACACAGCAGGATACAAAATTCTATGAAGAATATTATCCTAAACAAAACCAGTGCACTCAGAAAGGTGAGTTTTGAGTGAAGTCTCATTCTCTGTCTCAGTTAAGTTGCTTTGCCAGAAATCAATAATAATGGTCCCAGATATTTGTGAAATACAGAGGTGACAGTCACCTTGCTAAGCCATTAGGCCATGTAGAAAATAGAAGGCTAGGAAAGCAGCCCTGCCCTCTCCTGGATGAGGACAGACTGAGGTCCTAGATCCTGCTTCTGTCAGAGTGCATGCATTTAACATTAGATCATGAGAGAAAAGCAGAGCACTCCTCACATAAGAGATCAGAAGCTCTGTTTCTACCCTTTCTGCTCAGCTAGGTTCAGGCCCCTCTTGTCTGTTTGGTTCCTGGTCCTACGACTCTTGCATTCCTCATTGACAATGGTTTTTTTTCGAGAAGGCTGAAGAAGTCATTAAAATTGAAAAGCAGAAACTGTGTCGGAAAGATGAAAGAAGGCAGTCTAGACTTTGGCAACATAAACTTAAGTACACAATAAGGCTGGCCAAAAAAGGTCTTGTGGAACAATTTGCTAGCAGCATAAAAATGAATAATATATTTCATTTTTTAATATATCAGAAGCAGAAACCCTGCCAACAAAATTTGTATAACCAACATAAGATTGATGTGTAAAAGGAGTAATGTCAGAAGATGATAAGGCCACTGCATTAAAGATAAAAGAATTCTCTGCATTGATATTAACAGTGATGGCCATTAAAGAAGTTTTTTTCTTTATGGGTGTCAAGTCTAAGGAACTGTCCTAAAAGTGTTTTATAACAAATTAATAGTTATGTATTGTCAGGATGAAATTACTTTTGCCCAAGAGCATTAGAGAAAATCATATATGAGATTGCTGTTCTTGTTTGTAATGGGTAGCTTACTGCTTAAATTGGCTTTAGTATCAGATGAATGAATTAATGTAATGACTATTTTTGAAAGGACACCATCTGGGAAATTAAAGATTTTTATGTCTGACAGCTATTTCAGGCAAATGTAAGGAGATATGTTAAATAATATCATCCACAGACACATAATATACTTACTCTAAAGAATTAGACTATGACTAAACATAGGACATTTGCATAAGGAAGTCTGTGATTCACAAATGGAGTAGATGTGTGGTTTCTTTTTAAAAGTTAACAAACAATCGCATTATCTGCTTGAAACCCCCTACACATATTTTCAAGGAGCTATCAACTAGATCTTTCACCACTGTCTCATAAAGAAACAAAATTATTGATGAGTAAGATGCAATTTCATGAAAAACAATAGGTAAAAGAGCAGAAATTAAAAAGTAGATTTAAGTGGTTGCTAAAATAGGAAACTTGCTAAAATAGGAAAGGTAATGTAGATATCCCAAAAGTTCTGGTTTTTGAAGTTGCTTAAGTGTTATTGCATAACTCAGGATAGGGGGTGAATAGCAAGAGCCTAAAATTTGGTGCTGTTGTATAGCTCTTCAGCTTGAACAAAACTGAAATTTACTGAATCTGCAGTAAGATTTCACAGTACAGAATACCCAATAAGAAGGTAGATGAAATTCAAGATTCAGAAATGCCAAATAATGCACACAAAGGGAAAAATCAACTCTGAGTTTACAAACAGGAGTAGGTACTAAATCAAGTATAAATGCCCAGAAATGAAGGTTTTTAAACAGATGACTTTATGTATCCAATTGTCAAATGCAGAACAAAAATAAAACTGGAAATTGCAAAAAGAGAGTAAACAGTGAAATTGAAAATCAAATTATAATGCTGAATAATTCAACAGTACTCTTTTGAATGCTCCCACAGTCCTGATTTCTTCTTCCTAGAAAAGATATCAAAAATGGCAGTAAATGATGGTCTTAAGTGTTCAGAGTACAAAATAGTTGACCGAAGTTAGGAATGATGGAGACACATGAGTTCAGGAAAATTCCAATTAAGAAAAAGGTTTTCATACAACTTAAAATTAAACTGTAGATTTCATTTTCCTAGGATGTTTGGCTTCCCAGAATATGAGTTAGTAAAAAAAAAAAACACACCAAAAAAACCAAAACAAATTGGAGAAAATTCTGCAGGAGTAATTAGATCCACAAAGTAGATGCAAACTTTTGCTTAGGAGCTTCCTAAACATCAGGCTACTGACATTTTGGACAATTTATGGGAGAGAAATATCGCCTTGTTCTTGCCCCATTTTCTTATAGTTTCCCATAGGCCTCAGGACAAATCAGATGGACCTGGCCTCAGGACAAATTAGATGGACCATTTTTATGGCCTCGGGCAGACTGTTCTTTCATTCTTATGCAGCCCATTAATGTATAGTTACTGTTACTTTTTCTGCTTCCTATCTAACTTGAAAGTCTATTCTGGTGATACAATTTTTTTTTTCCTGTGTATTTTCTAATAGCTGGGCTATATTTGACAATAACCATAGAAATGACTGAAGACACAAATATATAGAAATTTTTGTGTGGATAATCCAGAACCTAATCTGCAGTAGGTGGAGAATTAGGGGAAATACCATAAATATGCATACTATAATTAAAATTCAAAGACCACTGTCTTTAAACAGACCTAAGGAATTGGTTTCATTGCCTTTGAGACAGCTACCTATGCAGGTAAAACATGCAACCTATATGTGTTACTTATTACATCCTATATAGATTTTTTCGTCATATATTGAATACTGAATACAATCTCTTTGAACTGACAAATGTCAGAAGTTATTATTATATAATACTTTTTCTAGTAGTATTTGGACTAAGGGTTTATTTATATTTTATGGTACTCATCAGCATTTCAAAATCAAGAAGCACCTGCATTGCAGTTAATGGAGTGCTGAACTATTTTCTATCTGGGGCCAGATGCAGAAAATAAAAGGTATCTAAAATGGAACATACATAACCCCAAAAGTCCACATTTGAAGTCCATAAGCCTGCTTCTTAAACTTTGGCCTAGCATTACAGATAGCTTAACTGCTCTAGAACAGGTCTTGTAGTTAGCATGTCTGATTCAGGAGACTCCATTTACAAACTTTTACATATCTCAGTTCTATATGTGAGTCTGTCTTTGGAAACATTTCTACTGGCTCTTGATTTAATTAATTGATTTTCCGTTCTAAAAAAGTTCCAACATATTACTTTTAATGTATATAAAGCAGATATTTTAATTTCTGTGAAGAAAAGCAGATTATTTCTTTAACTTTGTAAGCAGCAAAGATGTTATTTGATAAAAGAAGTGATTGAAAGAAAGAATTATCTCTGGCTCTACACTTGGATGCTGTGAGCAAATTGAAGAGATTCTCAAAGCTAGCACATGCTGGTAGATTTACAGCTCTGCTGTAATTGGCAAAACAGTTGACAAAACATGTTTATATAAAACTCATGAAAAAAGACTTTTTTTTCTTCATGTACTCAGTGTTCACAGGATTTATTTTCCTCTTTCATTTTCTCTATAGCAAGAAATAGAAATTGACAAGTTTTACAAACACATTTTGACAGGGGAACAAAATTGTTTACCTTATTGATAAGAAGTTGAAATTACTCAGTTTTAGTAAGATCTTTTCAAGACCCCTTTGTGAAATTAAGTGCTATCCAATGGGCTAAATGAGTTACATAGGAATATACAGTCTCTGTCCCAGAAGTTTTTTAATCAATGTAATTATCACTGGAACCGTGGAGTTACTGTAAATATATATTTTCAAAATATTTCCAAAACTCTTCACTAGGGTCCATAAAAAGTTGTGTTTTCTTAGAAAACTCTTTGCAAAAGGAAAAAAAAAGTTAATTTTACATAAGTCTAGTTTGTCTCCTCTTGTTTTCTTTTTCGTTGTGTTTTGCATGGTAGAAAAATCTCATCAGAAATGTCTTATTCTTCTGACCCCGCTCCCTTTGAAAACTATTTTGTCATCCTTCAGCTCCTTAAAGGAAAAGATGAAAGCAAAAATATGGATGTGTTTCTAATGAGGATAATGAAAGTTGAAAGGGAATTGGAAGCATTGGAGGAACAGTGAAATGTGGATACTGATAGATGCTCAGCAGAGAAAGATGGAAATGATGAGTCTGTAATGTGACTTAATGACACTTTAGAGAAGAACAAAGATTTGGATGAACAATGCTGAAAGCAGACACTTGAGATTTCAGTGAGAATCTGAAGTCCATATGAAGGGATTAGATTGATTACAGACAATACTATATAAACTTCTTGTGACTTTCTTTGACAGTGTTTAATCTGCTACTGAGAGCTGAATAAAAATATTTTGACACACAAAATATTTCTGACACCAGCCTCAAAATATAATACTAAAGGACAAGAGAGATCAGCACAGAACTTTCCTAACAGTTTAAGTTAGTTACATTCTTACTGGAACTGGCCAAAAGTAATTATTTTTTAATGGAGTTTTGTTTTTCTTAGTATAGTATGGGTTACATATGCATTTTTTATTTCTGATTTTTTTGAATCTCATTTGGTTATTTTGCAGTGTATTTTTTCAAAAAAAGATAGATATTTATCTGGTAAATGATGATGATGACACAAAGCTATTCCTGAAGCTAATTCCTCAGCTTCTCAGACTGAGTTTGATAAAGAAGCTGACAGTTTATTGGCTGCAGATGATTCTTATGATTGTTTCTTCCTGCCTTGCTTTTGCTTTGTTTTGTTTTCCTCTCCTCTCTTCATGTGCTTAATCTTTAGAACTTCATCTGCTATCTATACTGATATTTTATTTTAATCTGACATAAATCTTTTGATGGATGATTATACTGAATATTAAGTATTTGGACTGTGTCATGAAATCATTTGAATATAATAGATATTTTACTGTCCTGAGTGTAACATAAACTATAAATTATGTGCTTTCTTATTTTATCAAGCTGTGGACACTATAGATATAGTAAAATTATCTCTTGTTGTCTTACACTAGAAAATGTACAATGAGCTTGATGAAAGAAAACACATTTCATAACCATGGTAACTGTCAGTAATATCTGTAGATTCCTCTCTCTCTTATTTCTCTATGAAGATTGAAAAACGTCATTAATTTTTGTTGATTTTTATTTTTCTGCTAAAGGAGAAAAGGGAAAATCAATGATGGCATAATTTTAAATCACATATGGCTAAGTATTTAGGAATCACTGGCACAATGAGTATGGCAGGCAATAAAAAATATTTAGGTTCAAATAAATTTGTCAGTGATGGAATTAGCCTTTCCATAAAATTGGTTTGTCTCTGTAGTATCTCTGCAAACATTTAAATGATACCTCTAATGATAGTTTGTGAAAAGTGTTGATGTATGTAGTTATTTGCAAATGTTTTTTGAAGAGAATCTGATACTTCTTTGTCAAACTGCATCCATCTGCCCAAAAATCTTAGAGGATTTATACAAGAAAAAAGTCTTTGTGAGATGATTCTAACAGATTATTCCAGAATTTGGCAATAGTGTTGTTTGAGAAAGGCAAGATTCCTTCTTGATACTGTAAGACTGCTAGACGCATTTCAATGATATTTTAGAACAACCAGTCATTAACACAGGAATTCAGTAAACAACATACTTGTGCTACTGCATTTAAGGGTTGCAATAGTCTCCTCAACTTAAATTCAAACACAGGCAGAGTGTCTCAGATCAAAGGCCATGAACGTGCGAAAGACAAGCCTGTCAGAAACCCTACATCTCTTTTGCAGGTTGCCTGGAGTTATAATCCTGTTGCAAATCTGTTGCTAGGGCATGTTCTCCTGACTTCCTGGCTGCAGTGGAGAACTCCAGGAGGAAGGACGGCATAATGCCCATATTACTTTTTGCATTGTGTCACTGCCCAGAAATCAGAGGAGTGGTTCCAGCCTTCCACTCCTTTTCTTGGAATGAGAACTAATAGATGGATGGCTTATGTTAATGATTACAGATTCTGTGTGCCTATCTGCCCTTTCTTCTAGATGATTTAAATCTGTGTGTACAGCAGCTCCCCTGTGATCTTTTGTAGGGAGTCACAAAGGCTTCTCTTATTCTTCTTGGAAATGCTGCAGAAAACAATTCTTGCCTCTCAAAGGAATTTTCAAAAACAACCCATGGAAAAATAAACCTACTGGGTATAAAGATGAAGTCAGTTGAGAAGAGGGGTAGTCCAAACACTAAATTCTTTGTGTCTGGACTTCCAGAACAATACAGAAAATTTTAAAAATGCAGAATATCCCACTAAAAAGCTGTTTTAAAGCCTTTTAAATTAATACTTTTGTTTTGAAAGAGGAGTCATACCAGAGACAGCATGCAGCTGCCTTTCTTCCTCTGTATTTGACTGTGCATATAAATTGGCAATTTTAGGTTGAAACTGGCTTCTGATTTTAAGAGGGTTTAAGTGTATCTGAATTGCATTCTATGATGTGAGAAGGTTGTTTATTCTTTGAAGTGAGTCAGATTTTCATAGATACTATGTTTTGTGAGAAAGTTCTTCAAAAGATTGAGTGTGTCAAAGCGTAAATTAGAAATTTATATAATGATAGATTAAATGTTACCATCTCTGGACATTCAAAAATATGATGCAAAACCAAAAGATTCAGGATTTTAAAATGAGTTCAAAATAGTATTAATTTGAAGATAATCTTTCTTTGCTGTTTTGATTTTAAACTCAGACTCTATACACCTTCCACCTTTTCTTTACAAACCCAAAGATGACAAACTTTTCAAGTAAAACATTTCAGATTCCTTTATAAACTATTATCTGACAAAAAGAGTTTAGGCTTAAAAACAACAACATATACTATTATGAGAGTTAGAAAAAATTCATGAGTTGAAAATCCTGAGACATTACAGAAGACTACATATTAAAATATTCTTCACAGGTTTTGTTGGATCAGCAGAAGATGTCCTCATGCATTGTTAGGGATTCTCCATGTGTTGTGCCTCCTAAGGCATCAACAGATCTTTACATGCAGCTCTTCATGATGTATTTAGATGTCCCTTTCACAGTTAATCTGTGTGCTGGTAGCAAAACACATTTAATATTTTAAGTTTTCATTTCCTTCCTGTTGTCTTCTACACATTTCTTCCATATATCTTTAAAATACCTGAGCTTATTCTTTTCTATAAAACATTACCTTTGAAATAAAAGACCTTTTTCAAATGTAGCAATGGTCTTATATTGATTTTAATGTGTACTGCCTTCTCATATTTTTTAAATCTGTGTGCATTTTCTGATTTAAGGTGGCATTTTGTCCATATTGGTATGAAGGTTATTATTAAAGAAAAAAGAAATACAAAATAGTAAAAGTTTTTTATGACTTCTCCATGTTACAGTTAAGAAATACTTCAGAGTATATAAAGAATACCTGTCTGGGAAAGTCTGAAAAAATCTCAATGTTATGAGAGGATTGAATCATTTAAAGAATAGAGAAACAGTATGTCTAAACCTATGATAACTGGATGTAAGTAGGTTTATTAAGTATGTGGAGAAATAAAAAAAAATGCATAAATGCAAACCCATCTAAGCTTTGGAAATTTATATTCGTAAATATAATTATCAAATAAATTTTTGTAAAGTAGACTGTTATATAGCCACATTAGATTTAGTTTGAGAATAATGACTTTCAAAAAAAGAGAAAAATAAGGACAAAGTATTTGAAATTCATGACCATTTGAGCATGAGTCTTTTCTATTTGGAAACTACTATCATATTTAATTTCTGCAGTTTAGTTATGTGTAGTCTCTCCAAATTACTCAAGCACCTTCTTGATATTTGTCAGAAAAAAATTCAAAATGAAACATTGCAGCTTGATTATAGCCTACATAGTTTAAAGACAGAAGACTTCCAAACATCTAATTAAAGTAGAAAACATCTAATAGAAAACTAGCAAACACTTAATACAAGGAAGAAATGCACAACATCACAGAAAAGACAGAAGAATAAAGTGCTTTTTACAGTAGATTTCATAAAGCTGACAATGTAACACAATTAGACACATCAGGGAGTCACAATGCATAATAGAACATTTTAGTAGTGACAGTAAAGTCCATACAAATTGTGTGGTGTATTGAAGCAGAGCTTCACTTGAATGAAAGTGAAACAGCTGACTGCTGGGATTAGGCATTTTAGAATTTGTCTCGTAGACCATGGTTTGCTTTTGGGAAAATTTTGCTGAAACTAGAGACATTAACACTCATTTTTCATTATTTTAAAAGCAATAGCAGCCTCTAAAGAAAAGACCTCTGCGTGATGAGCCCAAAAGAAAAGCATGTCTGAAATTTCTCAAGATTTAAAACTATATTTTTAGAAGGATTTGCTGAGCACTTGTTTTAGGAAAGAGTGCTGTTGTGGTTTAACTCCAGCTGGCAACAAAGCACCACACAGACACTCGCCCACTTCCCCTTCCACCAGCAGCATCAGGGGAAGAACTGGAAAGGTAAAATCTAGAAAACTTCTGGGTTGAGATACAGACAGTTTAATAGGCAAAGCAAAAGCCACATACACAGGCAAAGCAAAGCAAGACAAGGAATTAATTCACCACTTCCTATGGGCAGGCAGGTGTTCAGCCATCTCCAGGAGAGCAGGGCCTCATCACACATAACAGTGACTTGGGAAGACAAACATCATCACTACAAACGTCCTCCCTTCTTCCTTCTTCCCCCCATCTTATATACTGAGCATGATGTCATATGATCTGGAATATCCCTTTGGTCAGTTTGGGTCACCTGTCCAGGCTGTGCCTCTTCCCATCCTCTTGTACACTCTTAACTTCCTTGCTAGTATGGCAGCATGAAAAGCAGAAAAGGCCTTGGCTCTGTGTAAGCCCTGCCCAGCAATAACAAAAACATCTCTGTATTATCAACCCTGTGGTGCGCAC